>OX578149.1:81797596-82377596 GCA_951213105.1 Amaurobius ferox | reverse complement strand
TAGTATCCCACAAGTAAGTTATCTACCAATTTTTGTGAAATTGGGTCAATTAGTATTTTAGCTAGTATGGATAAATGAAATTTTTGCGAGCCATTTCCTAAAAAAAGGCAGGTTGTTCTTTCGCGAATCATACCAAAATCTAATCAGCACCACGGTAGACATCAAGTGACTTATCTACCAAATTTTATGAAATTTAGTCGATTAGTTGAGTTAGAGTGGAAATATACAATTTTTGAGGGCCATTTCGTAAAAAAAGGCAGGTTGTTCTTTTCCGAATCGTATCATTCGTAAAATTTGATCAATTAGTTTTTCAGTTACAGTGGATACAGGCAATTTTTGAGGGCCATTTCGCAAAAAAAGGCGGGTTCTTTTATCCCGAATCGTACCCAAAACTAATCAGCTCCAGATTCGCTCGCAAGTGACTTACCTACCAAATTTTATGAAAATCGGTCAATTAGTTTTTAGTTAGAGTGGATACGAAATCTGCACAGACAGACAGACAGACTCACAGACAGACACACACACACACAGACGTCACGCTAAAAATAGTTTTTTCGTAGTCTAGAGGTCTCGAAACGTGTAGATCCGTCGAAAACTCGAGTTGCGATTTTCGACATGATTCCAATACTTTCCCTATACATTACCATGTATTGCAGGGAAAGTAAAAATCTGATGTGGGCAGCACATGACTTTCCCTGCAGACTTATATTAACGTTCTCTATATTTTAATTAAATTTATTTCACTTTTAATTCAATTTTCGTTCTGATTCGGTAACTGGACTTATTTTCAAAGGTGGCGTAGAGAAAATACGGAAAACTAAAATATCTCGAGAACGGCTAGTCCTAGTGTAATGGGGTTGGTCTTATTATTTTCATCGTTAAAAATTACGTATTAAACAAGCATTTAATGGATATATTTGAGTATACCTAGTTCTTTTGTTTAGATTTTAACGATTTTTGCGGGCCATTTTGCAAAAAAGGGCAGGTTATTTTTTTCTGAATCGTACCAAAATCTAATCAGCACCAAGGTATCCCACAAGTGACTCATCTACCGAATTTTGTGAAATTCGGTCCAGTAGTTTTTTAGTTAGGGTGGATACAAGCTTTTGCGGGCCATTTCGTAAAAAAGGGCGGGTTCTTTTATTCCAAATCGTACCCAAAACTAATTAGCACCAGACTCGCTCACAAGTGACTTACCTACCAAATTTTGTGAAATTCGGTCCATTAGATTTTTAGTTAGAGTGGATAAAAAATCTGCACAGACAGACAGACACACACACACAGACGTCACGCTAAAAATGGTTTTCCCGTATTCTAGAGTTCTTGAAACGTGTAGATCCGTCGAAAACTCGAGTTGCGATTTTCGACATGATTCCAATACTTTTCCTATACATTACCATGTATTGCAGGGAAAGTAAAAATCTGATGTGGGCAGCACATGACTTTCCCTGCAGACTTATATTAACGTTTTCTTTATTTTAATTAAATTTATTTCACTTTTAATTCAATTTTCGTTCTCATTCGGTAACCGGACTTATTTTCAAAGGTGGCGTAAAGAAAGTACGAAAAACTAAATTATCTCGAGAACGGCTGGTCCTAGTGTAATGGGGTTGGTCTTATTCTTTTCGTCGTTAAAAATTACGTATTAAACGAGCATTTAATGGATATATTTAAGTATACCTAGTTCTTTAGTTTAGATTTTGACGATTTTTGCGAGCCATTTTGCAAAACAAAGCAGGTTATTTTTTTCCGAATAGTACCAAAATCTAATCAGCACCAGGGTAACTAACAAGTGACGCATTTACCGAATTTTGTGAAATTCGGTCAATTAGTTTTTCAGTTAGAGTGGATACAAGCTTTTGCGGACCATTTCGCATAAAAATGCGGGTTCTTTTATCCCAAATCGTACCCAAAACTAATCAGCACCAGACTCTCTCACAAGTGACTTACCTACCAAATTTTGTGAAATTCGGTCCATTAGTTTTTTAGTTAGAGTGGATACAAAATCTGCACAGACAGACAGACACACAGACAGACAGACACGCACACAGACGTCACGCTAAAAATGGTTTTTTCGTATTCTAGAGGTCTCGAAACGTGTAGATCCGTCGAAAACTCGAGTTGCGAATTTAGGCATGATTCCAATACTTTCCCTATACATTACCATGTATTGCAGGGAAAGTAAAAATTACTCAATAGATATATAAAATGTCGCCGATTCATAAAATGCAATTTAAGCATTGTTTCCTTTTGTTGGAATTACTGTGATTGAGGCGGTTAATATTGATAAGGCTGGCTAAGGCACTGCTAGCTGCAGTCTTCTTGCTTAGGGTGAAGAAAAACGTAGAACAATTATAGTATGCATAATATAGGATCTATAGTATAGTTATAGTATAGCACAAATATATGTATGTATTATAAGGCACAATAAATATCAAACATTTATTAGAAAAACGCATTAAAATAAATTTATCAAAATAAAGGTTATATAAACAATGGGCAGTAAAAATTAAACAGTCGAACAATTTTTTTCATGGTCACTTTAGGAAGATCTATATAGTCTGAAGGAGAAGTAAGTGCTTGCGCAGTACAAAATGGTACTCAAGCAGCCCAAAACCTGAAAATTAAAAATATATAAAATAAATATAAATTTGGCATGCACACTTAAAAGTTTCATAATTTTTGAAGATGCTAATTGATGTCTATGGACAATGTAAAAGTTCATTATATCACAGATTTTCTCAGAGCTGATATAAACTAAAGGTGTGACTTTAACATAAATCGCATAAATTGCTGCAAAAGTATATAAAAATTAAAATCTTTCTTGACACATCTAACGTTGAATTTCAACTTATCGTTCGACCTCTGCATAGAAAAATAAAATGAAAGATAATTGTAGAGATCAATGAACACATAATCAAATTTTGATTCCTGATTAATTAAATGAGTTTTATTTATAAATATATACAGAAATTATTTACTCAGTCCCTTTTACACAATCATTATTTACCTTAGCCTCCAACATGTTCAATTTTTCGTAGTAATAAAAAACAAATCTAAAATCGCGATATGGTGTCAGCCAGTGGTACGCAATTTTTGGGTCGTAACCCCATTTGAGATCGCGAAGTTTCATCAAGGGGACGTCGAAATACTTTTATGGAAGACAATATACGAAAAAAAAAGTTTATTTTCTGTTTAAATATATAGATTTAGACTACGATTTTACATTAGGACTGTTAAATATTATGAGAATTTTTTTTATTAATAATATTTCCTTGTTACAAAAATATCCTACATACTGTTTCTTGTTAGATGGTATATTTTGGCATTATTATTTGCTAAATGTAGCTGATACTGGCTAATATAAGATATATGCCTTTTTAAAATGATAATTTTTATTACCCCATAATTTATTTATTTGGTTATATGGGAATTGCTAAATAAATTAATACTTCCGCGGGGTTACATCAACAAAAAAGTTTCGTGCACACCACTAATCTAAGCAAGCTAACACAATCATATTTTTACTTTCACATACGTAGTGTTGACAAAGTATTGTCTTCAAGAAACTTTTCGATTTCGAGGCCAATATATGTTTTAGGACCTCCTAAACGTTTTGACTATTTTTGGAATGTTTCCAAAATGACTGTGGTCGATTTCTTGTGTACACTGCAGCGGCCACATATATTAATGGATTTTCTCTAAACTTTATATTCTACTTTGTTAATGGAAAATCTAGAACCAGAGAGAATTTTTTAAAATTAGAGTGAAAACTTCGAAATTTATTCGAAATTTTGTACTTTTTAAGATTTACAGCATAGGACAAAATTTGACATATTCATACGTAAAAGGGGTTACTGAAGACTCAATGATTATGAAATTTAATAACTTCAATAATTGTAGTGATAAATAGCCTCAATACAATTTTTGTGTTCATGATTTTTCCCCTGTGGAGGGCACATAATCAAACCTCGTGTAAATCGAAAGATTTTCTCAAGCCATTTAAAATGAAGGGGAGCATACTATAATTATGATCATTTGGAACAATGATACAGTTTTTCAAATTTTTTTCTTGTAAAATTTGCGCAAAAATAAATAAATAAATAAACTACAATATGAGAAAGTCGAGTTGAACTGCATTCCAGTTAATGTTCTTAATTAAACAAATATTTGAGAAAAAAAACCTGGAATTATTCACGTTGTACATTGTAGTCAATAATAAGATTCTTTAAATATAATATTGTCTCGAGGAATGACAGCACATGTTCACAGAATAATATTTTATATTGAATTTTTATGGGTCACCTCTCTTATGCTGCTTTGAGTGGTCCTCGTGGCATTTACACAACACAGGATGGCACTTAGGATAATCCAGGATGGCATTACGCATCAGATGGCATTACGATGGCATTACGCACAACACAGGATGATATTACGCATCACAGGATGGCACTTAGGATATCAGTGGCCACTGACGATGAGTTGTTACAGGTTCTTGCCGTCTTTTGCACGGTCAACTACATCGAACTCCGTTTCAGCAAGGAAAAGAGTAAATTGAGACTTGCAGTTCGGAGTTCAAAATTGGAGCTGAGTTTGCATAATTTGGTCCCTGACTCGGGATTGGTAAGTTTACTCTCCTGCCAATGGACTGCCATATTTTTATATTCTAGAGGCCCATGTATATTCCTCCTCTATACCCCTGCGCAAAATAACAAAAATGTATTTTGAAATTCTTCATTTTTATGTATTGCATATGTTTTATGTATTCTATATGTTTGCCAATTCAAAATTTTTTATCTAAGTAAATCCTCACATATGACCAGTAATTAGTAAATCTCGCATCAAGGTCTTATGGTCATGGGTTGTGTGAATTATTATACCCCGGCGCCCATTGCTTGGGCGATGTTGTTGTTGTTGAGACACAGAATGTTCGACCTACCAGAAAGTTGTAAGAAGCATGCGCACTTGCGTGCGCATGCTTCCTACATATGGAAATGTTCATTTCAGAGTTTTAGAAGAACGGCTGTTTAACTTGGTGCGTTAACTTAAACAGTTGCCGATAATTAAAAATTGATGACATTTCCTGTGAAGCTGCGAAGAACATGATTCCTGCAGTTTACTAGTTACACTTTCAAAGGAAACCACACTCTGGTTATGACTTCAAAGTAATTAGACAACTTACCACCATGGTTGTGCACTCAGCAAATCCATCGGAGTCTTGTGAAACATTAGCCATGACTTGCAGAAAGTTTATGCTTCCTGCCAAATAGAAGATGGATGCAGACAGATGAAACAAAAATTCCTGAAAGGACATAATATTCCATAATTAGGATTATCATAAATCCATTGCCAATCTCAAATAAGCGTTAATTAAGAGAAGCATTCATTATTACGCTTACTATTTTAGCAAGTATATTTAAAAACATGTGATGTGATCAGAACATGATTTATCCTGCATAAAGCAAGGATTTTACGTCTTTAACTATGAAACAATGATGTACAATATTCATAGTATAATGTTTTTCAGTTCGAAATGTACACTAACATTTGGTGCTTTTCTGGATGACCACATGCAAAACAATATCGAAGCACCCAATTAACTCAAAATTCCGCACAAATCTAAATAATTGCAAATATTGCTAGCATTTGCTAATCAATATCTATATATATATAAAGAAGAAAACTATGTAGTATGTCTCTATGTATATAAGTATGTATGTATGTATGCATGATCCAACATCACGGGAGAACGGCTGAACCGAATTTGATGAAATTTGGTGGGTAGTCTTGAAATAGCTCCATTTAAAATTCAGTATACGTTGCGAGGATCTACGACCAGCGGTTCTCGAGATATTAGTGAAAAACAAAACTTTTGTTTGCCCCATCATCACGGGAGAACGGCTAAACCGAATTTAATGAAATACGGTGGGTAACTTTAAAATAGCCACTCATAAATTTAGTCCAAGTTTCGAGTTTCTAAGGCCAGCGGTTGTCGATATATTAGTGGAAAACGAAACTTTTTCCTAAGAGTTCTGCTCTCTAACTCTATGATTCCCAACGAAAAAGATTGGAAATATTTGGTTTAAAACGTGAAAGTCAATTAAATCTCTGAGTTTTGTAGGAGTTTATTGAATGTATTAGTGACTTTTAAAAATCGTAGATTTGAAATATGAATTTAAATGGAAACTATCACCATGGTTTATTTCTCACAGGCTAACTCAACAACGAAAATTATTAAGAAATCACAAGAAAGATCAATCATGCACAAAGCATTGACTATGAAACACTTCCCAACTTCCCGGCCATCCAAAAAGCTACTCTAAGTCCACGGACGAGTCGGATGGTCTGGGCTTTCGACACTTCCCAACTTTAATTTTATTTAAACATCTCTAAAATGAGATACATTCAGCGGTAACATATCACAATACTGCAATAATTAACTATATTTGAAAATTTAAAACTTCATTGAAAAACACGAACTTGATTCAAATGACATCACCGAAGTATAAATCGGCTCTCTGTTGAAGACCCAGACCGTCCGACTCGCCCAGAGGATACGAGCAACCATTTGAACGGTCGGGCCTGCCTCTCTGTGTGAAAGCAGTAAATATTTCATTCATACTTTTTTATTTCATTCATCCCAGTACTACAATAATTTATTCTACTTAAAAACTTAAAACTATGGAGGCCAAAGTAATTTAACTCTATGCATAAAATTTCATCGAAGAAGTCTGCCATTAAATTGTCTGCTTCTCTATGTAAAATCAATGAATGTTTTATTCATATCATCTATATTGCAGACTCTTGAGTAAAATAATTTTATGTTAATGAAATTCAGCAATTCTTATACAAATCATCTTACAGCCTAATCAGTTTACATTCTCCATAAGTAAAAATTAGGTTTCGTTGTAGAAATAATCAAAGTTTGGTGATCATTTAAACTCAAATATATTGTAATTGCGTTGTTTCAGAATAGAGATGCACAGAATTTAAGCAAAAATAAAGCGATTTTAGGACGTATATACAACACTAAATTTAAATTAAAAATCATTTTAAAAATCACAATTTTGACACAATATGGATGGTATTGATGATTTAAACTCTATTATATTATAATTGTGCTGTTTCAGAATACAGATGCACAGAAATTAAGCGAAAACAAGTTAGATTAATCATGCATAAAGCATTGATTATGAAACACTTTCCAACTTCAATGTAATTTTATTTAAGCATCTCTAAAATGCGAAACATTCCTTGGTAATATTTTTAAAACTATCATGATACTACAATAATTTATTATATTTGAAAACTTCATCGAAAACAAATGGACTTTATTCAAATGACGTCATCGAAAGATAAATCGCCTCTACACAAAAGTAGCATTTCATTCATAAATTTTTTAAATTTCTTTCATAAATCACAATACTATAATGATCTATTTTATTTGAAAACTTAAAACCATGGAGGTCCAAGTAATTTAACTCTATGCTTAAAACTTCATCGAAAAAATCGTCTTCTTTGTGTAAAATCAATGAATGTTTCATTCATATCAGTTATATTGCAGACTCCATGAGCTAAATAATTTTGCTTTAAAGAAATGTAGTAACTGTTATACAACTCATTCTACATATTTTTGTGTTTACATTTTCCATAAGTAAAAATTAGGCTTCGTCGTAGAAATAATCAAAATTTGATGATCATTTAAACTCAAATGTATTGTAATTGAGTTGTTTCAGAACATTCATGCACAGAATTTAAGCAAAAATGAAGCGATTTTAGGAGAGATACAACACTATGAATTAAAAGGAAATTTAGAAATCACGATTTTGATACAAAATGGATGCCATATTTTATTTTGAAGTGGGTCACGTGATCTCTTCATACAATGGTCACGTGATCTCTCCATATAAAGGGTGAAATTACTCTTTTAATTTTTATTTAAAAAACTACAGAATATATTTTGCTGAAATTTTTTTATATATTTTATGGGATAATTTGAATATTTCATAAAACTTTCGAAGGAATTTGGGAATTTTAAATTCGCTTAAAAAATGTTTGAAAAATTAGGTCCCATAGTGTCAATGTATTCCATTTTTTCAACCCGGGTTCAATCCAAAGCTAATTGTTTGATATTATCCATTTATATTCCCATAGGTTCCACAGACTGTCTGAACAACATACTAAAATTTCATTTTGATAAAGTTATTTTTACGGCAGATATCGTGCTAACGGACAGACAGACAGACAGACAGACAGAATGAAAAAAGTCATAATCACTTTTCAACTATATTGTAAAGTGTTAATAAAGCAGTTTTAAGACGGATGCGACACTAAATATGAATTAAAAAGAACTTTAAAAATCACGATTTTGACACAAGATGGATGCCCCGGCCACACAGAAAGCTACCATTAGCCTATGGGTTGGTCGTGTGGTCTGGGTTTTCTACAAGATGGATGCCATCCTTCCCGGCCGTCCAAATAGCTGCTCTTAGTCCTCTGGACGAGTCGGACGGTCTGGGTCTTCAACAAGATGGATGCCATATTTTATTTTGCAGTGGGTCATGTGATTTCTTCATATAATGATCACGTGATCTCTTCATATAAAGGGTTCAATTATTATTTTAATTGCTATTTAAAAAACTACTGAATATATTTTGCTGAACATTTTTTTATTAACACTTTACAATATAGTTGAAAAGTGATTATGACTTTTTTCATTCTGTCTGTCTGTCTGTCCGTTAGCACGATATCTGCCGTAAAAATGACTTTATCAAAATGAAATTTTAGTATGTTGTTCAGACGATCTGTGAGACCTACTGGAATATAAATGGATAATATCACCCAATTAGTTTTGGATGGAACCCGGGTTGAAAAAATAAAATACATTGAACCCTATGGGACCTAATTTTTCAAACATTTTTTAAGCGGATTTAAAATTCACAAATTGCTTCGAAAGTTTTAGGAAGTATTAAAAATTATACCATAAAATATGTAAAAAAAAATTTCAGCAAAATATATTCAGTAGTTTTTTAAATAAAAATTAAAATAATAATTACACCTTTTATATGAAGCGATCACGTGACCATTATATGAAGAGATCACGTGACCCACTTCAAAATAAAATATGGCATCCATCTTGTCTCAAAATAGTGATTTTTGAGACAAGTTCTTTTTAATTTATATTTAGTGTTGTATCCGTCCTAAAACCGCTTTATTTTTGCTTAAATTCTGTGCATTTACATACTGAAACAACGGAATTACAATATATTTGAGTTTAAATGAGCATCCAACTTTGATTATTTCTACAACGAAGCCTACTTTTCACTTATGGAAAATGTAAACAGCAAAATATGTAGAAGAGTTGTATTAGAATTGCTGTATTTCTTTAACACAAAATTATTTAGCTCATGGAGTCTGCAATATAGCTGATATGAATGAAATATTCAGTGATTTTACAGGGAGAAGGACGATTTTTTCGATGAAGTTTTAAACATAGAGTTTAATTACTTGCACCTCCATGGTCTTAAGTTATTAAATAAAATAAATTATTACAGTATTGTGCTGAATGAAATGAATGGAAAAATATTAATGAATGAAATGCTGCTTTTAAAGAGAGAGTCAGGCGTGTTATTTTTCGATGACGTCATTTGAATAAATTTCATTCGTTTTCGATGAAGTTTTCAGATATAATAAATTATCGTAGTATTATGATAATTCTAAAATTATTACCGAGGAATGTATCGCATTTTAGAGATGTTTAAACCAGACAATTTATATTTCAATGCTGTCCTTTGAATGAAGTTCATATTTTTCGATGAAGTTTTATGCTTTCAAATATAATAAATTAATGTAGTATTGTGATAATTTTAAAAATATTACCGAGGAGTATATCGCATTTTAGAGATGTTTAAATTAAATTGCATTGAAGTTGGAAAGTGTTTCATAATCAGTGCTTTATGCATTATTGATCTTTCTTGTTTTATATATTTTATGGGATAATTTGATATTTCCCTAAACTTTCGAAACCATTTGTGAATTTTAAATTCGCCTAGAAATGCTTGAAAAATAAGATCCCATAGGGTTCAATGTATTTCACTTTTTCAACTCGGGTTCAATCCAAAACTTATTGGTTGATACTATTCATTTAAATTTCCATAGGTCCCACAGACCGACTGAACAACATATTAAAATTTCATTTTGATAAAGTCATTTTTACGGCAGTTATCGTGCTAACGGACAGACAAACAGACAGACAGAATGAACAAAGTCATAAACACTTTCCAACTATGTTGTAAAGTGTTAAAAATGGTTATTTAATTATCAGCATTTTTTGAGGAAGATTCTTGCTTATGCAGCTATGACTTATATAATGCAATGATTTTTTTTTCTTACATAATGTAATGAATTTACTTCTTTCACAGTGAAACAAGAGAGATCAATCATGCATAAGCATTGATTATGAAACACTTTCCAACTGAAATGTAATTTCATTTAAAAATTTCTAAAATGTGATTCATTCAGTGGTAATATCTTTTACATTATCACAGTACTACAGTAATTTATTATACTTAAATATTTAAAACTGTATCGAAATATAAATCATCTGATTCTTTATGCAAAATCAATGAATATTTCATTCATATAACTTGTATTTCAGACTCCAGAGCTAAATAATTTTGTGTGAAAAAAATTCAGCAATTCTTATGTAATTCATCTTACAATCGCTTGAGATATTTGCATTCTGCATATGTTAAAATTAGGCTTCCTTGAAGAAATAATAAAAGTTTAGGGATCATTTAAAATCACAACTATTGTAATTGCATAGGCACGGAATTTAGATACACAGATAATATATATGTGTATGTGTATGTACTCAAAGTATTGGATTCGTGCCGAAGATCGGAACTCGAATTTTCAAAGGATCAACACGTTTTGGGACTTCTAGAACACGAAAAAACTACTTTTAGGAAGACGTCTGTGTGTGTAAGGGTGTATCTGTGTATGTTTCTGTGTGTCTGTGTGGATATTACATCCACTCTAATTGAAAAACTAATGGACCGAATTTCATACAATTTGGTAGGTATGTTTTTTGTGGGAAATCCTGATGTTCATTAGATTATAGTACGATTCGCAATAAAAGAATCTGCCTTCTTTGTGAAATGGCCGTAGAAATTGCCTTTATCCACTCTAGCTAAAAACTAATGAACCAAATTTAACAAAATTTGGAGTATAATATTTCAATAACCTACAAGTGATTTATATACCAAATTTAACACAATTTTGTATATAAATCATTTGTAGGTTATTCTACTACGATTCGGGAAAAAGGAACGGGCTATTTTTGCGAAATGGCCAGCAAAAATCGTTATATATAAAAATAAAAGACTACGTGTGCTCAATTATATCAATTAAATTCCTATTTTATATGTGATTTTTGACAACAAAAATAATAAGACTAACCCCATTACTCTAGGACTAGCCGTTCTTGAGATATTCTAGTTTTTTCGCGTTTTCGCTACGCCACCTTTGACAATAAGTCCAGCTATCAAATGAGAACCAAATTTAAGTTTAACGTGTAAATTCAATGTCATTTAAAATACTTATGTTGTGCAGATAGACTCAAATTATCCTTGAATAAATAAAGAGAACGAATATGAGTCTGCAGAGAAAGACATGTGCTGTCCACATCTGAATTTTTAACAATATTACACCAATGATTTATAGAAGTGAACGGGGATTATTTTCAGGCCATTTCGAAAAAAATGTATGATCTATATTTAAAGATCCATCAAATTTTTGTCGAATAAAATGTTCAACAAATTTAAGCTGTGTACCAAATTTTAACTCTCTAGGACACAGAATACTATATTATCGTAGTCTGTGCTCTAGGACGTAGGAAAGTGCATTTAAAATGCCATCAATTAAATTTATCAAGAAGAGTTATATAAAATTTAAAAAAAATGAAAAATTGTTATCTACCAAATTTATTTTAAAATATGAAGCCACTCCCATATGCAAAACGTTTAAACAAATGGAGAGATATTTATTATATAATATCTCTCTCTTTTCTTTCTGGAAGATATCCCAAAGTCAGAATTTAATTGAATTTGTTTTTTTCCCTATATTAAATAATTTTTTTAATTAAAAAACTACTTAACATATTTTACTGAATTTTTTTTTATATATTCTATGGGATAATGTGAATATTTCCTAAAAATTTCGAAGCAATTCGTTAATTTTAAATTTACTTAAAAAATGTTTGAAAAATTATGTCCCATAGGGTTCAATGTATTTCATTTTTTCAACCCGGGTTCAATAAAAAACTAATTGGGTGATATTATTTATTTATATTCCCATAGGTCCTACAGACCGTCTGAACAACATACTAAAATTTCATTTTGATAAACTCATTTTTACGGCAGTTATCGTGCTAACGGACAGACAGACAGACAGACAGACAGACAGACAGAATGAACAAAGTCATAAACACTTTTCAACTTTGTTGTAAAGTGTTAAAAACAATGTATAAGATTCACGGCCCTTTATGTTCCGGTGTAACTTTTATCACAATTTTGCATGGAAAATCCAGAGCAACGGCGGTTAATCGCTGCTAGTAGTCCATATAATAAAACATGTTGTTAATTAATTCATCAATTTTGAAACATTTTCGAAACTTTAGCGTTATTTTTACCAATTTTGCCCATTTTTGTTAATTTAGCACCACTTTAGAAAGTCGTTAAGTTGGCGACATAGTTCCAAATTAGTCGCAATGGTCTCCAAATGTCACAAACAGAGTTTTATTTTATTGTAATTTTAAGAATTAATTTATTTGGAAAACGTACAATATCTCGAGAAAGGTTCAAGCTGTCGTTAAAGTTTTTGTCGTTCGTTTTCTAATGAAAATTTACATATAAAATGATTTTTTATTACATTATTGAACGGCTTGATTTTTTTAATGATATTTTAAAAAAAAAATTCGAAATTTTTGGGATCTTTGTTCAAATCAATAGGGTCTCAGTATTTATTTATTTTAAGTAATTGTGCAAATATTTTTCGAAAGATTTCCTTCGTTCGTAAGATATCGCATCTATAGACTTACGGACACCTTTCTACATATTTGAATATATAATTTCATTTATATCCCTAAAGTTTTGATTCACAAATAAGATATTGCGTTAAGCGTTATTTTACTAATTCGTTAATTTGAACAGTCGCTAATGCTAGTAATCACCTTTTTATAGCAATCGCGTTTTGAAACAAACAAAAGAAAAGCAACTATAAAGAAATACGACTGCTACGCGGGCCCATAAGTCGCCAAGTGGCAAAAGTGTGGGGCAACCGCCACCTCCCATAAAGAGAAATTGCTCTCACCCCACCCCAACGGGCACAATTCAAATCAAGAACAGTCACCTAAAACAATTAAGTTCGCGATCGCATTGGAATTCACCAAAAACATGTAAGTTCGTTTTAGACAGGGGGGCACAAAATTATTAAGAACAAATAAAATGCCTTAACTGTGCTTTGGAGTCTACACTGTAAAACAACCTTTACAGGCAGCCATTCCTATTGCATGAAAGTAGGTTTGCCGTATTTTGAATTTTGGGCGAGAGTGCTAGATTTGGCGATTTATCGACAACTTGGAATTCTCGAATGTACTAGAACTTTCTCAAAATATCGAACATTCTTGGAGATACGATCCCTTTATATAAAGTTCTACTAATTGTATATAAAAGGAGTCATCGTTCAGTTGGAGAGTAAGTAGTTAATGTCATCCGATCTAAATTGAATTGTGAGATATACCTCAATGTATTGATAATAGTATCAGCTATTTTGTGAACTAGCTGAACATTTAATTACTGTTTTGTATCTGGCAGTTGTGTAATGGTCTTGTAAAATAGTTATCGAGGTATACGCTGTATATTGTTCCTGTTTACGTTTGTTAGTGCTTTTAAAAGAACGTGGTAGTTATCCAGGAATTTGGACTCATTCTTGTATCCTGAGGATACACTCGCGATACCCGAGGATGCATCGCAACAATATATATATATATATATATATATATATATATATATATATATCCATTGAAAGACTACAGCCATCAGCAGAACCAAAATAGCTCAATTAGGAAAAGAGTTAGGAAATTCGAGAGGCTAGTTTAAGTAAATGTTACGAACAGGAGGTTAACACCTAAGTGATGTATATCCAGGTGACATGGTGGTGCAGAGACTATAGCCAGCATGGTACAGAGACCAAGCATGGTGCATATAGCCATGATGGTGCTGATACTATAGCCAACAGCAGATTCAAAATCGCTCAATTATTGCTCAATTGTGAAATTGGGGGTGCTAGTTGAATAAAAAGTTGTTCCCAGGAGGTATCTGAGTAATATTGTTGTTCTCAAGCGAAGTAGACGCGAAACCAGGGGTATTTGGAAATACTCAGAAATTTCAATTGAAACGCGTCAGATCAAAGGATCAGGTAGAATGCAAGCAAAGAAAATTATTCAGGAAATATATACGAGATGTAGGCTATGCCCGCATTTGCCCACGCCTACATTTGTCCACTCCCATTCTGAGTATTTGGAGTTTTCTTGGTGGCAGTGACATAGTGTTATTTGCAATCAATATAAAATGGGGAGGGGGTGAATTTTTAGGAAGACACCTCAACTCTCCTCATTCCAAGAAAAGAAATCTCTTTCCGAATCACTGTTTCCGCAGGTGCTAAAATGACAAAGGAAAAATTCTGAAAGTGAGATAATTTTTCGGTGTGAATTCAATATTGGCACTAATTCTACTATATTAAGTTTAAATTTTTTTAATTTTATTTTATTTATAGCCCAACAGGGTTAAGGGTAATTTTTTAAACGGTAGCTATATACGCAGTTCTTATAGTTAAGCACAAACTGGATAACATTATTCTATCTCTCCACTGAGCATGAGATTGGGAAAAATTAAAATTAAAATATTTTTGGGTATATATTGATAACATTTTAAATGTATATTTTATATATAATAAATGATTTCGTGCAACATGTGGTTCGATGCACTCAGGTGAAGTGAATCCAAGTATCTGCGCCTATTAAGGCCGCAGAAAATTTATAAAAGAAAATGATGATAACTTTTCGGTGTGGATTTAATATTGGCACCATTTCAAGATTAAATTCCACTTTATTTTATTTCATCTATAGTCCAACAGAGTCACTGGTAATTTTTTAAACGACAGTCATTTACACAGTTCTAGGTTAAGTACAAAATGGATAACATTATTCTATCTCCCCACTGAGTATGAGATTGAGAAAAATTAAAAGTACATATTTTTGGATAGCATTCATATCTATCGATAATATTTTAAATGTATATTTTATATAATAAATGATTTCGTTAAATACGAAACGGACTCTATCATCGCTACATAAATCCAGAAATATGCGTTAATTAAAGTCGCAGTAAATTAAAAAAATAAATCAAATACCCTGTGTGTACTTTCGATCTCTGAACAACATCTAATAGCTATGATTGTAACGTTGTGACGTCAGCGTCAGACTTTCCGATCTTTGGACTAGCGGCTCTTCGTAGAAAAGCATTGGAAAACAGCACAGTTTTCCTTAAAAATTTCTCGCTCTAAGCATCAACGGCATAAAATAAATGCTGCCTAAAATAATGTACTGCCCTGAAATATGATAAATAAACTTAAATTTAAATTCAAAAGGAACTAAATTGCAGTAATTAGCGGATGATTGAGCCAAAAGCAGCAGTTGGACAAATTATATGAGGACAATGATATGGACTTCCCAGTGATTTTGTGTAACAAATGCATTGGTTTCTTTTATTTTAAACAAAATTTGCATAGTTCATGAATAGAATGATAATCTTTATAAATATTCTTACTCGCAAATATATTTTAGAAATTCGGATTTTAATAAAATACTTTTAAACATTTACTTTTACAACACTTTAAAGATTTGGAGTGAAATATACCGTTCAAATTAATTAAATCGAGACTACTTACTCTACTGTCTTGTCTGCATTGTCTATTAAAAAATGAAGGTTTGAAATAGGATAAAACTGATGAGAAATATGTTAAAATAGAATTAAAAAATTTTCCATATTATCATCATTATCTCCATATTATCATCATTATCTCCATATTATCATCATTATCTCCATATTATCATCATTATCTCTATATTATCTTATTATGTAAAGTAGTATTATTAAAAATATTTTTATTTAAAGTTTCTTATACATAAATATTATAGCACATATTCCTCCTAATAAATGTTAGGGTATCATTCTGCTCCGATTAGTTCCTTTACAAAAATATATTTGTATCCTTTATAATTTTCTAAAAAATTGTCATTGATTTGATTTAAAAATTTTCACGTTGTAGCAATCAAATGCTCAGTGCGTGTACTTAACATTTTCATTTTATATACTTAATAAAAACATTTTATATACTTAAATAAACCTCTCCAGTCTATTTAGCGGAATACATGTGTTGTTTAATTTTGGAGTCTTTGTATTCATTTACTTTCTTTTATGGTGCTGATATTACAGTAGAATTCCTTCGATCGGAACCCTCAAATGTCACTGAAAATTGTCCTCAAATGTCACGGAATTTTCAGGTAAAAGGAACGAAAGTTATAAAGAACCAAAGTTTATTTTCATCAATACATTTTTTATGACGATTATTTTCTCTGGAATTTTTCCGATGTTTATTTCAGAAAGGGGTTGCAAGCTGAAAATATAAAGATTCCTTTCAACTTTTGCTTTAAAATGAATAGGGGTAATGAAATGAAAAGACCCCACCCACTCTAAGGTATACGGAAGAGAATCACAATCGTCAGTCCTGGGACACTCAGGGACGGCCCAACCAGGAGGCGCAGCCATCGGCTACCCCAACGGAGCCACCACCAAGCCCCACACAAAGGCCCCGCATGCTTTAAAATTAATAAGGATAAATGTGTCCGTTTGATACGATTATAAATTCATTTGTTTTTACAGAAGTGTCCATAAAATTACACTTTATAATTTTGGCCCAGCTTCCGCATTTCCCCCGCTTGGCATATTTCTTTCTTTTTAGCTTATGACTCTAAAGATGAGTAAAAATGAATCCATCATAAAAAGAATAAATACGGGGCGATACTTTATATAAAAATAGTGTAAAAACGATTCAACTGTTTTCAAAGGTGCGGATGATTTTGTATATGCCTGTGAGGTGTCCCTATCCATGCAGTGGAAATGTATTGTATGTGCCAACTAAGAATAAGAACTAAGTTTTTCATGAAATTTACAATTGGTAATTTTGCTCTGAGTACTTTCGAGCGTCATTTTACTGTTCCCTAAAGAGTGCTAAATTTCTGCTCTCGAGCAACAGGTTGTGTACCTCTGCTTTAGAGCAATTATATTAACAGTTAGTATTTCAATTTTTCAGACCAATAGATACTGATACTTACAAAAATTGTCTTGTGGATCATATTGGCTGCCACCTGGGATATCAAGGAGGATACCAGCAACAGGAAAGTAGGAATTAGGAAGGCGAACACTACCATAAAGAAAAAGGCTGCTTCGGGTCGAGAGGGCTCATCGTTTTGATGCTGCTGATCTATCATTAAGCCAAGGTTTATCGAGGCTAAGATCTGAAAACAAAATAGAAGTTTTAAATATGCAAACAAAATATTAGATCATCGAACAGCAAAAATAATTTGTGGAAAGGACCTGCAAAAAATAAACAACAAAATTAAGAACAAATAAAGGCACAATGCAGCATACATCTGTTTCGAGGAATGGTGGTTTTCCTTCGTCGGTGCAAAAATAGCCAACAAACTCGAAGTCAGAAAGACAAAACGAGCACAAAAGTACGATGCAGTACGATGCGGTTACATATTGTCAGTACTGCAGTAAAGATGGATTCAGAACCTACTTATTATAAAGCAGCAAAAACTAATTGGTTACTCCAATTTATGTGCGAGCTGTATGCATCAAATTCGATTCACTGTTTCATATTCTGCTTCTGATTGGTAGGCTATCCATCCTTAGTTTGCTGCTTTTCAGTTTGTCATTAAGCCGACGCGGTTGTCGAGTTGTCAAGGCAAGCGCTTCCGTAGCAATCGCTTGACCGCAACGATATGGGTTCGAGCCCCACGTAAGGCATGGATGTTTGTGTTGTGGGCGCAGTGTGATCTGCCCCCCTCTGGTGCGCCTGGGCAACGTCCAAGGACGGTTCACACTCTGGCCGATGGTTCACACTCTGGCCGATGTAATAAAGGCGAATGACAAAGGTCAAAGTGCCTGGCCATTTGAAAAAAAAAGTTTGTCATTAATGGTTTCTAAATATATCTTTACGGCAGTCTTGGATATATATATATATATATATATAGGGATTAGAGCATAGTGGATTTGCTGAACTTCCTTGAAAGCGACAGCGTAATAGTCGGAAGTAATCTGGCAACTCCATGATGGTTTTCAAGAATAAGTAATACCTACCATATGGTCAGTGTGACAGCCACATCTTCTTTGTATATCGAAAATGATATCTACAAAGTCAATATATGCAAATTTTCCCTGCAGAAGAGAATTTCATTCACGCTTATGCGTCAGTCTGATCTCAATTGCACCAAAGAGATGAAAAACTGTAGCTCAGCCCAGGCTAACTAGGCAACTGACAGAAATTATCTTGCATACGTAAACTGATTGCTTATTTATATTAGAAAATCCCAGCTTTAGGAATTTAGAAGCGTTGTAATATTTTTGGAATAACCAATTGGAAGCCTCCCATTTCGATATTTTCCAATCTAAGATGCTCGAGGGAGAAGCAGAAGAGTTTATGAACAGAATCAAATAGCGGAAACATATTCTACCAAAAAAAGTTCATCAGGATATCTCTATCAAAAACTATCTTATTCATCCCCTTAGATCAGTATGCTGCTATAGATACGGTATACGTAGCTAATGGGGAAATTTTCAACTCCTAAAGCAACTCGCATTTTAAGTCGACTCTCCAAGAAGCTGAAGAGTCCTCATCAACGAGATTAAACAAATCCTTGATTCCAATTCCCACTGGGAAAATGAATTTTTCTAAAATATAAATTTGAAGAGAAGAGGACGATTCACACCAATATCTTTGAAATTTGGACTGTTTGGTAAATGCACTTACAAGTGAGACAGAAACTTAAATTCTGGTAGCAATATATGTATTATGATCGAAAATAGAAAGAAAATTATTCGATGCAATATTTTGTATTTTAGGATTTGCGATATTTTGTATTTTAGGATCACTATATCTTAAGGGACACAGAGATTGGAAATTGGGCCAACTGCTTAAAAATCGTACTTTAAAAATTTAATTATTTAAAACTTCACAGTCTTCTGTATGTTCATGCGGAGTACGATCACGTTAAACATGTGGGTCCGAAAGTCCTTCCGAGAGGTTGGTGGTAGGGGAAGGAGGGTACGGTCCCTGTGGATGCCTCCCCCACTGGGTTCCGGTCTAAATTGGGTGGCACTTCCCGACCGTCCAAACAGTTACCTTACACCTTTCTGGTAGGTCGGACGGTCTGGGTTTCAACAACAACAACAGTCTTCTGTACAGGCCAACGACCGTGCCGTGCTGAAAACACCGGTTCTCGTTAGATCACCGAAGTCAGGCAGCATCGGGCGCGGTTAGTACTTGGGTGGGTGACCACCTGGGAACACCGCGTGTTGTTGGCTCTTTTCGGGCGCGGCAGCCCAGTGGTTAGCGCGCGATTCTCGCCGCTGCCAGAACTGCCGCCGTGTTCATGCGGAGTACGATCACGTTAAACATGTGGGTCCGTAAGTCCTTCCGAGAGGTTGGTGGTAGGGGAAGGAGGGTACGGTCCCTATGGATGCCTCCCCCACTGGGTTCCGATCTAAATTGGGTGGCACTTCCCGGCCGTCCAAACAGTTACCTTACACCTTTCTGGTAGGTCGGACGGTCTGGGTCTCAACAACAACAGTCTTCTGTACTTGTTATGTGGCCATTGATTTTCAACGGGTATTCGGCTAGTTCTCATCTATTTGCTGATTATTTTTCATATTTCAATTTACTTCTTTGAAAAACCTCTGAATTTACATTCTTCCCAGACACTCTTCGTGAAACAGATATCGAAAATATATTTTTATAATAAACATATAGTTATATATTGAAAACAGCAAATTCATTTTTTTTTTTGTAAATCAGTTTTTTGTTTTGGAAATCTTGCGATCCCTGTGTGCGTTTGGACACGAAAATTCATGAGCGATTTCACGTATGGCTTTAAAATTTTATACGTACATACGTTTTGTAAAAAAGACGGGAATTGGATAGAATTTTTCTCAATTCGCAAAATGGAAATGAAAATTATTCGAAATTTAACATTTTATCATTATTTTACAGACTATTACCGGAAAATGATAATAAATGTTAGCTAATATTAAAATATTTAATATAGAAAACTTTCAGTTTTAAATTCGTTAGGTGTGTGAAAGGTATGGTTCATGAAAGTAAATTAAAATAGTATGGTTCGTGAATGTAAAAAGAAGGTATTAAACTCCATATTATGAAGACGCTAAAATCGTTTGAAACAACATTAACGCTAGAGTTGGGTAAGTCCCACTACATTGTATGCATTAATGCTAAGGCGAAAATCTCATATTGAATTAAATAAAATTTAATTAAACTGTTCATTTTAAATAAAAAATTATCAGTCCAAAACAAATTTAAACTCACACAAATAGAACATTCTTACTTATTCAAATTCATTTTATCTTACAATTTAATTTTGTCTTTTTGTATTCTGTACCCTGTTCTAAAAGAAAGAAAAAAATACTTATTACGTTTACTCATAATTAAAGAACTTAATTTAAACATAATTAGTTTAAATTAAGTACACCCACAGTTATTTTAAATTATACTGAATTTGCACCTTTAATTTAATTTTCGTTTTCATTTGGTTACTGGACTTATTACTTTCCTTATATACATAATGTATAAGGAAAGTATTGTGACGGGGTCGAAAATTCGAAATCGAGTTTTCGACGGGAGAGCACGTTTCAAGCATCCCTGATCACGAATCAAGCATTTTTGAAGTGATGTCTGTGTGTGTGTGTGTGTGTGTGTGTGTGTGTGTGTGTGTGTGTGTGTGTGTGTATGTGTGTGTGTGTGTGTGTGAAAGTATGTGTGTGTGTGTGTGTGTGTGTGTGTGTGTGTGTGTGTGTCAGTGAGACTGTGGAGACGATAACTGACGAACGAATGGACCGATTCGAACCAAATTTGGTACAAAAATCACAATCCGTAAACACTGTAAGCCTATTGTTTTTATACGTAATCGAATGTTCAGAACCTCCCTAAATTTTCGAATTAATTTTGAAAAAATCGTCAAAAAATCAAAACCAGTAATAAAATTACGCAAATAGATATTTCTTATGTAATTTTTCATTAGAAAACGATTCTCGAGATATTACACATTTTTCAAAAGAATTATTAAAAAGTCATTTAAAATGAAAAAAAAATATTTCCTATTGAGAAACATGTTCACTTTTCATATGTAATACCATACGATAAATTATGTGACATCATTCTCGTGGATCTAGCTCGTTCCATTCATGACAAAAGATACTTTGAGTAATACTTTGGTATTTGAACGCCAATAGTCATTTATCTGCTGTAAGAACAACTTATTTCTTCGTCCATAACGCTTGGCGAGATTTTGGCGACGAATTTGGCGGAATGTCGCCAACTTGGCGACTTTTTGAAATGTTGCCAAATTAACGAAAATCTTGCTAAATGGATAAAAATGACGCTAAATCAATGAAAATGACGACTAATTGTCGAAAATTCAATATCTTGGAAAGAATATTAGTATCTACTATAAGAAAAACCTATTTTTTTACTGTAAAAGTATTAAATTCATTACATTATATAAGGAAAGTCATGTGTTGCCCACATCAGATTTTTTTCAAAGGTGGTGCTGCGAAAATACGGAAAAACTAAAATATCTTGAAAACAGCTAATCCTAGAGTAATGGGGTTGCTCTTATTGTTTTCATTGTCAAAAAGTACATGTAAAACACGCATTTAATTGATATACGAGTATTTGAGCAAACGTAATCTTTTATTTTAGAATTCGAAGATTTTTCCGGGTCATTCAGCAAAGAAAAAAGAAAGGAAAAAAAAATAAGTAATGCAGGCTCGAATCGCAACAAAGTCTAATCAGCAGCATTGTAACCTACAAGCAACTTACTAAATGTTGTAAAATTTGACTAATTAGTGTTTTAGCTAGAATAGATACAGACATCTTTGCGGTCCATTTCGCAAAAAAGGGGAAGGTTCTTTTGTCCCGAATCATACCAAAATCTAATCAGCACCAACGTCACCCATATTACCAACCAAATTTTATGAAATTTACCCAATCAGTTCTTACTTTCCTTATATATAATAATATACAAGGAAAGTATTTTGACGGGGTCGAAAATTCGAATTCGAGTTTTCGACGGGAGAGCACGTTTCAAGCATCCCTGATCACGAATCAAGCATTTTTGAAGTGATGTCTGTGTGTGTGTGTGAAAGTATGTGTGTGTGTGTGTGTCAGTGAGTCTGTGGAGACGATAACTGACTAACGAATGGACCGATTTAAACGAAATTTGGTACAAAAATCACAATCCATGAACACTGGAAGCATATTGTTTTTATATGGAATCGAATGTTCAGAGTCCCCTAAATTTTCGAGTGAAATTTTGAAAAAATCGTCAAAAAGTCAAAACCTCTAATAAAGTTACGCAAATAGACATTTCTTATGTAATTTTTCATTGGAAAACGATTGACATAAATTTTAGACCGCTAACATGAACCGTTCTCGATATATTGCACATTTTTCAATGTATCAAAAAATCCCATAAATGAAAAACAAATATTAACTGTTGAGAAACCTGTTCACTTCTCATATGTAATATCATGCGATAAATTGGGTGGCATCATTCTCGTGGATCTAGCTCTCATTCCATTCATGAGAAAAGATACTTTGAGTAATACTTTTGTATTTGAACGCCAATAGTCATTTATCTGCTATAAGAATAACTTATTTCTCCGGCCATAACGCTTGGCGGGATTTTGGCGACGAATTTGGCAGAATGTCGCCAACTTTACGACTTTTTTGATGTTGCCAAATTAACGAAAATCTCGTCAAATACATAAAAATGACGCTAAATCAATGAAAATGACGACTAATCGTCGAAAATTCAATATCTTGGAAAGAATATAAGTATCTACTATAAGAAAAACCTATTTTTTTACTGTAAAAGTGGTAAATTAATTGCATTATATAAGGAAAGTCATGTGTTGCCCACATCAGATTTTTTCAATTACAGCGGACACACACACACACGCATACACACAGACCTCCCGTTTAAAAGTTATTTCGTATTTAACGTGCTCGAAATGAGCAGAACCGTCAAAACTTCAGTTCCGATATTAGACGCGAATCGAATACTTTCTCCATATACTTTACCATGTATTGTAGGGAAAAATTGAGTATAATTAAATAACACTAAAAAAGTGTGAAAATTACATTTTACGCGATCCCCCCCCTCCTCCTTCCACCCCACCCTGAAATTTCCAAATAAGGATCACTCAGAAAGAAGGATCACTTTCTTTTTTACAAAATATTCGACGACGAGAAAACGATAACAATGTGACGATAAGAATACTTTAAGGAAACGAAACCATTGAGCAGTAGAGATTAGAATCTTGCTAACGTCCTCCTCTCTAAAGAAGTAGCCTGTTTTCACCAATGACCCGATCTTCAATTGTGCTACTGACAGGACAGCAAATAAAAATAAAACTTACCGTTTGCAAAAGCTTTAAGAGAACTGTAGGAGTTTTAAGCACAGCGATGTTAAAATAAATAGGAGACATTGTTGATGAGCTTGTTTCTGTTACCGTAAGTGTGTGAGATACTTTAGTTGACATTACGTTCAATGATAGTTGCCCAACGAAGATTATCTTCCGTCTTCCGTTCAAGATGAAGACTGGGTCATAATGTGACGGGCGTTGTGTCGTCCTTCAGATCATCCACAAAAGAAGTATAATTGCTTGATTGCCGGTGAAATTATTTAGTCGAGTTGAGTTGGAAAGATTCCAACTAAAATGATGTTTCAAGGGAGAAATGATCCTGATAAAACATAATAACATCCTTTTAAAATATTATAATGCAGAGCATGAAACATCTAACTAAATTTTCAGACGTAAATTTTCGCGATTAGCAAGGACAGAAGACACAAAAAATTTAACTAATTCTATACTCCGTAAGAGCCAAACCAATGAATTTAATCTATGAATAGGAAATTTTTTTGTACAGGCTTCTAGCTTGAATATTTACTGAATCACGCGATGGATTTTGACAAATATTTTTCCAAAAAAGTTTGTGAGTTCACGGTTCAGCAGATTTACACACCTATCACTGATCTGTTAAGCTAAAATGAGATCAGGTTGTAAAGAGCCTTGCTTTCTCAACCGGGAATCGAACCCTGGATCTTCGAACCATCCAGCTTACGCTCTACCGTTGAGCTACTAGGACGAAATTGCAGGCTTTTATCGTTGAAGTGGACTCCGCAAGGTTTATGGTTAATAATATTTCAAACTTTTCATCGCGTAATTTTATTCAGTACTTTTCCTAGCAACGCCTGTGCTAGTGAATGAAAAAAACAAATTCGGTAGAAGATATGCATGACAATATCTCTCCAAGACCATGTAAGGGAATGAATACAAATACTTCGCTTCCCATTATATGTAAAAAATATTCAAATTTTACCTTAACTCTATTTTATTCTGTCTTTCTATTTGTTTTGTAGTTGAAATCTTAAGAAAAATTCTGGTTTAAAAATTACTTTTTATCCACTTTCATGACAATCCTTATCTGAAGATGCAGCATAAATTTTAGACTGTGTTTTATATAACACTAGCAGAAATACCCTCCGTTTCCCGGAGCAATACCAAAATAAAATAAACGCGGTTCAAAATCTGAAATATTTAAGCTATAAATATGATTCATATTAAGCTAAGTAGTCCAGTAAAATTCATATACATAAGTTGAATTGTTTTTAAAAGCTGGCTAATTGCAAGCCGGCAAAACAGGCATTTTAATTTCCATTGTTCCGCTTTAGGTGTAGGTGAAGAATATTTATATTGAAACATTCTCAAGATCTAATTTTATTGCTTGAAAAATTTTCATCAAATACATTGCATATTTGAAGCGGTATTTAACTTGAAAGCATATTATCTAATTTTTCACATTTGTGTGTTAAAGCAGCCCAAAATTGGAAATATTTTTATCACGAATCGGCTCTCTATTAGACTGTCTGCGGGAAGTTCCGCCACCCTTATACCGAAATTTGCGACTGTGCGAATCTTCGATTTTCTACTACACACGCACACAAACATCTTTATTTATTATGTAAGATCTTTATTTATTATGTAAGATCTTTATTTATTATGTAAGTATATAGCATATTATCTAATTTTTCACATTTGTGTGTTAAAGCAGCCCAAAATTGGAAATATTTTTATCATGAATCGGCTCTCTATTAGACTGTCTGCGGGAAGTTCAGCCACCCTTATACCGAAATTTGCGACTGTGCGAATCTTCGATTTTCTACTACACACGCACACAAACATCTTTATTTATTATGTAAGATGGGGTGAAATTATATTCCATTTACCATATGCATTTTTTGTGTGCATAACAAAGTTCTGGTAAAACCATATTTTTTATTTTTTTTTAAATTAAAAGAATAAAATGCTTCAAAATAAATGTTTCATTTCATAAATCCAATTGCATACTTAGTAGTCAATTTGCTATAGGGTGAACGTGAAATCAAACTTCGCAGTACCTCAGACTTAGGCATACATACATAGACACACATGTCTACGAACACGCATGCCTACGAACACACATGCCTACGAACACACGTGTACTTCACAGAAACAGATTATAAAAACATTAGATTCGAGTTTAGGTTTGATAAAAAAATTCCGTCAAAAACTCGAATTTCAACTCTTTCGTAGCTTCTTCCCTATACATCAAACTATGTATTGAGTGAATATATGATAAGTATGCTAAACCTAATATATCTGGGATTTTATTAAATGAAATGTGTACAAATATCATTTTTGTTAGAGGAAATATACTATAATCTGATAATGCGTTGAAAGGGTGGGAGTACTGCTAAAAATAGATACCTCGTGTTCTAGACCACAACTTATAGACTCTTCGAAAATTTGAATTTACGACTCAATTTTAATACTTTCCAAAAATCTTGATTTCCTTCACATTACCATGTAATGTAGAACAAAGTTTATTCCAAGAAAGCATCACTGACGAAGGTCGGAGGGGGTGCAGCTTCACATTTTGGCGAGGACCCAGAAGGCGGAAGACTGACTTTATACTCAAGAAACATCCGTGCCTTATTCGGGATTCGAACCCGAGCCCTCAAGACAGCAGCCGAAGACGCTATCCACTTCACCGCCTGGGCGGCCCATGTAATTTAGGGAAAGTAAAATTAAATAAGAAAAATCTGATGAGGGCAACACATGGCTTTCCTTATATAATGCAATGAATTTACTACTTTTACAGTAAAAAAATAGCTTTTTCTTATAGTAGATACTAATATTCTTTCTATGATATTGAATTTTCGACAATTAGTCGTCAATTTCATTGATTTAGCGTCATTTTTATCCATTTGGCGAGA
Organism: Amaurobius ferox; assembly: GCA_951213105.1. Lineage (NCBI taxonomy): Eukaryota > Metazoa > Arthropoda > Arachnida > Araneae > Amaurobiidae > Amaurobius > Amaurobius ferox. The sequence goes on along the minus strand of OX578149.1, from coordinate 82,350,856 downwards.
TTTTCGTTAATTTGGCAACATTTCAAAAAGTCGCCAAGTTGGCGACATTCTGCCAAATTTGTCGCCGAAATCTCGCCAAGCGTTATACACTAAGAAATAAGTTATTCTTACAGCAGATAAACGACTATTGACGTTCAAATCCAAAAGTATTACTCAAATTATCTTTTTTCATGAATGGAACGAGCTAGATCCACGAGAATGATGTCACCCAATTTATCGCATGGTATTACATATGACAAGTGAACATGTTTCTCTATACGACATTTTTTTTTTATTTTATATGACTTTTTGATAATTTTTTTTAAAAAATGTACAATATTTCGAGAACGGTTCATGTTAGCGTTCTAAAATTTATGTCAATCGTTTTCTAATGAAAAATTACATAAGAAATGTGTATTTGCGTAACTTTATTAGCGGTTCTGATTTTTTGACGATTTTTTCAAAATTTCATTCGAAAATTTAGGGGGTTCTGAACATTCGATTGCGTATAAAAACAATAGGCTTCCAGTGTTTACGGATTATGATTTTTGTACCAAATTTTGTTCGAATCGGTCCATTCGTTCGTCAGTTATCGTCTCTAACAGACTCACTGACACACACAGACACACACAGATATCACTTCAAAAATGTTTGATTCGTGATCAGGGATGCTTGAAACGTGCTCTCCCGTCGAAAACTCGAATTCGAATTTTCGACCCCGTCACAATACTTTCCTTATACATTATGTATATAAAGAAAGTAAATTTTTTTTAAATTTTCATAGGATATTTAACACATGTCTAACAGTAAACTTTATTTCATGTATATAAAACTTCATGAAAAAAAACTGGCAGATAACTTAAACTAAGGAAAGTAAATTCTTAAATTTTGTCTATTTTTAACACTTTACAACATAGTTGAAAGTGTTTATGACTTTGGTCATTCTGTCTGTCTGTCCGTCCGCACGATAACTGCCGTAAAAATGACTTTATCAAAATGAAACTTTGCTGTGTTGTTGAGACGGTATGTGGGACATATGAGAATGTAAATGAATGTCACCCAATTAGTTTTGGGTTGAACTCGTATAGAAAAAATTAAATACATTGAACCCTATGGGACCTAATTTTTCAAACATTTTTCAAGCAAAGTTAAAATTCACAAATTGCTTCGAAAATTTTAGAACATATTCAAATTATCCCATTAAATATATAAAAGAATTTCTGCAAAATATGTTCGGTAATTTTTTAAATAAAAATTAAAATAATAATTACGCCCATATAATATGAAGAGATCACGTGACCGACTTCAAAATAAAATATGGCATCCATCTTTTTTTCCTAGAGTAAAAATCGTGCATTTTAAAGTTCTTTTATATTTAGTGTTGTATCCGTCCTAAAACCGCTTTATTTTTGCGTATTTTCTGTGCATCTATATTCTGGGCCAACGCAATTACAATATTTTTTAGTTTAAATGATCATCAAATTTTGATTAATTCTACAACGAAGCCTAATTTTAATAGATGCAGAATGAAAACAGATTATTGTAAGATGAGTTGTATAAGAATTGCTGATTTTTTTTCACGCAAAATTATTTAACTCTGAAATCTGGTATAAAAGTGTATTAATGAAATATTCACTGCTTTTACATTGAGAGCCAGACGATTTATATTTCGATAACGTCGTTTGAATAAAGTTAATTCTTTTAATGAAGTTTTAAGTTTTCAAGTAAAATAAACTATTGTAGTTCTGTGATAATTTTAAAAAATATCACCACTGAATGTATTGCATTTTAGAGATGTTTAAATAAAATATAATTTCAGTTGGGAAGCGTTTCATAATCAATGCTTTATGCATGATTGATCTTTCTTGTTATTTAAATGTACTCCCAAAACAAAATCAACAGCGAAAATAAGACTGTTTATTGGAGACAGCAAATTATGAATCTTTTAAAGTAAAATAGACAACATTTAATCATGTGTACTTAGTAGTGCGGAAGCAGACTGACTGAATCCGTCTCGCAGTGGGTTCAGAAATTTTATTCAATTATAGAACTATTAAGCGCAGGGATGTCTTATTTGCAAGCCCTTGACCTACTTCATCGAGCAAATTTTCTAAGCTTCTACTGCAAGCGGCTGGAATTACTCGGTTTATTGGACCTTGAATGATACTGTGCTTGATTATGACATTAGTTTTCTTCAGTTTTAAATTGTACGAAAAGTTTAAAACATATTGTAACGGTGTACAGTGAAAATTTGAGCTTCAACGAGCTATATTTCTCACTACAATGACACTAACACTGGATGATAAGCTCGTCATATGACTTGGCACAAAAAGTCATATATAAGATTTCCTCTCAGTCGCCCGCCTAAAACTTTTAAGCTCTTAAAATTTCCGGACACATGACAACCACGCATCTCTCCGGATCAAAACAATAAATTTCAAAACGGTTCTCTAACAAAGTCTCTATACGATCCCTAAATAAAGCGTAATGTTTCTATTAACCATGTGTGACCTCCCCCCCCCCCCCTCTTGCGATACGAGCCCACGAGCAGGGAAACTTGCTTCATTTTGAATTAATAATATTAAATTGATAATTCCACACAATGTGACGGGGATTACCCATAGAAGTTAAATTTAATTTAAAAATATATTAAATTAATCGTTAACATTTTTATTATCCAGGTCGTTCAGCTCACTCAAAGGGTGTATAGTAATTAATTTTCTTTCTTTCAGCCCAGACCGTCTGACCTACCCGAAGGTGTAAGATACCTGTTTCAACGAACGGAACAGTACCACCCAATTTGGACTTGTGCATTGTATAGGAGTAAAAGCAATTCTGAGGTGTTACGATTTCAAAATGTAGAAAGCATTTTATACAAGTGTGCCCATTCTATGTATATTCAAAGTTTTATTCAGTTAAGAAAAATATTTTAAAAATTATTTATTTTCTGTTTAACTTTTATAATATTTTAATTTTTAATTCTTTTTAAAAGTAAAAATTATAGACATTCACGCTTGTGATATAATAATTTTAAAATATTTTTTAAATAATCGATTTTCAGACATATCAAAAATACTTTAGATATTTTACAGGGTTTAAACAAGTTTTTAACACACATATTTACTCGCAATTATAATTTATAGATTGAAGTTATCATTTATTCTTCAGCAAATCAAGATACTTTTTATATTTTCGGAACTCTTGTGAACCTTTAACAGATCGCCGAGTTCCATACGCTGCGAATTTTATAAATTCTATAGTAGTTCATTTATACAAGTCCATTGCTTTCTGAATATGCGCAGAAGAATGCGCGTTAAGTAGGAATTTGCTCTTTCATCCGCTCGTGCTGAATACATCGCATTTTAGGGATGTTTAAATAAATTTGCATTTCAGGTGGAAAGTGTTTTATAATCAATGCTTTATTCATGATTAATCTTTCTTGTTTAAACTTCCACTGGTGATGGACATGCTCAGGGAGATTACAAATCTTCTCGTTCGTAATCTATTTAAATTTTATAAGAGTTTTCTTGCAAGTTTGGAATTCTCCATATTAATGTAAGTCAAATTGAAGTCACAATGGAATACTTCATTCCCGAGGTATCGTGGTGACTTCCTGATAAACCTGATGGTTTAGTTTTGGATGACTTATAGTTTATGTAAGTTTTTCTAGGGTATGAAGCCCTCGCAACCCCATAAAGGGGTATTGCCCTAAGAGCAATTTCGTTCAGAAGGATTTTTGCATATTCGCGTGAGGTGAATGTAGAATGGAAAAAAGCTGTTTTTCATTCTACAAAGTAAAATTTCTTGATTGTAATATTTATGTATGTATTCTAGTTTAATTTTCTGTCAAAAATCAAAACTACCCAGCGCAAACTACCATTCCACGCAGAAAAGTCTCCTGTGTAGAATACCTGTGCTTGAGACTAGAAAATCTGTCATTAAGAGGTGTTTTGTTTAAGGAAAATTTATGCTTCCAAAGAGAAAATCAACTAACTAACATTTCACTAAAAGACGTATTTAACACTTTACAACATAGTTGAAAAGTGTTTATGAATTTGTTCATTCTGTTTGTATGTCCTTTCGCACGATAACTGCCGTAAAAATGACTTTATCAAAATGAAAATTTAGTATATTGTTGAGACGGTCTGTGGGACATATGGGAATGCAAATGAATAACAGCACAATTAGTTTTGGATTGAACCGGATTGAAAAAATGACATACATTGAACCCTATGGGACCTAATTTTTAAAACATTTTTTAAGCGATTTTAAATTGACAAATTGCTTCAAAAATTTTAGGAAATATTCAAATCATTCCATAAAATATATAAAACAATTTCAGCAAAATATGTTTAATAGTTTTCTAAATAAAAATTAAAATGATAATTTCTCCCATCACGTGACCCACTTCAAAATAAAGTATGGCATTCATCTTTATTCCAAGTGTCAAAATCGTGATTTTTAAAGTTCTTTTTAATTTATATTTAGTGTTGCATCCGTCCGAAAATCACTTAATTTTTGGGCAATTTCTGTGAACCTATATTCTGCGTGAACACAATTACAATATTTTTTAGTTTAAATGATCGTCAAACTTTAATTATTTCTACAACGAAGCCTAATTTTAACGTATGCAGAATGTAAACACATCAATCTGTAAGATGAGTTGTATAAGGATTGCTGATTTTTTATAAAGCAGAATTATTTAGCTCTGGAGTCTGGAATATAGATGATATGAATGAAATATTCATTGATTTTACATAGAGAAGCAGACTATTTTTTAGCATTGTCTTTTTCGATGAAGTTTTAATCATGGAGTTAGAAAGTACTTTTACCTCCATGGTTTTAAATTTTTAAGTAAAATAAATTATTGTAGTATTGTGATAATAAAAATATCACCACTGAATGAAAGAAATGGAATAAAAGTGTATGAATGAAATATTCACTGCTTTTATATAGAGAGCGAGGTGATTTATATTTCGATGAAGTCATTTGAATAAAATTCATTTTTTTTCGATAACATTTTAAGTTTTCAAATATAATAAATTATTGTCGTATTGTGATAATTTTAAAAATATCGCCGCTGAATGTATCGCATTTTGAGATGTTTAAATAAAATTTCATTGCAGTTGGAAAGTGTTTCATAATCAGTGTTTTATGCATGATTGTACTCTCTTGTTTATAATATATAACAATCATGGAAAGATTCAGTAAATTTTATTAATACATAAATACATGGAAATGCCGTGGTAACGATTAAGCACATTAAACAACAACAACAACAAAAAAAAACCTGTTAAATAACAGAACACACACTGTTCTCCAAAGGCACACAAAATTGGTTTTTTTATTTGAGGAGGAGGAGAAAATGAGGAAATTACTAAAGTATGAAAGCAGTTCACTTGTTTGCCAGACAATAGTGTTAAGACGACTTGAAGGATTTGAATGCGCAATAAGAACTGAGAAGGTACAATACTGCATTCAAAAATCCCAATACCTGAAAATAAAAAAAAAATTAGTCATGCAGAACACTCACAATAACTCATGTTATTATTATTATAAATGTTAAATGAATTTTTAAACATGTTATATTATCTATACAAAACATTCGCTGTTGATAATCTACTAATAATTATGAATAATTATGATGCTAATAATAATTAAGAATTCAAACTTTCTGTGCAGCATTAGCTTTTGTTACAGATCATCGATACTGAATAAACATTAAATGCACTAGACGCAAGTAAACCGGCTATATTCTGTAATTTGAAAATTTTTGGCATAAAAATGGGCCAGAGCATGTAAATACTACCTCTGTTATCAAAGAGTGAGCTACGCTTCATGCGACGTTCAAAGCCACACGACCAACAGAAAAAGCATTTTTATTCAACGCATTATCCAGATACAATCGTATTGCTTTTCAAAAATAGTCCCCCACACATTTATTTCCGTTCATCTTTACTTTATTTGTTGTAATATCAGAAGTACGGAAGCAAGTTTAATTATATATATATTCTTATTAGCAACAGAAAAATAGAAAATATTTCTTTCACCCAAACTTTACAGTTAATCAAAAAATTAAGCATTTGTATACGTTTAGTTTTACCGTATTAGTCTTAATATGAAAAATACTGTAGTAAGTTTAATTATACATATTTTCACTAGCGACGAGAAAATGGAAAACATTTCTTTCTCCTAACTTTTCCCTTTTCATTTAGTAAAAGGCATTTTATCAACTACTTTACATTTACTACACATTACAGGCTCTTGTTATGCCACCAGTATGTGGCTGTTGGTATGCCACCGGTATGCGGCTGTGGATATGCGACCATTATGCGGCTGTTGGTATGTCACCAGTATGCAGCTGTTGGTATGCGACCAGTATGCGGCTGTTGGTATGCGACCAATATGCGACTGTTGGTATGACACCAGTATGCGGCTGTTGGTATGCGACCAGTATGGGACTGTTGGTATGCCACCAGTATGTGGCTGTTGGTATGCCACCGGTATGCGGCTGTTGATATGCGACCATTATGCGGCTGTTGGTATGTCACCAGTATGCAGCTGTTGGTATGCGACCAGTATGTGGCTGTTGGTATGCGACCAATATGCGACTGTTGGTATGACACCAGTATGCGGCTGTTGGTATGCCACCAGTATGCGACTCTTGGTATGACACCAGTATGCGGCTGTTGGTATGCGACCAGTATGGGACTGTTGGTATGCCACCAGTATGCGGCTGTTGGTATGCCACCGGTATGCGGCTGTTGATATGCGACCATTATGCGGCTGTTGGTATGTCACCAGTATGCAGCTGTTGGTATGCGACCAGTATGCGGCTGTTGGTATGCGACCAATATGCGACTGTTGGTATGACACCAGTATGCGGCTGTTGGTATGCGACCAGTATGGGACTGTTGGCATGCGACCAGTATGCGGCTGTTGGTATGCGACCAGTATGCGGCTGTTGGTATGCCACTAGTATGCAACTGTTGGTATGCGACCAGTATGCGACTGTTGGTATGTCACCAGTATGCGTCTGTTGGTATGCCACCAGAATGCGGCTGTTGGTATGCGACTAATATGAGACTGTTGGTATGCTAGTAGTATGCGGCTGTTAGCATGCGACCAGTATCTGGTTGTTGGTATGCCGCCGGTATGCGGCTGTTGGTATGTGACGACTGTGCGGCCAGTTGATACTTCAAAATCTTAAAATTTAGTTAATTGGATTGCCCAATAATTATTATCCATGCGACAAATTCTACCAACTGCAATAATTCGACCAACAAACAAACATCCCATACGTAATACAACTCCAAATGTAGAATTTAAATATCAAATGACAATTTCAACGTCTTGCAGAACCTAAACAAACTTTCCTGTTACTTCTTGTTCAAAAATGAACAGCAGTATAACCATTAGTCCAAAACGAAACCAGATCATATGGAGTGTTAACGTAGCAAGAGTTACTGTTGAAATGAAGATAAATCCCAGAAGCTGAATTCATTAAAATACAGAAAGTAGAACTTCATATAAACCCTCGACAATTGCTTTCAATAAAAGTGGTATATTTAAAAATAAACCTTTTGTTTTGGAAAACCTCTACTTTATGTATCTGTTAGTTATTTTTATTTATTTATTTATTTATTTTGTACTTCAGTAACCTCTTTTAAGTAAAATAGTGGAAATGGTCGCATAACGTATATAACGTCATAAATACATTGATACGTGTACAGAAATAAAAATTGATATGTTTTAATAGTAACACTAGTTGCCTCCCACATTTATACGTACTCAAAGGTAAAATTTGTAATATATAGTTCTATAAATGTCCCGACCTGATTCTATACTGATAAATCGTCCACACTTAAATTCGTCCATCTGCTGTCCCTTTGACGCATAATGTTCAAGATATAATTTCTTTCAACCGCAGGGAACAGTCAGAAAGGAAAACAACTTCTCATTTCAACAAAATTAGTCTCAAATGCTAATATTAATTGGTTACGAGGCAAGACAAAATCACTCCAGATATCCACACCTTCTGCTTTATATACACTGTATATTCCACACCCAGATTTGTAAATACTCATATTCTTAAATTCACTTTTGAGCACCAGTGCAGTATCCATTTTATATCATTTTAGTTTTACGACTTGAAACAAAATAAAAATATTTTCAAGCATATAGCTGATGAGAAATTCCGATTGGAAAAAATTTACTTTTAATTGATCAGAAGTTTCAACTAGAGAACTTACCTCATAAAATTTTGATGTGTACAACGAACGATTTTCTCTATACTTAAAGATATTTTTCGATTTTATATATATATATATATATATATATATATATATATATATATATATATATATATATATATATATATATAAACGGTATCAAAACTTTCTTATGATTCAATTATGACTTATGAGTTTCTCATGATTTGATTAAGTTAAAAATAGCTAGACTTAATTTATACAATTTAAATTAAAATTCGAATAGAATGTTAATAAAAACATTGTTGTGTAAAGTTGATTAAAACGCAATAAAATGTTGATTAAAAATACGAACCGGTATCGTAGGTCTCTTTCTTTAGAATGGGTATTTAGAAAACCAAAATTGCACAAGAAAAAACACAGGCGTTCTTAACTTTACTGGTGATATTACTCTATTTTGCAAAACATATTCGCATTTGTTACACACTTTCATCAATTATACTTATTGATGCTGACCAATTACAGAGCTGGAGTTGCATTGATTGACATGATCGAGTGATTTCAACTTTTATAGATAGTAACTATCTCACAAAACACGATTTCATGGTAAAAAAAAATACAGGAGAGGTGGGGAGGGGGTCATTCGGACGGTTTAAAAAAAAATGATTTTGTGATCTTATGATATACGGGAAAACAACTTGTACTATATACCCTGAAAACTTGATTCTTCTTAATTAATAAAAGGCAATGTCTGTGTGTCTGTCTGTTTGTCTGTGTGTCTGTCTGTTTGTCTGTGTGTCTGTCTTATACACTATAGGCTCAGCGACCGCGCGTCCCAGAGCTACGAAATTTAGCAAGGTGTGGGAAGGTGACACGTGAAAACCGATTTTTAAAATTCGAATTATTATTTTTGTTATTTAATATTTTATGCGATTTTGACAGTTTTTAACCCTTTTTTCTCCACCATCCAAACGTCGTAGAAAAAAACAAATCACACGACCGAAAAGAGCAGACAATTGCGAGTAAAAATATATCAATTTTAGATCTCAGGAACAAATTCTAAAATTTCAGTTTGGAGTATAGAGTATAATGTCAAACTCAATGCTAGCTCAATGAGGAGTATCGCATTCACTCTTTGTTCTTTTATAAAAGGTATTTGCTAATTTAACTTTTTTTAATGGATGTTTACTGCAGACTTATTTTGATTTATCCATTTTTATTTCAATAGCTTCCACTTCTAATGATTTTTTTCTCTGGAAGAAGGAGGCTGTCTTTTCAAAATTGTTTTTTTTTTCTTTCTTCTAGTTGGTTTATTTAGATAAGGACGGACAGCTTCTGGCCTGAGAGATAAAGGTCTACACTTATTTTGCACGCGTTGTTCTTCAATATTTGGATTAAACAGAACAAGTTAAATAAGTCCGAAATTGCACCAAGTTTTCCTATCCAGAAATACCGCATTCGCTATTTTGACAAAATAAAATTGACTGATTGAAGATTATAAAAATATAAAACTCCGTCCAAAAAATTTATGACATCTCAAAATGGTTTGCGCCATGTCCCCGCAGGACCGAAGCAGTACTTTCCGGTCTAGGCGAAAATGTATTGTATACCCTGTTGAAGGATCCTAGGCTTTCTTCAAATCATTTTGAGATTTCATAAATTTTATGGAAAAAGATTTAGTATTGTTTCTTGTAGTTAGAGGGGTGTTATCTTTGCCATGAAGTATTGTATTTTGTGAGATTTCAGTACTTTTTGTGAAAATATTTCTCAACTTGATTATCCAGCAACGATATTGCAGGGCATGTACTACCTTACACTTTCAGGTAGGTAAGACGGTCTGGGTAGGAAAAATAAGAATAAAATTGTAAAGCAGGCATTTCAAATTGCACCTTACAGCTCAGCATCATTAAATCATGTTTATCAGCTTTATGAGATTCTAAATAAAATGTATCTACACGTTTAAAATAAAAGTATGTACCTCCCACCATAACAGGCAAAATGAGCCATCATTGACTGAAATCGATTCAGTAGTTTCGGCAATGCTAAAGAAAAGGGCCAGAACGACAATCGTAATCATTACAATAAATAATAAAACTACTGACTTGTGAGATTATAATGTTCAAATACTTCTTTAAAGAAAGGAGGCATGGAAAAATTAGATAACTAGAATTGTGTCAAGTAACGATCTGCGGTCTTGCACGGTGACGAGATAAATTTCGGATCGTGAGTAAGAGAGCTAGAGTGATAATCAAGTTAAGAAGTATTTTCACAAAAAGTATTGAAATCTCACAAAAACAACACTTCATGAACACTAGTCATGAAAACACCCCTCTAAGTACAAGAAACAATACCCCTTTTTCCATAAAATTTATGAAATCTCAAAATAATTTAAAGAAAGCCTAGGATCTTTCAACAGGGTATACAATACATTTTTTGGGAAAAGAGTTAGAATAGAGTGCTGGTGAAAGTTCTACTAAAAATCTGAGTATGAGTCCTAGCACACGTGGAGTCTAAGTCGAGTTGGTGGGCCAGTTGAGCTGGAAGGTGGTAATTGAGTCGCTGGGTGGAAAATGCAGGTCCTTGGAGCAGGTCACTAGTATTGATACAACTATGATTGTGAGGATCTAGTATGACTAGTTTGGCAAGACAAGATTTAGATGTCCTAAGAAGAAGTTGGGTAAGGATCGACAATTTATATCTATTCCACCGATAGCGTAAAGAAAGTTATATCACCAGGCCCTGTCCAAGTTCAATAATCTTTTTTATTTTATTTCATTTTTTTAATTTTTTTTTATAATTTTTATATTTGTTAAATGACGGGAATGTACAATACTGGCTGTTTTAGTATCTGCCTATATTCATTTACGCAGTCAGCTGTTGTATTATAAGCTTGAGTACGCAATAAATATGTTTAAGTTAACTTCCTGAACCAGTTAGTGTGATTGACCCTAGCCGTAAGACCCTTTTGTATTAATTACTACCAAAGATTTGAGTTATGACACTTTACGTGGCATATCATAGATTTATGCAACCAAGGTTATATAAGTACTTTACAATGGAGTCGGAACAAAGGTCTCTAACTTGTACAATGACATCCGATCATCAGGAAAGTAACGTGACAAACTCCATCTGAGTTAAAAGCACGTACTTTACAGTCGTTAGCACTCTTTTTTAGATCAGACACAGCGTCTTTTTTCTTTCTTTTGTAACCATTGCACTGTTGTTTCTTAGCGGTTGTTAGAAAAATACACTGTTTCTGGCCTAAAGAAGATGGCTAAAATAGCCCTGGAAGCAATTGTACTCACTTAATTTCTCTATGCCTTCTTCCCTTAAGGAAGTATTTGAAAGTTATGTTCGCAAAAGCTGTTCTTTTTTAGCGGTTGTTAAAAATATATACTGTTTCTAACCTGAAGAAGGGGGCTAAAATCGCTCTCTAAATAATTGTAGTCACCTAATTTTAATATGCTGGCTTTCTTATAATGCAGTATTTGAAAGAAATAATCGTAATCATCAATTTTTGAAATCTAAATAAGTTTTATCTTCAAGTTTAAAGCAAAATGGTAGTTAAGACTGTAAGCCCGTCAATACTGAAGAAACAAGTCCGGAACTACAATCGTACTAAGTATAAGTTTAAAGTCCTTTTTGCTCAGGTGCTACCTAATAATTGTAATGTGTTTTGTTTAGTTTTTCTCAACTTTATGATGACTTTACAGAAAAAAATAATCGAAGACTGAGATACAGACGTCTAGAAGTCGGAGTTTGTCACGTCAAATAGGATGATATATATTTGTCAGCTTCGGACAGGGTGACTTGTAGGGACTAAACGCTGCTGCGTTCTTAAATAATATTATTATATAATGAAAATTAAAAAAAAACATTCTACAAGTTACAAAAAAATGTATGACGTTGGTCATCCCAGGAACGACACAATAAAAACACCACATTTCAAAAACAATGACCAATAAATAATTGAATGAACTTACTGCAGAAAATATACTTATTATATATGATTCTTTTATTTCATCAATATCGTCCTCTTTGGAAAGCTCAGAAAGTGCGACTGACAAAGCTATGCTTGTTGACAAAAACATCAGAAATCCGACAAAATGATATAACACTTCCTATAAAGTATGAAAAGGTATGAAAAGTCATAATCATCTGAATGCAAACATTTTTGCAGAATCTTATATAATAAAAGAATATATTTGCGTGTGAGTGTCGTCTATAGCGAGAAATCTAAGTTTTGAACAGCGACGATATTTGTTAGAGAGGATGTTCAAGTTCCGGGACAATACGGCTCGGCGAGATTTATTGAAACATTCAAATTAGTTTATTTTAGTTATTTTATGTTATTACATGATTTTGAGCGATATTTACATAAATTGGTTCCTTAGTGATCGAAAATATTATCACAAGAGTTTCATCCCGACGTCGTCGGAAAGACCGAGAAATGTTCTTTGTAACGATATTTGAACCGAATACGTAAAACAATTCATGCATATTAATTTATTTATTTTTAAATACATCGAAAAGTAAATGTTTTATTTTTTTTTAATTTTATTATTTCGACGCGTCCAAAAAACGAAGATTAGTGCAATTCTATAGTTTGGAAAAAAATATGGGTGTATATCTTCGCATTCTAAATAATTTCTTTTAATGCCTCTACTTTTTATATCTTATTAATGTCCAACTAAAACCCAAAAAAATTGGATTTTCGATATTGCGGGCAAAGGTTTTCCTTTCACCGTTTCCACAGTTGCTATGCAGTGGGCTGGGCGTTGCTATATGAAGAAATTAACGTTTGTATATATGCATGGCAAATAGTTGCGCGCGACTATACGCGAATTCAAACTAAAGAAAAAAAAAGCAGATTTTTTTTTCCTGAATCATACCGAAATTTAATCAGCACCAGGGTCACCCACAAGTGATTTATTTATAAAATTTTATGAAATTTGGTCAATTAGTTGAGTTAGAGTGGATACATATATTGCACACACACACACACACACAGAGAGAGAGAGAGAGAGAGAGAGAGAGACATACACAGACACACACACACACGCGCGCGCACACAGATGTAATGATAAAAATAGTTTCTTCGTGTTCCAGGATGTTCGAAAAGGATGTTATAGATCCGTCGAAAATTCGAGTTGAGATTTTCGACGCAATTCCAATGCATTCCATATACACCACCATGTATTGTATTGTAGAGAAATTAAAAAAGATATCTGTAGTGTGAATTCCCTATGTACATCCTGGTGCATTCATGTTGCATAATAATTAGTTATATTACAATCATTACCATTACCTGAATGAAAATTCAGGATTTTGCACCCTAAATTTCCTTATAAAATATTTGAAGCTTCATTTTTTTAAAATTGGCAACATGTTAATGACGCCGATTAATGCATTACTAAACATTCTATTTTATTCTACTTTTTCAAATAATGTATCTACACATGGAATTCTATAATGCAAAAGTTTTCATTTTAGAGTCATCGCGTTCATACGTCACACACATGCACGCGCGCGCGCGCGCACACACACACACACACAGGGAGAGAGAGAGAGAGAGAGAGAGAGAGACGGACATATTTTACAAAATTGTTCCAAATTGTGTTCAGTCGATTTAAAAAAAATACTTATCCGTCACAATATCAATTCGGAAAATTCCGGGTTATTAAACATTTTCTTTTATTCCAGTTTTTCAAATAATGTAGCTGCAGTATAATGCTGTAGCGGTAAGAGTTTTCATTTTTGAGTTATTGTGTCCAGAGACGTCACACACACACACACACACAGGCTGACATCATTCACAAAACTGTTCAAAATTGCGTTCAGTCGATTTTAAAAAGTGCGTATCCGTCAAGGGGTCAATTCGAAAATGTTCTGGAAAACAATACTTTCTCAGTACAAAAGTATCAGAAAATAAAAATACTTACAAAGACCGATTTATGGAGTAAAGTATATGACAGACTGGACACCAGGTAGGAGACGAGTAACAAAAATGTAGTGATTAGAAAGGAGACAACTGTCACATAGAAGATCCCAATTTGGCCGAGGAAATAGACAGCGTCGGAGAGATCACCTGTTAGCAAGATGCCGAAAATAATTATCCCAACGACCTGAAAAAAATTCAATAAATTAGACAGAGAAACTTGTAATGCAGTGTAAAGTAATCCTTTACATGGCGGAAGTATGTGTAGCGGTAACACCGCACGCCAACGCGGCATCATGGTTTGGGACGCCAGCCATCGCCTACGATAGCAGGTCACCTCTGGTCCGTATTGAGGGCACTATGACGGCCCAACGATACGTGGATGACGTGCTGCGGCCGGTGAAGTTTTCCTTCCTTCAAGGGGTGCTCAATGCCATTTACAAGCAGGATAACGCTCGACCACACATGGCACGCATCAGTCAACATGCCCTGCAAGGTACCCAGGTGCTTCCCTGGCCACCAGTCTCCCCTGATCTCTCACCAATTGAATACGTCTGGGACGTGATTGAACGTCGTTTGCGTGCGCTGCCACCGTTTAGAAGACGAACTCTGGCAAATGGTTGATAGAGAATGGGCAGACATCCCTCAGGACCGAACACTCATTGACTCTGTACCTAGACGTGTTGCTGCCTGTATCGCCTCCAGCGGTGGTCCCACAACCTACTGATCAGACGGTGTTATCACTCAGTGTATATGTGTATCATGCTTCAATAAACATCACTTATTGCTCGTTGCTGTCTCTCTCTGTTTGCCAATTTTCATTGCTTTCTGCCTACTCCTTCTTGGTGTCTTATTTTCACTGCCACGTAGTGTATTAGGATTGTTTAGTTATTGCATTTTATAAAATTACTCTCTTCCTCAAAAATTCAATTTCACAATATTATACTTTATTTCTAAATTCAGTGAAAGTTAAGAAATATTGTGCCAAAGAATACTTATTTAAAATCTATACACATTTCGCTTATGTACCGTAAGTACGTTGCGTTGAAAGAAGCTAAATTACCGTTTACGAATGGCAAATTGTTCAGCTTAGATGTAAACATCAAACATGGCCGTACAAATTCTAACCTGTCAGCCTTATGTCATTGGACTTCAAAATGGTTATTTATTGTGCACTCCTTGTCATTCGGCGAACGATAATAACGTGAGTAAATTGCTTATTTGCATTTAATAATAACTATTTTAACTTATTTTTTATAGTCAAAATGATTTTGCGTTTCCGATTGATTTCGAGATGACTTTAAGAGGGGAAGTTAGTTATATTTATCATATATATATCATGCACGTAGGGGCATGGAACGCCGATGAAACTGTTGATAAATCTATTGAAAGAAGAGCATTAAAAATGAAGAAAATAGACTTTAAAAGAGCGAAAAGTATTTAAAATCGTAAAAAATCTCTCAGGCAAACAGGAAATGCGAAACGTAGAACCAACGAAATTGTTATTAACACTTTACATAGTTGAAAAGTGTTTATGAACTTTGTTCATTCTGTCTGTCTGTCCGTTCGCACGATAACTGCCGTAAAAATGATTTTATCAAAATGAAATTTTAGTATGTTGTTGAGACGGTCTGTGGGACATAGGGAATGTAAATAAATAATATCACCCAATTAGTTTTGGATTGAACCCGGGTTGAAAAAATGAAATACAATGAACCCTATGGGACCTAATTTTTCAAACATTTTTTAAGCGAATTTAAAATTTACAAATTGCTACGAAAAGTTTAGGAAATATTCAAATCATCCCATAAAATATATAAAAAAATTTCAGCAAAATATGTTCGGTACATTTTTATATAAAAATTAAAATAATAAAATTGCACCACCCATATTATATGAAAGCATCCCGTGACCCACTTCAAAATAAAATATGGCATCCATCTTGTGTCAAAATCGTGATTTTTAAAGTTCTTTTTAATTTATATTTAGTGTTGCAACCGTCCTAAAACCTCTTTATTTTTTATTTTTTTCTATGTATCTATACTGCGCCAACTCAATTACAATATTTTAGAATTTAAATAATCATCAAACTTTGATCATTTCTACAACAAAGCTTAACTTTGACGGAGAATATAAACACATCAAGCTGTAAGGTGAGTTGTATAAGAATGGCTGAATTTCTTTAACGGAAAATTTAGCTCTGAAGTCTGCAATATAGCTGATATGAATAAAACATGCATTGATTTTACATAGAGACGCAGATGATTCCATATTACTGTTTTTTTTATGGAGTTTTAAGAATGAAGTTAGAAAGTAATTTTACCTCCTTGGTTTTACGTTTTTAAGTAAAATAATTATAGTAGCATTGTGATAACCTTAAAAATATCGCCGCTGAATGAAAGGAATTTTTAAAAAATGCTCTCTCTATAAAAGCACTGAAATATTCAATGCTTTTATAGAGAGAGCCAGGGGATTTATATTTTGATGATGTTATTTGAATAAAGTTCATTTGTTTTCGATGAAGTTTCCAAATATAATAAATTATTGTAGTATTGTGATAATTTTAAAAATATCACCGCTGAATGTATCGCATTTTGCAGATGTTTAAATAAAATTGCATTTCAGTTGGAAAGTGTTTCATAATCAATGCTTTATGCATGATTGATCTTTTTTGTTTTTAGATTCCTATACTGAGAATTTCCACAGATTTGCCGATGCCTAGAGCGCAGATGATCTGCGCAGGCAGAGTTCGTATTTTAATAATAGGATCAAAGGACGAATATAAATTCGTTCCAAATGGCGTAAAATGATAAATTATAATACTTTTTGATTGCCCTTATATGTCTCTTTTTGTCTTTGAAAGAATTTTGGTTCTATATTTCTGTTCCAGTTAGTAAAATTATTTGGAATTTCCAATTGCTTCTCTAAAATTATTTCATTATTGCAATTCGTAAAATATTTTTTTTTTACAAAAATATTTATTCTTGCAAATGTATTGGTAGTTCTAAAATTAGTAACATATAATAAATGTTGTTTAAAAAATTATGAATATAGAATACATTTTTATTGACAAAATATTTTGAAACACATACGATCAGTAAATATAAAATGACTCAAAATGTCGTTTCATAATAACATTCATTTTATATAGAATAAAATTTGATAATATAAATCCGGATCCAATATTTGATTTAACTTAAACGCAGACGATAAAATTCAAATAACACGCAACATTCAAAATATAAATAAATACATAATAAGACGTTGGCATTTAATATACATTTAGAATATCTCATTTATATACGAAATATATATGTTATTAATTTACAAAATTTATTATTGATTTGCAAAATTTATATTTAAAATGCCGGCGATAAGTGTCAAATAACACAAAATATATATTCATAGTATCATATCGGTTTTTAATTTTGATAGTATAAAATACGGCATTCCATGAATTTTGATAGTATTAAAAAGGCATTCCATATTTTCAATTTTACTTAGAAAAAATATTAAGAAATTAAATATATGATTACATATATTATAAGCAGAATTCTGCATTCCGTAAACTATCAATGCTAAATTTTCCGTCAATATCTCAAATTCAAATATTGTAGTCATTGTGATCATAATTGTTTCAGCGATTCCATATCATTTTCGCAAAAATAGTTTAACATTTTTATAAATATCTAACTTCTTTAATAAAATTTAGTAAAGTTACGTAATATATTTAAAGAGTTTTATGCTAGCTTTCTGACTATAACTTTGATGTAAAATTTATTATTAAATAATTTTTATTTATAAATTATTAAATGTTATTACTGTTTCGTGATTTTTTTTTAATCTTAAACATTTTTGGCCTTATAAATATTTATTCACATTAAAACAGCAAAAGATTCCAGATTTACCAGACTGTAATTATCTGCAAAACGTCATTCCAATATCTCCATTAGTTCGTAAAGCATCGCGACGTAATCTCTCTCTTTCCCCTTTCAATTACCCTCCTTCCCTTACACACACATTCCCTCAAAAATGCGAGTTCCGTTTTTTTTTCGGAAGGTTTCATTCTTTCGTTCCGGCAAACATTCAAATTCGAATATTCGATTATTAACATTCACAACGTTCCTCATATAGATTATAATATAGTTTTTTGTTTATTTTTTTTATGCAAAAAGAGTTAATAAAAAATCTCCCATTCAAATTTTTTCTCAAATTTATGAAATTTCACTTACTGTCTGGAGAAGTTTTAATAATCCGGAAGGAGTCTTGAGCACTCCCATGTAACAGCTCATTGAAGACGGCATCGCTGATGTTGTTGTTTCAGTAACTGTAACTGAATGAGACACTTTAGTGGACATCATGGACGTCTAGCTGCTGTTCAGGAACTCTGCTTTGGAGAGAGAGAATATTAAATTAGAGTTTGCCACTGTCCTTGCATTTATATTTACGGAAGAGAAAAAGTGAGACTGCTTTATTAACAGAGAAGCTCTCCATGTTGGGGTTTTGAGTGAAGATCCTGTTATTAAATAAAATGAATATAAATGCATCAGGAAGGTCCACAAAGAAAAAGGGGAATTCCGTTAGAGGATTGATGTTTAACACATCGGGTAAGATCGGCCCTTCGGTTGCAATAGCTTTTCGAGGCGATCTTCAATTATAGTCTTTCACACGAGGCTTTTGTCTTTGATAACACATTATAAAATGAAATTAGAACGAACAAAAAAAATCATTATGGCGACATGCAGACATATTAAACTTTGAAATTTACGACAAAACAGAAACTTATAACTTCAAAGTAAAAAAACTTCATTCATCCAGTCCTTCAAAATCAGTATTTAAAGGTATTATTAATAACCAATTATTAAGAATAAAATTGTTAAGTACACCATGTTATTACAAAGAACATCTTTTTAAATTCATAAACACCACTATCCAAAATACCTACAACCTTATTACTTTCCTTAAATACATAATGTACAGGGAAAGTATTGTGACGGGGTCGAAAATTCGAATTCGAGTTTCGACGGGAGAGCACGTTTCAAGCATCCTGATCACGAATCAAACATTTTTGAGATGATGTCTGTGTGTGTGTGCGTGCGTGTGAAAGTATGTGTGTGTATGTATGTGTCAGTGAGCCTTTGGAGACGATATCTCACGAACGAATGGAGCGATTCGAATGATATTTGGTACAAAAATCAAATTCCGTAAATACTGGAAGCTTATTGTTTTTAAACGTAATCGAATGTTCAGAACCCACCTAAATTTTCGAGTGAAATTTTGAAAAAATCGTCAAAAAATCAAAACCTTTAATTAAGTTACGCAAATAGACATTTCTTATGTAATTTTCCTTAGACAACGATTGACATAAACTTTAGAATGCTAGCATGAACCGTTCTGTAGATATTGCACATTTTTCAAATAAATTTATAAAAAATTCCATTAATTAAAAAAATATATTAACTGTTGAGAAACATGTTCACTTTTCATATGTAATATCATGCGATAAATTGGGTGACATCATTCTCGTGGATTTAACTTATTCCATTCATGAGAAAAGATACTTTGAGTAACACTTTTGTATTTGGACGACAATAGTTATTTATCTGCTATAAGAATAACTTATGTATCCGTCCATAACGCTTGGCGACGAATTTGGCGGACTGTCGCCAACTTGGCGACTTTTTAAATCTTGCCAAATTAACGAAAATCTCGCCAAATGAATAAAAATGACGCTTAATCAATGAAAATGAGGACTAATTGTCGAAAATTCAATATCTTGGAAGTAATATAAGTATCTACTATAAAAATAACCTATTCTTTTTGCTGTAAAAGTTGTAAATTCTTTCCATTATATAAGGAAAGTCATGTGCTGCCCACATCAGATATTTTTTTATTTATTAAAACACATTTGAATTTTAAATTCAACACCTTTCTACAGTTACATCAACATATTGACAGATCATTCTCAAACAATTTTAAATAATTTTTCATCTCCATGTTTCACTTCCAATAGTTCAAATCTTAGTATATAGAATTAACTGTAACCTGTTTTGAGTTAAAATGCTTAATCAGTATCACGTAATCTACACTGCTAAACAGAACAAGGGTAAATGCATTTATATTATTATATATTCTTATACCTTTTCATTGCATTATATTCTCCTATAAATACTTAGCCACGAGCTGGTATATTTGATTATATTTGGTTTTTATATTTGATTTCTTGTATATCTGATCCAATTTATATTTTCTTCTACCTCGGTCCATGTGTATCATCTCTGTAATAAAATTTTCAGTGTGACAAATTAAAATTAAGTGTTCGGCGCTATCCCGTACTCGTTGGCATTTCCTCTTCCACATCACGAATGAAGGCAACCTTTTCAGCAAACATTAAATTCTTGTATTGAACGCTTGGTTTACTCAAAGACATCGTGAATGCTCACTAGCGAAACTCTCACAACACTACAGACACACTGACAGTAGGAAGCCAAGCCAAGCCAAGACGAATGTTTTCGGGGTGCCTGTATCACCTGATACGTAACCCCACATCTACTATAGCAATATGCAGTTTGTTAGATAGAGCGATGAAATCAGTCTATTTTTGTGGCACTCTGCTACTTCGAGGGTGCTGCATTGAAGTATTCTTGCTTCTGCTGTAGATGGAGTCAAAAGATGGTCTTGGATGGCTGATCTGGTAAGTAATAGGGTAGTAAAGGAAAGGGGGTGGGGCTAAGGCAAGGCCCAATCAGATTGGGCGGGAGCCAGTACACAACAGTGTATGAAGATATAAGTAAATAGATATACTATTAGTTATAATTAAGATGTAAGATTCTAATTTACAAATTTACAATTATTAAGTTATGATAAAGTTATAATTAAATACTCAAGCTGTAATTCTCCGTAAAAGACCGAAATGAAAGCACAATTCGCCCTCCCAACGACAAAAAAAGTACATTTTTGATTGCAAAAAATATTTGCAGGATCTGCATGATATACAAGTAAAATTTGAAATACACATGAAATACTATGAACGTGGATTGAAGGAATCGTGCACACTCTACTCGATTGGCAAATGCTAGCCGTATAATTGGCCTGTGGCTGGGCCGTGATGGAAGAGTCAAGAAAACGCTAAGTCCTTGAGTCGGAGTGGCGCCATCTATCTTCGATCAGGGGTGGTGAAAGACTAGGAAACTCCTGTTTGCGGGACGAGGTACCGACGCTTTTTCCATTTAGTCTCATTAGAGCTAAATAGAATGTGTCGGGGCCTTCTCTTCCTGAGATAGGAAGGGACGATCGGATTGTATGTCTGATCGACGTCTCTCAAACAAGGTCTACTGGAGTTTTTCTTGTAGAAATTTTGAGTGTGTAGCCCAATGCACTCTGAAACGCCAGAGATTTTAAGGTCGTGGTGTATAACTTCGTTCTGGACATATCTAGGCGCATTAACAATGCAACGCAAGACTTTATTTTGGAATACCTGCAATTTCTCAATATGACTTTTTGCTGCCGACCCCCAAATTTGGCAGGCATATAAAAAGCCAGGTGCGATGATCTGTTTGTAAACAATCAACTTATTATCAAGAGAGAGGTGGGATTTCCTACCGAGAAGAGGGGCTAGTGCTCTGAATACAGTATTTGATTTCTCCAGTTTCGTTTTTATGTGCTCAAGGAAGGTCATGTGAGCATCCAGCGTAACTCCCAGATACTTTACGTAGTGAGAGAGCGGGATGACTTCATCGAAGATCTTAAGTACGTAGTTTCTGTTGTCTTCTCGGTAGTTAGGCTTAAATATACACACTGCACTTTTCGAAGCGTTAATTTTAATTCTCCAGGTGGTGAGCCAGTGCTCAAGGCTATTCTTAATGTAGCTTTGGAGTGTATTGATCGCGTTGTGTAGTGAACAGCTACGTGCAATAAGCGCTGTGTCATCAGCAAAGATGGCCAGCTTAAATTGAGGTATGTGTGGTATATCGTTGATGAAGATATTATACAGTAGTGGGCTGAGGTTGCCTCCTTGAGGGACCCCTGCCCTGATTGGTCGAACAGTAGAGAGAGTTTTATCAACTCGTACTTGGAAAAATCTATTAGTGAGGTACGAGTTGATGATGGCCAAAAGTTGCGTCGAAATGCCAAGTCGCACCAGCTTGGAAATAAGCCCAGGCAGATAAGTTTTATCAAACGCCTTTGCCACGTCGAAAAATACTATGGAAGTATACTGTCTGTTGTTAGCGTTTTGATGGATAGTTTCGACAACACGCATAAGTTGGGACTGCGTTGAATGCTCGGTTCGAAAGCCGTGCTGGTCTGGAATCAAAATGCTTTTCGAACGGCAGAAACTATCCAAACGTCTAAGCAACACCAATTCATAGATTTTCGAAAAACTTGACAGTAGGCTTATTGGTCTGTAGTTCTCGGCTTGCGAGAGATTTTGGTTCGGTTTTGGAAAAGGGAGGACGACAGCGGTTTTCCAACTTTGGGGAAAAAAGCGAAAGTCCAACATATGATTCAGTAACATAGTAATCCAGCAGTAGTACAAATCAGGCAGATTCTTGAGGGTGCGATTACTGATACGATCCAATCCAGGTGCTTTCTTTACTTTCAGTCCATCAACGATATGTAGAATTTCAGCCAGAGAGATTCTCTCTAAGTCGTTTGGTGCATGTGCTTGTAGTGCATTGGGATTGGTCTGTTGTAAATCTTGTTCAGTGGTAGTGTATGTGTGGCTGAATCTGTGGTCGATGTTGGGTGTGAATTGGAGTTCCAAGCTATCTGCTAACAGATTTGCTTTTTCCTCCGCAGTCTGGGCGAGTCCATTAGGGCCGTTAATGGGCGGAATTGTTGTTTTAATGGTTCTCATGTTTTTAGCTGTTCGCCAGAGACTGTGATTTGCAGGTGTAAGTCCCTCAAGGTGTGTTTTCCAGCGTTGCTGGGTGTGTGTTTTAATCATAACCTTGATTTCACCATGGAGTTTGCGAAAGCATACGCCGTAAAAAGGAAACCTAGTGCGTTGCCAAAGCTTTCGCAACCTGTTGCGCTGCTTAATTTTGTCTCTAATATCATCTGGTAAAATGTGATAGTTAGAGCGGGCTTTTTTGGGTTTCGAGGCTGCAGCAATTGCCCCGAGCAGTACATGATTCATATCAATGTCACGCTGTTCTATGTCATCGGTGCTGGTAATTTTGAGGGGGGGGGGGCGCTTTATGATTTTGAAGGATGAATCTAAAGTCATCCCAATTTGTATGTAGCTCCTCCGGGTGGTCTAAAGATAAAGAGTCGAAGAAAAGGTCCAATACTACAGGAAGGTGATCAGAGGTTAGATTTACATCTGTTCTGATCTCGTAGTCATACGGAATGTTCCGAAAAATAGCCAGATCAATTGTAGTGGGGGGTACTTCCTGTAGTAAAATGTGTGGGGGTAGGAGGAGCTATGATCCTAACATTGGCGCACTGAGCCAATCTTTTTAGTACAACGCCATTGCTGTTCGAAGCTATGTCCCAGGAGCAATGGCGGGAATTTAGGTCACCAGCTATGATCATGTTACTGCTATGCCTAATAAGTGCTTCAAAATCCTTTTCAAGGGTGCGTTTAGCCATTACTGGAGGGATATACACTGAAGCAAGTGTAATCGGGACCAAATTTGGAATAGTGACCGTAACGAGCACGGCTTCAAGCTTCGTGAGTGCCGGGGCGCCCGTACGGTGGTGGGGAATGTTATTTTTGATGTAAAGTGCAGTGCCGCCTGAGCGGATAGAAAAATTCGAAGCAGGGCCAATGGGACGATGGTAGAAGTAAGCAGTATAATTGCAGATGCCAGGTGCAGCAGGCGAAACAAGATGTGTTTCGTTTACCATAAATATATCAAAGTTGTTGTTTACCACATAATCACGCATCTCGTCTAGCTTGGAACGCACTCCATTGACGTTCCAGAAGCCGACCTTGAGAGATTGCAATATATGAGAACTGGGCCGAAAATGAGAAGCCAGAACACAAACGGGAGGGGGGGGTATTACCCTAAGAGAGCGTTGTAACGCTGATAGATATGAAATATCATATCTATCTCTGTGGTGCACTTTCTAAGATCAGGTAGCGCTTGGCAGTAGGAAGCACAAATGACGTCTGAAGTCGGTTGAACCAATACCCTCTGGAGGTTGAACGCTCAAACCGGTCGAACAGGCAGTGGGAAGAGGGGGGTTCGGCTGTCACGTGTCGAACAGGTAGGGGTATTTCGGCGATGAAAGGCCGAAAAGTTGTTATGGTTCGAATGCTTTTATAAAACACTTCGAATTAAGGAAGTTGAACTTAAATTGAATTATCCACGATTTTTAACATTGATTTAATACAAAGTTCAAGGGACCAAAAGGAATTTTCGAATTAAAAAACGATTTTGAATTAGAGACGTTCGTTTTATCCAAGTTGCACTGTATCTGAAAAGGTTTTTGATACTCAGATAAATTATTAACAAATTTCATTAAGCATGTAGTAGGTGTCATATTTAACGACCATTAGTCATTTTGAAAGGGTGGAAATAGTTTGATAAGTGGTAATTCTTTTAATAGTATGATGTTGAACTAAAATGTTAATGAGTCAGGCACCAATGATCGTAGTACTAACCCCTCCACAGTAATTAACCAAAACAGTTATATAATTGTAACGTCCTGCATAAGTTAATATTTTTTGTAAAATCCAGACGACATGATATTAGTAGTTATAAAAGGCCGGTACTGCGGCGGATCGGGGAGGCGGAGCAGCTCGGAGCAGGAGGAGAGGCCCTCTTTGGGAGGATGCCTCTTTGGAGTGTCTTCCCTCTTTTGAGAGGAAGCTCCTCTCAGAGGGTCTTGAGACCCCCAGGAGGGAGGATGCCTCTCTTGAGAGGATCCTCTTTAGGATGCCCCCCTCCCCTCTTTTGGAAGTTTGGTGAGGCGGTGCAGCACCGGATGCCTCTTTCGGAAGAGGGCAATTGCGAAGTCTTTCACAGTATTGTGAAAGAGGCATGATGACTCATACGGAGTGAGTTTCACTCTTGAGAGGGAATGTCACAATCAGCGACTGACCCTTGACCTGAGGAAGAAGTTTCAAGGGATGTCGCAATCGATGACTGAGCATCACACAATCTGGAAATGACGTGTCGCGATTGATAACCTTAGAAGTGACCTTTGACAAGAGCTCCTTAGCACACGTCCTCCCTCTCTGCTGGTCAGCGACAGAGTGAAAGATCTTATCAGCGTGAAGTAGTTAAAGCGCCCTCTGGCGAATTTTGATGAAGTGCTGCCATCTATCGGCATTTTTTTTCCAAAAGAATTTAATGTTTCACTTGTCAGGAGCTGGATTCGATCTTGGGTCCAACTGATTAGAAGTCGCGCGTCTTACCATCGTGCCAAAGCACCCGTGCTTTATAGGCAGTTAACTTCGAAGTGTACCTTATCAGTGGAAGTTAGATTATTTTTCAAAGTTCATTCGAATAGCGATGCAAGGGTGCGTTTTAAAACAGAATGTTACGGAGTGAATATAAATATGTATATTATAACATTATGATTTTTTTTTTTAAAACAAATGTATACACAAACTTTAAAAACACGAATGTAATAATTAGCTAAAATTGTATTCAGTGGATTTTTTTTTAAATAAATCAATACGATTTTTATAATAATAACGAAATGATTTCGAATGTTTAAAAACAAATTGATTACGGATTTCCAATGAACACACAAATTGTGTTCAGTGGACACACAAATTGTGTTCAATGAATACGATTCGACCATTTTAAGTGTTGTGTATCTAAAAACAAATGTATACACAAACTTTAAAAACATGAATGTAATACATAGCTGAAATTATGTTCAGTGGACATGAAACTTGTGTTCAGTGAATAGGATTCGACCATTTTAAGTGTTGTGTATCTAAAAACAAATGTATACACAAACTTTAAAAACACGAATGTAATAATTAGCTAAAATTGTATTCAGTGGATTTTTTTTTTTTTTTTTTTAAATAAATCTAACTATCAATATAATTTTTTTTAAAAATGATTTGAATACACCCAAGTATAGTTACGCATTTTCAAAATGGTGTTAAGTGAATAGCATTCGACCATTCTGAGTGTTGTGTATCTAAAAACAAATGTATACACAAACTTTAAAAACATGAATGTAATACATAGCTGAAATTATGTTTTGTGAACAGGATTCGACCCTTTCAAGTGTTGTGTATCTAAAAACAAATGTATACACAAACTTTAAAAACATGAATGTAATACATAGCTGAAATTATGTTTTGTGAACAGGATTCGACCATTCTAAGTGTGTGTGTGTGATTTTTGAAAAATAAATCTAACAGTATATAAAAATAATAATGAAAATTAGAACTCACAGAACGACGTCTTCACTACCCGCTGGTCAAACTTCAAATGAGTGATACACTCTCATTACGCTATTAAAAATTAGATATTATCTATAATGACGTCAGCAGTATGAGGTGTTGCCACCTATTTTTTCTAATAATATATTTTAATAGTTGGATACTTCAAGGGTCTGATTTGGTACACGTAATCTGAAATACATCATTTTAATGATATTACGCATTGAATATGATTCGGCCATTTTTAAAATGGTGGATGTAATTGAAATATCGAAGTTTAGAATTTAACAAACTAACGAATTTTCACCCCCAAAAATTTTAGCATTCAGTTTAAATAAAACCCAATGAATATGATATCACCATTTTAACATCGTAATTTTACTACCATTATAGAACTTAGAAGTGAGTGTACATTATTTTTTTTCAGGACACCAACACCTTTTAAAATCTATTGAATAGGAATAGACCATTTTGCACATACATGTACCTAGATTTCAACCCCCGGTATTAAAACCTGCTAAACATGAAACGAGTAAGTATTGTGTGAGATTTTATCACACTAACTTTCAAACTTTTTAAATTTTTAAAAATGTCCGAAATAGTTGTATTTCATCGGTAGACATAAATTGTATGGAACACATTTTTATGAAAAAAATATCTGTTTCGACAGCTTTTAAAAATAGATTTCTACAGTTGTACACTACGGTTCTAGAATTTTCTAAATACGAATCGACTGTTTGAACTACCAATGGTGATTTTACCAATGCAAATATTTACAGGACAAATATTTCAATGAAACCGAACTTAGTTGAAGCTTCTAAGTTTGAATATTTAGAATCATTTCATATAATTTTTATATTCACATTGAAAATAGTTAACAAAATTGGAACTCACGGAGCGACAACTTACTGTCCACACTCCAAATGAGTGATACACTCTTATTACATTATTAAAAATTAGATCTTATCTATAATGATGTCATTATGTTGCCGTATTGCCACCACACAATTATTCTTTCCAAATTATGCATTTTTTTTTCTTTTTTTCTTTTTAATAACTTGCTACTGTCTTATGCTATCCATTTTTTTTTTTTTTTCATATAAGCAGATATTCCATATACCTTCTAAATGTTAAGTTGTAATTAAAAAAAAAAAAGCATTAGAGGTGTATTTTACGTCTGAATTCGTCCAAGTGAAAATCCGACAATTGCAAATGCATGATTGCATCCTCACATTTCAATAGACACTACTAAAATGTGTGGATCTTATTTTGAAAAAGCTGCTCTCAGAAAGAATATGTATATGAATACATATTTTCCATAAATATACCCCCTCCCCCCCTCAATACACACAACATGCAGGCCAAAGACTCACCCAAAATACATTCCAAATCGGCTCTATAGCTTATCGCGCTTATCAGTGTAACAGATAGTAACCCAAAGTTCATGTTCGCAAAGCGAGTTAATTGCAATGTTATTGTTTTAAGCAGTTCCCATATTTAAATGAAAAATTTATCAAATTATACAATACATACAAGAGCTGGAAGATCATAGCATTTCAATATTATAGAATACTCACGAATGTTTTTTTTTTTCCCATTTAAAATTATCAAATTTTAATGCATTTTGACAAAAATTGCACAATACTTAGTGTATGACTATCAAATAAGAGCTAGGTTTTATTGTTACAACAACGTTTAAGATCATTAAACGAGTATATATATATATTTTTTTTTTAAAGAAGAATAGTATATAACTTACTGTTTTTAAGGATAGGTGATTGTTAACATTGAATTTAAATGAAAGAGTGACCCTCTGAGACAAGTACAGTACATTGCAATAACATTAAAAAATATGAAAGATATGCAATTAACACCTTAAAAGAAACATGTAATGAGTTTTGATATCTTAATAGGAGACATTATTGACATGCACATAGAAATGTCACAATTTTGTGGCTGTAGGTGCTCCATAAGACCCCTCTGCTCTTAATAAATGATCCCATTTGAATGTACATATTTAACAACATACAGAAAATGACAGGACTACAACAAAATTTTACACCTATTACAGAATAACTCCCAACTTCGTAGATTTTTAAGAAACTACAGTCGAATTTTCACCGATTCTTAGAGATTGAAACACAGCATTGTTTATGAATCTTCATACTTTAGAGAATGGAACATAACTTACCATTTATTTTGAATGAATTCAGAATTTTGACATTGATTATAAATTTATGATTTAAACTCTGTAAAGTGTAAATATCCTTTGTTATGAAACTCACACTGTAGACATTTGATATGATTCGAATAAATCTATTTTTAATTTTTTATATTTTATTTTAAAAAGTGAGATTAGTAAACATGTTACACTTGAATGTATAGATACATAACTCATAACCATATAACATTTCTTAAATGGAACATGCTTAAAAAAAAAAAAAATTAGCTAATGAGTATAAATAAGAAATTCAATTTGAGAGATAAAAACCATTTAATGAATCTATTATTCATGAAATACACATTAACCATTATCAGTTGTACATTTAAACAAATAAGTTAAAATGATTTCCTTATTGCACATTCATAGTCCTCTGATTTGAATGACTCGAAAAAATTTCTATCATAGCAGTAAAAGACTTCTTCACCACGCAACAAAACTTTCTTAGCAATGTTATTAATGTCAAGATTTAGAAGCACTTGTTCAGACACTCTGTCATACATTTGTAATGGAGTGCTGTAAAGACATTCATGGTAACTTAAATCTTCAACCTGAGCAACACAGCCGACACATTTGAAAAGTTTTCTTACATGACACATGATGTTGTCATGAATACAAGAGATTAATTGTTCGAATGCAAAATTTTTGTCACAAATAAGTGATGGTAGAAAGGTTATAGTGTTCTTTATTTTTAATATTTGAGCAGGAAGCCACTCTATAAATATACTTTCTCGAAGATGTATACTAATGTTGTTAACACTATTCTGTAAACATGCTATTTGATTTTTATCTAAGGTAATATGACACTGTGTTAGACAAAATTTTGAATCATATAATTGAATTATTTTCTGCAAATGCAATTTTCCGTTGTCATTGAAACAGAACAACTCATTGCGACTGACGAAAGAGGTATCTGCATATAGAATATTGAACGACCACAATTTTTGAGAAAATTCACTCCACGTAGCCGGTGACAGTGTAACACCTTCACGCGTAGGCTGTAATTCATTTCGATCGTTAGAGAGATATTTCCATATATACACTTTTAACTTCCCATGACGAAGTTTTAAATATACATACACATTAGATCCTAAATGCCAACGACGGAGTGCATCTTGCATAAAATCTGAAGAAGTAGATTCAGTCGAAACTGATTCTGTAGTGGAAGATAACACTCCGCTATGTGTTAGAGCACAAGAAAGTAGATCTTGAGTTGAGTTTTCAACCTCGGTGAGAACTTGTGAATTGACAACGGTAGATGTTTCTGCTGGGGTTTTGGAAGACATAAGATAGGTCTCTAACCAATCCTCAGCAAATTTTTGTGAGGGCGAATTAATCACATCTGAGACAATGTCCACAGATTTTGTTTCTTCTAGGGTAGGAACAGTCAACTCCGCACTATTTACACTAGAAATTATTTGCTCGAGTGATGGCATACTTTGAATTTTAGGCATTCTTTTTAGATAGTAACATCCAACTACGACATTCACAGTATAAGATTTATTTTTAAAACACTAACATCTTGAAACATTATAATTTTGTCGCAGCTATGAACGAACCAAACCTATCCACACAACGCCCAAAGTTGAAATGACTTATCAAACAACTTCATAAGTATAATCACATAACCTAAATCGAGTGTCGTGTGCAAACAGATCACATAAGATATGAAGTGATTAGAACTTATAATTTTTAATGAATCGTACAACATTAGATTGTGGTAAATACAATTGTTATCTACATGAGAAAATTTCTATATTATTTCATTCAGCTTCGAAATCATAGAGTGAAAATATGTACCAAACTTACTTAAAGTTCCTAATTTTAAATCACATTAACATTATATACTTAGAAAAATTTTATATATATTTTTATAACTTTAGGTGATATGTATCACGCGGAATACACAAGAATAGCTACCAAAAACACGAAAATAACTAACAGTATGAGGCCTTCACAAGTCGACATCCAAACTAGAAATGAACGATAAACACACTAATTACAACAATTAGATGAGAGCTTATCAGTTCTTATCTTATCTAAGATTTCACATAAAATGACGTCATCACTCCAAAGTTCACAAGATGACGTCATTGGTCCAAGGTTCGCAAGATAGCCGTTTAGCCTTTTAAAATTAAGAAGTAATTAAAATCGGTAGTAATTACTTCTTAATTTTAAATCACTTATTCACAATTATAAAAATTTTAATTACTTCTTAATTTTAAAAGGCTAAACGGCTATCTTGCGAACCTTGGACCAATGACGTCATCTTGTGAACTTTGGAGTGATGACGTCATTTTATGTGAAATCTTAGATAAGATAAGAACTGATAAGCTCTCATCTAATTGTTGTAATTAGTGTGTTTATCGTTCATTTCTAGTTTGGATGTCGACTTGTGAAGGCCTCATACTGTTAGTTATTTTCGTGTTTTTGGTAGCTATTCTTGTGTATTCCGCGTGATACATATCACCTAAAGTTATAAAAATATATATAAAATTTTTCTAAGTATATAATGTTAATGTGATTTAAAATTAGGAACTTTAAGTAAGTTTGGTACATATTTTCACTCTATGATTTCGAAGCTGAATGAAATAATATAGAAATTTTCTCATGTAGATAACAATTGTATTTACCACAATCTAATGTTGTACGATTCATTAAAAATTATAAGTTCTAATCACTTCATATCTTATGTGATCTGTTTGCACACGACACTCGATTTAGGTTATGTGATTATACTTATGAAGTTGTTTGATAAGTCATTTCAACTTTGGGCGTTGTGTGGATAGGTTTGGTTCGTTCATAGCTGCGACAAAATTATAATGTTTCAAGATGTTAGTGTTTTAAAAATAAATCTTATACTGTGAATGTCGTAGTTGGATGTTACTATCTAAAAAGAATGCCTAAAATTCAAAGTATGCCATCACTCGAGCAAATAATTTCTAGTGTAAATAGTGCGGAGTTGACTGTTCCTACCCTAGAAGAAACAAAATCTGTGGACATTGTCTCAGATGTGATTAATTCGCCCTCACAAAAATTTGCTGAGGATTGGTTAGAGACCTATCTTATGTCTTCCAAAACCCCAGCAGAAACATCTACCGTTGTCAATTCACAAGTTCTCACCGAGGTTGAAAACTCAACTCAAGATCTACTTTCTTGTGCTCTAACACATAGCGGAGTGTTATCTTCCACTACAGAATCAGTTTCGACTGAATCTACTTCTTCAGATTTTATGCAAGATGCACTCCGTCGTTGGCATTTAGGATCTAATGTGTATGTATATTTAAAACTTCGTCATGGGAAGTTAAAAGTGTATATATGGAAATATCTCTCTAACGATCGAAATGAATTACAGCCTACGCGTGAAGGTGTTACACTGTCACCGGCTACGTGGAGTGAATTTTCTCAAAAATTGTGGTCGTTCAATATTCTATATGCAGATACCTCTTTCGTCAGTCGCAATGAGTTGTTCTGTTTCAATGACAACGGAAAATTGCATTTGCAGAAAATAATTCAATTATATGATTCAAAATTTTGTCTAACACAGTGTCATATTACCTTAGATAAAAATCAAATAGCATGTTTACAGAATAGTGTTAACAACATTAGTATACATCTTCGAGAAAGTATATTTATAGAGTGGCTTCCTGCTCAAATATTAAAAATAAAGAACACTATAACCTTTCTACCATCACTTATTTGTGACAAAAATTTTGCATTCGAACAATTAATCTCTTGTATTCATGACAACATCATGTGTCATGTAAGAAAACTTTTCAAATGTGTCGGCTGTGTTGCTCAGGTTGAAGATTTAAGTTACCATGAATGTCTTTACAGCACTCCATTACAAATGTATGACAGAGTGTCTGAACAAGTGCTTCTAAATCTTGACATTAATAACATTGCTAAGAAAGTTTTGTTGCGTGGTGAAGAAGTCTTTTACTGCTATGATAGAAATTTTTTCGAGTCATTCAAATCAGAGGACTATGAATGTGCAATAAGGAAATCATTTTAACTTATTTGTTTAAATGTACAACTGATAATGGTTAATGTGTATTTCATGAATAATAGATTCATTAAATGGTTTTTATCTCTCAAATTGAATTTCTTATTTATACTCATTAGCTAATTTTTTTTTTTTTTAAGCATGTTCCATTTAAGAAATGTTATATGGTTATGAGTTATGTATCTATACATTCAAGTGTAACATGTTTACTAATCTCACTTTTTAAAATAAAATATAAAAAATTAAAAATAGATTTATTCGAATCATATCAAATGTCTACAGTGTGAGTTTCATAACAAAGGATATTTACACTTTACAGAGTTTAAATCATAAATTTATAATCAATGTCAAAATTCTGAATTCATTCAAAATAAATGGTAAGTTATGTTCCATTCTCTAAAGTATGAAGATTCATAAACAATGCTGTGTTTCAATCTCTAAGAATCGGTGAAAATTCGACTGTAGTTTCTTAAAAATCTACGAAGTTGGGAGTTATTCTGTAATAGGTGTAAAATTTTGTTGTAGTCCTGTCATTTTCTGTATGTTGTTAAATATGTACATTCAAATGGGATCATTTATTAAGAGCAGAGGGGTCTTATGGAGCACCTACAGCCACAAAATTGTGACATTTCTATGTGCATGTCAATAATGTCTCCTATTAAGATATCAAAACTCATTACATGTTTCTTTTAAGGTGTTAATTGCATATCTTTCATATTTTTTAATGTTATTGCAATGTACTGTACTTGTCTCAGAGGGTCACTCTTTCATTTAAATTCAATGTTAACAATCACCTATCCTTAAAAACAGTAAGTTATATACTATTCTTCTTTAAAAAAAAAATATATATATATACTCGTTTAATGATCTTAAACGTTGTTGTAACAATAAAACCTAGCTCTTATTTGATAGTCATACACTAAGTATTGTGCAATTTTTGTCAAAATGCATTAAAATTTGATAATTTTAAATGGGGAAAAAAAAAACATTCGTGAGTATTCTATAATATTGAAATGCTATGATCTTCCAGCTCTTGTATGTATTGTATAATTTGATAAATTTTTCATTTAAATATGGGAACTGCTTAAAACAATAACATTGCAATTAACTCGCTTTGCGAACATGAACTTTGGGTTACTATCTGTTACACTGATAAGCGCGATAAGCTATAGAGCCGATTTGGAATGTATTTTGGGTGAGTCTTTGGCCTGCATGTTGTGTGTATTGAGGGGGGGAGGGGGTATATTTATGGAAAATATGTATTCATATACATATTCTTTCTGAGAGCAGCTTTTTCAAAATAAGATCCACACATTTTAGTAGTGTCTATTGAAATGTGAGGATGCAATCATGCATTTGCAATTGTCGGATTTTCACTTGGACGAATTCAGACGTAAAATACACCTCTAATGCTTTTTTTTTTTAAATTACAACTTAACATTTAGAAGGTATATGGAATATCTGCTTATATGAAAAAAAAAAAAAAATGGATAGCATAAGACAGTAGCAAGTTATTAAAAAGAAAAAAAGAAAAAAAAATGCATAATTTGGAAAGAATAATTGTGTGGTGGCAATACGGCAACATAATGACATCATTATAGATAAGATCTAATTTTTAATAATGTAATAAGAGTGTATCACTCATTTGGAGTGTGGACAGTAAGTTGTCGCTCCGTGAGTTCCAATTTTGTTAACTATTTTCAATGTGAATATAAAAATTATATGAAATGATTCTAAATATTCAAACTTAGAAGCTTCAACTAAGTTCGGTTTCATTGAAATATTTGTCCTGTAAATATTTGCATTGGTAAAATCACCATTGGTAGTTCAAACAGTCGATTCGTATTTAGAAAATTCTAGAACCGTAGTGTACAACTGTAGAAATCTATTTTTAAAAGCTGTCGAAACAGATATTTTTTTCATAAAAATGTGTTCCATACAATTTATGTCTACCGATGAAATACAACTATTTCGGACATTTTTAAAAATTTAAAAAGTTTGAAAGTTAGTGTGATAAAATCTCACACAATACTTACTCGTTTCATGTTTAGCAGGTTTTAATACCGGGGGTTGAAATCTAGGTACATGTATGTGCAAAATGGTCTATTCCTATTCAATAGATTTTAAAAGGTGTTGGTGTCCTGAAAAAAAATAATGTACACTCACTTCTAAGTTCTATAATGGTAGTAAAATTACGATGTTAAAATGGTGATATCATATTCATTGGGTTTTATTTAAACTGAATGCTAAAATTTTTGGGGGTGAAAATTCGTTAGTTTGTTAAATTCTAAACTTCGATATTTCAATTACATCCACCATTTTAAAAATGGCCGAATCATATTCAATGCGTAATATCATTAAAATGATGTATTTCAGATTACGTGTACCAAATCAGACCCTTGAAGTATCCAACTATTAAAATATATTATTAGAAAAAATAGGTGGCAACACCTCATACTGCTGACGTCATTATAGATAATATCTAATTTTTAATAGCGTAATGAGAGTGTATCACTCATTTGAAGTTTGACCAGCGGGTAGTGAAGACGTCGTTCTGTGAGTTCTAATTTTCATTATTATTTTTATATACTGTTAGATTTATTTTTCAAAAATCACACACACACACTTAGAATGGTCGAATCCTGTTCACAAAACATAATTTCAGCTATGTATTACATTCATGTTTTTAAAGTTTGTGTATACATTTGTTTTTAGATACACAACACTTGAAAGGGTCGAATCCTGTTCACAAAACATAATTTCAGCTATGTATTACATTCATGTTTTTAAAGTTTGTGTATACATTTGTTTTTAGATACACAACACTCAGAATGGTCGAATGCTATTCACTTAACACCATTTTGAAAATGCGTAACTATACTTGGGTGTATTCAAATCATTTTTAAAAAAAATTATATTGATAGTTAGATTTATTTAAAAAAAAAAAAAAAAAAATCCACTGAATACAATTTTAGCTAATTATTACATTCGTGTTTTTAAAGTTTGTGTATACATTTGTTTTTAGATACACAACACTTAAAATGGTCGAATCCTATTCACTGAACACAAGTTTCATGTCCACTGAACATAATTTCAGCTATGTATTACATTCATGTTTTTAAAGTTTGTGTATACATTTGTTTTTAGATACACAACACTTAAAATGGTCGAATCGTATTCATTGAACACAATTTGTGTGTCCACTGAACACAATTTGTGTGTTCATTGGAAATCCGTAATCAATTTGTTTTTAAACATTCGAAATCATTTCGTTATTATTATAAAAATCGTATTGATTTATTTAAAAAAAAATCCACTGAATACAATTTTAGCTAATTATTACATTCGTGTTTTTAAAGTTTGTGTATACATTTGTTTTAAAAAAAAAAATCATAATGTTATAATATACATATTTATATTCACTCCGTAACATTCTGTTTTAAAACGCACCCTTGCATCGCTATTCGAATGAACTTTGAAAAATAATCTAACTTCCACTGATAAGGTACACTTCGAAGTTAACTGCCTATAAAGCACGGGTGCTTTGGCACGATGGTAAGACGCGCGACTTCTAATCAGTTGGACCCAAGATCGAATCCAGCTCCTGACAAGTGAAACATTAAATTCTTTTGGAAAAAAATGCCGATAGATGGCAGCACTTCATCAAAATTCGCCAGAGGGCGCTTTAACTACTTCACGCTGATAAGATCTTTCACTCTGTCGCTGACCAGCAGAGAGGGAGGACGTGTGCTAAGGAGCTCTTGTCAAAGGTCACTTCTAAGGTTATCAATCGCGACACGTCATTTCCAGATTGTGTGATGCTCAGTCATCGATTGCGACATCCCTTGAAACTTCTTCCTCAGGTCAAGGGTCAGTCGCTGATTGTGACATTCCCTCTCAAGAGTGAAACTCACTCCGTATGAGTCATCATGCCTCTTTCACAATACTGTGAAAGACTTCGCAATTGCCCTCTTCCGAAAGAGGCATCCGGTGCTGCACCGCCTCACCAAACTTCCAAAAGAGGGGAGGGGGGCATCCTAAAGAGGATCCTCTCAAGAGAGGCATCCTCCCTCCTGGGGGTCTCAAGACCCTCTGAGAGGAGCTTCCTCTCAAAAGAGGGAAGACACTCCAAAGAGGCATCCTCCCAAAGAGGGCCTCTCCTCCTGCTCCGAGCTGCTCCGCCTCCCCGATCCGCCGCAGTACCGGCCTTTTATAACTACTGATATTCAATGCCAATGTTGCTAATTGTATTAGGAGTATCATATTACTTTCTGCCATGCATAGTATATTTTTCCACATGGAGCAATTCATGCGCCCGCCCAGTCAATCATTTACGACCATTCCTTACAATGCTACAGAGGCTGGTCACACATTTTTAGAACGATTTTATAGCAAAACAATATTTATTCAAAAAAATTTCTGGCAGTATCTCATTTCGAAAATTTATCTTTTGTTGCAGTTATCGATTAAATTATCGTTTGCTGTAGTTAAATTCTGTCTACTTTAAAAATGGCGCATGGAAACAAACTTTGGATTGAAGGCTACGTTTTTACTCTTTCCGAAGAGAAATACCCTTATTCTGCAATTAAATCCTGTATGAAAAACATGGAATTCGCATCTCTAACTGCAAAATAAGCAATATTATTAATAATAAAAGGAAAAAGCGCCAAGCACTGATTTTAACCGGAAAAAGAAAAACACCCAAAAGGAGTACGTACATTTACGATTATTTCAAAAATAAAGTCTCTTGTCTCAAAAGTAAATCAATCCACTCACTCAAAGAACAAAAAAAAATGTCTTTAAATACCTCTATAACAACTGTAACTAAGATAATAAATAAAGATTTTAATTTTTTAAAAGCTAAAGAGCCTAATATTCACAGACTTTTGCCTAAACGTGTGGTTCAGCGCAGAATACGCTTTAAAATAATCTGTGAAAGTCATTTAGCCGGTGACAGAGGGAAATATATTGAAACAATTGATGAAGCGTGGATCTATTTAAACTTTAACAAAAAAGATCGATTTACTATCACAAAATATGAGTAAAAGATATAAAATCTTGATGGTTCCTAGAACCAAAAGAAAGTTTCAGTAAAGAAAAGATACATGATTATTGCTTGGGTGGGTGACCATCTGGGAACACCGCGTGCTGTTTGGGCGCAGTACACATTTTGGGCGTGGTAGCCCGGTGGTTTGCGCAATGGATTTGCACGCTGCCACAACTGCCGCCATGTTCATGCGGAGTACGATCACGTTAAACATGTGGATCCGAGTCCTTCCGAGAGGTTGGTGGTAGGGGAAGGAGGGTACGGACCCTGTGGATGCCTCCCCCACTGGGTACCGGTCTAAATTGGGTGGCACTTCCCGGCCGTCCAAACCGTTACCTTACACCTTTCTGGTTGGTCGGACGGTCTGGGTCAACAACTTGATTATTGCTAGCTTCTGCTACAACAGTAAATTAAAGATAAGAAAGGTTGAAAAAATATGTCAAAATGAGTTAAACATATTATCAAGATAACGTTTTAACTCCTTTAGAAGAAATACTTTTATCCACAGAGTCTTAAAAGGGTAGAACTTCAGGATAAAACTACCAGAGTCACACATAAAAAAATCTGTTGTGGGCAACACATGACATTCCTTATATAATGCAATGAATTTACTACTTATTATTGAATTTTCGTCAATTAGTCGTCATTTTCATTGATTTAGCCTCATTTTTATCCACTTGGCGAGTTTTTGTTAATTTAGCAACATTTAAACAAGTCGCCAAGTTGGCGGCATTCCACCAAATTCGTCGCCAAAATCTCGCAAAGCGTTATAGATGGAGAAATAAGTTATTCTTATTAAGTATCTATAAGTTATTCTCTACAGATAAATGACTAATTACTCAAAGTAACATTTCTCATGAATGGAACGAGCTATATCCAATATACTGATGTCACCGGATTTACCGCATGATATTACATATGAAAAGTGAACATGTTTCTCAATAGGTAATACTTTTTTTTTTTATTTTACATGATTTTTTGATATTTTTTTTGAAAAATGTGCAATATCTCGAGAACGGTTCATACTAGCGTTCTAAAATTTGAGTCAATCGTTTTCTAATGAAAATTTACATTAGAAATGTCTATTTGCGCAACTTTATTAAAGGTTTTGATTTTTTAATAATTTTTTACAAATTTCAATCGAAAATTTTAGGGAATTCTGAATATCCGATTGCGTATAAAAACAATAGGCTTCCAGTATTCATGGACTTTGATTTTTGTACCAAATTTCGTTCGAATTGGTCCATTCATTCGTCAGTTATCATCTCCACAGACTCACACACACACACACAGACATCATCTCAAAACGTTTGATTCGTGTCCAGGGATGCTTGAAATGTGCTCTCCCGTCGAAAACTCTAATTCGAATTTTCGGCCCCGTCACAATAATTTCCTTATACATCATATGTACATAAGGGAAGTAATTATCTATGAGAGTTATTTAGCCGGTGATATATGGAAATATATTGTAACAATTGATGAAGCGTAGATCTATTTAAACTGTAACAAAAAAAGATCGATTTACTATCAGAAAAGAGGAGAAAAAGACCTAAAACCTTGATGATTCCTAGAATCAAAAGAATTTAGTTAAAGAAAACATACTTTTATCCACAAAGACTTAATAGAGTAGAACTTTAACAGGTTAAAACTACCAGTCGCAGAAAAAAATAATCTGATGTGGGCAGCACATGACTTTCCTTATATAAAGCAATGAATTTACTACATTTACAGTAAAAAAATAGATTATTATTATAGTAGATATTTATATTCTTTCCAAGATATTGAATTTTTATCAATGAGTTGTCATTTTCATTGATTTAGCGTCATTTTTATCCATTTGGCGAGTTTTGGGTTAATTTGGCAACATTGAAAAAAGTCGCCAAGTTGACGACATCCCACTAAATTCGTCGCCAAAATCTCACCAAGCGTTATGGATGGAGAAATAAGCTATTCTTACAGCAGATAAATGACTATTGGCGTTCAAATACTACTCAAAAGTATTACTCAAAGTATATTTTTTCATGAATGGAACGAGCTAGATCCACGAGTGTGATGCCACAAATTTATCGCATGGTATTACATATGAAAAGTAAATATGTTTGTCAATAGCAAATATATATTTTTTATTTTATATGATTTTTTGATAATTTTTTTACAAAATGTGCAATATCTCGAGAACGGTTCATGTTAGCGTTTTAAAATTTATGTCAATCGTTTCTAATGAAAAATTACATAAGAAATGTCTATTAGCGTAACTTTATTAGAGATTTTGATTTTTTGACGATTTTTTCAAAATTTCACTCGAAAATTTAAGGGGGTTCTGAACATTCGATTGCGTATAAAAACAATAGGCTTCCAGCCTTTATGGATTGTAATTTTTGTACCAAATTTCATTCGAATCAGTCCATTCGTTCGTCAGTGATCGTCTCCACAGACTCACTGACTCACACACACACACACACACACACACACACACACACAGACATCACTTCAAAAATGCTCGATTCTTGATCAAGAATGCTTAAAACGTGCTCCCCCATCCAAAACTCGAATTCAAATTTTCGACCCAGTCACAATACTTTCCTTATACATTTATTGCATATAAGGAAAGTAAAAATAGGTTGTTTTTATAGTAGATACTTATATTCTTTCCAAGATGTTGAATTTTCTTCAATTAGTTGTCAGTTTCCTTGATTTAGTGTCATTCTTATCCATTTTCGTTAATTTGTAAACATTTAAAAAAGTCGCCAAGTTGGCGACATTCCGCCGAATTCGTTGCCAAAATCTCGCCAAGAGTTATGGATGGAGAAATGAGTTATTCTTATAGCAGATAAATGACTATTGGCTCTCAAATGCAAAAGTATTACTCAAAGTATCTTTTGTCATGAGTGGAACGAGTTAGATCCATGAGAATGATGTCACCAAATTTATGGCATGATATTACATATGAAAAGTAAACATGTTTTTCCACAGTTAATATATATTTTTTTAATTTATGGGATTTTTTGATAAATTTATTTGCAAAATGGGCAAACTTCTTGAGAAAATTTTATGCTAGCATTTTAAAGTTTATGTCTCGTTTTCTAAGGAAAAATTGCATAAGAAATGTCTATTTGCGTAACTTTATAAAAGGTTTTGATTTTTTGATTATTTTTTTTAAATTTCACTCGAAAATTTAGGAGGCTTCCGAACGTTCGATTGTGTTTAAAAACAAAAGTCTTCCAGTATTCATGGATTGTAACTTTTGTACCAAATATCATTCGAATCGCTCCATTCGTTCATGACATATCGTCTCCACAGACTCATTGGCACACACACACACACACACACAGACATCATCTCAAAAATGTTCGATTCGTGATCAGGGATACTTGAAACGTGCTCTCCCGTCGTAAACTCGAATTCGAATTTTCGACCCCGTCACAATACTTTCCTTATACATCATTGCATATGAGGAAAGTAATATATATATACTAATTGCCGTCTGTCCACCTGCCCGTCTGTCACGAGTTTTTTAGGCACTTCCCGAATAGATAGAAACTTGAAATTTGGTACACGGCTCGGTCGTTCACTAAATCCCCTGGAAAAATCGAATTTCTGGAAAACGTTCTCTAGAGGGGTGCTCCACACCAAAACGTTCGAAATGTGAAATGATAGGAAAGCATGCTTTTCGATAAGATAGCGACTCCAAATTTGGTGTATGGGTAAATCGTTCGAAAGGAAGAAAGTGTGTAATTTCAGATTTCCAATATTTTCTATGTAAGGGGTGCCACACACCAAAATGTTCGATTTACAGAATAAATGAGAAAAGGCTCCTTTAAAATTTGACAGAGGCTTGAAATTTGGTATATGGGCTAATCAATTGACGAAAACACCCAAGACAAATATAGTTTTTCAAAAATGTTCGTTTAGGGGGTGCTACACAAAAAAAAACGTTCGAAAGGTGAAGTGATAGAAAAAACATGCTGCGCGATAAAGACTTTAAATTTGGTCTACGGGTAGATGTTTGAAAGGAAGAAAGTGTGAAATTTCAGATTTCCAATATTTGCTATTTGAAGGGGTGCCGCACACTAATATGTTCGATTTTCCGAATAAATGAGGCACGCTACCTTTTAAATGTGATAGAGACTTGACATTTCGTATATGGTCCAATCATTTGATAAAAACCCAAAACAAACAGTTTTTTAAAAATGTTCATTTATGGGTGTGCTATACAGAAAAACGTTTGAAGGGAGAAATGATAAAATAGCAATGCTTCTGGATGAGATAAACTTTAATGTGGCGTACGGGTAGATAGTTCGAACGAAAGAAATGCGCAACTTCAATTTCCCAATATTTTCTTTTTTAGGGGTTTCTGCACTCCAAAATATTCGATTTGCCGAATAAATGAGAAACGCGAATTATTCGAAAATTTACATTATTCAGGGGTTGCTTATTGTGAGACCGTTGATTTTCAACGGGTATTCGGCAAGTATATACTAATTGTCAAGTGTCCGTCTGTCCGTCCGTCTGTCACGCTGTTTTAGGTACTTCCCGAACAGATAGAGACTTGCAGTTTGGTACACGGCTCGAACATTTGATAAAACCCCTTGGAAAAATTGAATTTTTCGAAAACGTTCTCTAGACGGGGTGCTCCACACCAAAACATTCGAAAAGTGAAATAATAGGAAAGCATGCTCTGCGATAAGATAAGAGTCTTCAAATTTGGTGTATCGTTCAAAAGGAAGAAAGTGTGCAATTTCAGATTTCCAATATTTTCTACAAAGGGAGTGACGCACAGCAAAATGTTCGATTTACCAAATAAATGAGAAACGGCTCCTTTAAAATTTGACAGAGGTTTGAAATTTGGTATATGAGCTAATCATTTGAAAAAAATTCCCATGAC
This sequence comes from Amaurobius ferox, assembly GCA_951213105.1. NCBI lineage: Eukaryota > Metazoa > Arthropoda > Arachnida > Araneae > Amaurobiidae > Amaurobius > Amaurobius ferox. The sequence goes on along the minus strand of OX578149.1, from coordinate 82,308,215 downwards.
GAATATAGTTTTTCAAAATGTTCGTATAAGGGGGTGCTCGAGAGAAAAACGTTCGAAGGTGAATTGATAAATAACATGCTTCGGGATAAGATACAGATATCAAATTTGGTGTACGGCTAAATAGTTTCTAAGGAAGAAAGTATACAATTTTAGTTTAAAAACATTTTTACTTTAGGGGATGCCGCACACCAAAATGTTCGATTTTCGGAATAAAAGAGAAATGTCCCATTTTAAAATGTAGTAGAAGCTTGGTATTTGGTATATGGACGAATCATCTGATAGAAAACACAAGAAGAATAGAGTTTTTTAAAAATGCATATTTAAGGGTGTGAGTACTCCACACAAAAACATTCGAAAGGTGAAATGATAGTAAAAGCATGATAGAGACTTCAAATTTGGCGTACGGGTAAAAAGTTGGAAAAAAGAAAGTGTGCAATTTCAGTTTTCTAACATTTGCTATTACAGGGGGTGCCGCTCACTAAAATATTCGATTTGCCAAACAAATGAAGGACGCCTCCTTTGCAATATGATAGAGACTTGAAATTTAGTATATGGGCTAAACATTTGATAAAAAAAAACATAAGATGAATAGGATTTGACAAAAGTGTTCATTGGTGCTACACAGAAAAACGTTCGAAAGGTGATGTGATAGAAAAAACATGCTTCACGATAGGATATACTTTTTTGGTGTTCGGGTAGATAGTTTGAAAGGAATAAAGTGCGAAGTTTCTGAATTCCAATATTTGTTACTTTAAGGGGTGCCGCATGTTAACATGTTCGATTTTCCGAATAAATGAGGCACGCGTCCTTTTAAATGAGATAGAGGCTTGATATTTGATATATAGCCATCATCTGATAAAAAAACCCAAGACGAACAGAGTTTTTCAAAAATGTTCATTTATGGGTGTGCTTCACAGATAAATATTCGAAAGGGGAAATGATAAAATAGCATGCTTCGGGATGAGATAGACTTTTATGCGGTGCACGGGTAGATAAATCGAAATTAAGAAATGCGCAACTTAAATTTCCCAATATTTTCTTCTTTAGGGGGTTCTGCATACCAAAATATTCGTTTTGCCGAATAAATGTGAAACGCGAATTATTCAGAAATTTACATTATTCATGGGTTGCTTATTGCGAGACCGTTGATTTTCAACGGGTATTCGGCTAGTATACCACTAAATGTCTTGAAAAATATGACAAAATATATAGGTACTAAAGCTGTATCCTTTGTTCATGTTCCTTTCAAAGTCTTCTGAAGTCCCATCAATGGATTACTATGCTTTTGGATTGTTGAACTGATAACTTTATAAACAGAAGTATAAAGGATGTAATATGGAAAACTGCGGAAAAAGAGTGGAATAAAATACCATTCATAAAATTAAGAAAACTCTCTTATCTAAAGATGTAGAATGATAGTCCATAGGAAATGTTATCAGATAGAACATTTAAGAAATAAATAAATAGTTTCTTCAAACTTTAATTATATTACCTTAATTGTTTCCTAAATATGTGTAACCATACCAATATGTGTATGCATTAAAGGGAAGACAAAAAGGTATGACACTACTTATGCACGTTTACATTTTATTCAAAACAGCACAAACTACAAAATATAAAATTTAAACGCCTTTCATATAAATCTTTATTCAACTCAGTCCACATGTAAAGTTTTTTTTTTTAATTTTTCTGTATATTCTATTAAATCTAAAAAGCAGCAGAACTCCGGACTTCACCAGTTTATATTATCTGTGTACCTACTCTGCGTGCTTTAATAGCGAAGATGGTGTTCCCAAGGTAGAAGCCAGAGTTCATCAAAGCAATAACCTGAAAAACAAAGGTTTCTATAATATTCATTATTACACAATTTGTTTTACATAATAAAAGCAGATGTTTGCCTGTGTTTCAGCGCATAGTTGCCATTTCAACGGAAAATCGAAGCATCAGATATCAATGAAGTTAGTTACAGAGGTACTTCGCGTCCCTGTAGTGGGTGTTTCGGCGAGATGTTTTCAAAATTTGAATTGGTTTAAAAGTTATGTTTTTTTTAATCAAAAATCCTCATTTTTCACCATTTTGTCAAATTAAAACATTTATTGCCACCGCAAATAATATTCGAGAGCAGGTGTTTTGATTAATTTCGTCTGGTTAAAAAAGCAGCTGCTTCTAAACTAAGTGCATTTAATTTATGAGTTTTCTAATTTTGCGAATTTAAAAAAATTTCGTCTCCTAATTTTTTTAAATTTGGTATTTTATTATCATTATGAGTACTGTCCTAAAATTTGATATGCATTGTCTGCAAATTTAGCTGAGATAGCAATATTTTTTTTAATTCTACTTCGGGGGGTAAAGATGCCATTTCGCAAAAGAGAAAAGCAGATTATTTTCTTCGAATAGTACCAAAATCTAACCAGCACCACGATACCTCACAAGCGACTTACATACCTAATTTTGTGTAATATGATCAATTAGTTTGTTGGCTAGAGGGGATACATACGGATTCTGCGGGATATTTCGCAAAAAGAGGCAATTTCGTTTATTCCGAATTGTACCAAAATCCTATCAGCAGCAGGGTTACCCACAAAAGACTTACCTAGAAAATTTTATGAAATTCGGTCAATTAGTTTTTCAGTTAAAGTGGATAAAAAATCTACACAGACAGATAAACACACACACAGACGTTACGCTGAAAAGAGTTTTTCTTTGTATTCTAGAGATTACAAATCATGTAGATCCGTCGAAAACTCGAGTTGCGCTTTTCGACACGATTCCAATACTTTCCCTATACATTACCATGTATTGCAGGGAAAGTAAAACTCCGATGTGGACAGCACATAACATTCCCGCAGACTCATATTCACATTCTCTTTATTTCTTCAATAATTCATTAAATTGAGTTTAATTGCACAAAATAACACCCATAAATATTACTTTCCTTATATACATAGTATAATATAAAAGGAAAGTATTGTGACGGGGTCGAAAATTCAAATTCGAGTTTTCGACGGGAGAGCACATTTCAAGCATCGCTGATCCTGAATCGAAAATTTTTGAAGTGATGTCTGTCTGTGTGTGTGTGTGTGTGTGTGCGTGTATGTGTGTGTTTGTGTGTGTCTGTATATCTGTCAGTGAGTCTTTGGACACGATATCACACGAACGAATAGAGCGATTCGAATGAAATTTGGTACAAAATTTACAATCCATGAATACTGGAAGCCTATTGTTTCTAAACACAATCAAAAGTTCAGAATCCCCTACAATTTTCAAGTGAAATTGTGAAAAAATCATCAAAAAATCGAAATCTTTAATAAAGTTACGCAAATAGACATTTCTTATGTAATTTTTCCTTAGAAGACGATTGGCATAAACTTTAGAATGCTAGCATGAACCGTTCTCCAGATATTGCACATCTTTGATATAAATTTATCAAAGAAACCCATAAATTAAAAAGAAAAATTAACTGTTGAGAAACATGTTAACTTTTTATTTGTAACATCATGCGATAAACTTGGTGATATCATTCTCGTGGATCTAGCTCGTTCCATTCATGAGAAAAGATACTTTGAGTAATAATTTTGTATTCGAACGCCAAGACTCATTTATGTGCTATAAGAATAACTTATTTCTCCGTCCATAACACTTGGCGACTTTTTTAATTGCTGCCAAATTAACGAAAACCTCGCCAAATGGATAAAAATGACGCTAAATCAATGAAAATGACGACTCATTGACGAAAATTTAATATCTTCGAAAGAATATAAGTATCTACAATAAGAATAACCTATGTTTTTTACTGTAAAAGTAGTAAATTCATTGCATTATATAAGGAAAGTCAGGTGCTGCCCACATCATATTTTTTTTAATTTAACTGAATTTGCACTTTTAATTTAATATTTATCCTCATTTGGTAATTGCACTTATTATTTTCTTTATATATATAGTATAAAGTACAAGGAAGTAGTGTGACAAGGTTGAAAATTCAATTCGAGTTTTTGACGTTAGAACACGTTTGAAACATCCCTGAATACGAATTAAACTTTTTTTAGCTAATGGCTGTGTGCGTATGTGTGCGTATGTGTGTGTATCAGTGAGGCCGTGGGGACGATATCTCCCGATCGAATGGCGCGATTTGAACAAAATTTTTTACAAAAACTATAATCCCTGAATACTGAAAGCCTGTTGTTTCCAAACGCAATCGGATGTTCAGAACTCCCCTAAATTTTAAAGTGAAATTTTGAAAAACTCCTCAAAAAATCAAATCTTTCAATAAAGTTACGTAAATAGTCATTTCTTAAGTAATTTTTTTTTCGAAAACGATTGACATACATTTTAGAACGCTAGCATGAGCCGTTCTTGAGATATTGCACATTTTTTCAAATAAATGTATCAAAAATTCACATAAAAATAGTAACAATTATGAAATATGTTCATTTTTCATATGCAATATCATGCGATAAATTTAGTGACATCATTCTCGCGGATCTAGCTCTTTTCATTCATAAGAAAATATACTTTTGGTAATACTTTTGTATTTGAACGCCAATAGCCATTTATCTGCTATAAGAAGAACTCATTTCTCCATCCAAAACGCTTGGCGAGATTTTAGCGACGAATTTGGTGAAATATCGACGAATTTAGCGAAATTGCGAATAAACTAAGCATTTAATTGATGCATTTAAGCATACGTAGTATTTTACTTTTGAGTTTTCAATTTTTGTAAAAGAAAGGCCAGAATCGCACCAAAATCTAATCAGCACCAGGGTATCCCACAAATGATTTATCTGCCAAATTTTGTGAAATGTGGTCAATTACCTGTTTAGCTAATTGGATATATGCTATCTTTGCGTGCTGTTTCTATAAAAAAAGATATTTTTTTTTATCTCGAATCGTACCAAAATCTACTTAGCACCAGGATCACCCCCAAGGGATTTACCTACCAAATTTAAGAAAATTTGGTCCATTAGTTTTTCAGTTAGAGTTGATACACACATTGCACAGATAGATAAACAGACAGACAAACACAGACGTCACGCTAAGAATAGTTTTTCGTACTCTAGAGGTCCCAAAACGTGTAGATCCGTCGAAAACTCGAGTTGCGATCTTCGGCATGATACTAGTACTTTCCCTATACATTACCATGTATTGCAGGGAAAGTAAAACTCTGATGTGTGCAACATGTGATTTTCCCTGCAGACTCATATTCGTGTTCACTTTATGTCTTTTATAATTAACTACATTGAGTTTAATTGCAGAAAAATAGAACCCATAATTATTTAAAATTACACTGAATTTGCACTTTTAACTCAATTATCGTTCTCATTTGGTAACTGGACTTATTTTTAAAGATGGCTTAGTGTAAATGCGAAAAAACTAAAATATCTCGAGAACGGCTAGTTCTAGTGTAATGGGGTTGGACTTATTCTTTTCATCGTTAAAAATTACGCATAAAACAAGCATTTAATTAATATATTTGAGCATATATAGTATTTTATTTTAAATTTTTCCTGGCTCTATCCCCCAAAAAAAGCAGGTTCTTTTATCCCGAATCGTATCAAAAACTAATCAGCACCAGGGTCACATACAAGTGACTTACCTACCAAATTTAATGAAATTTGGTCCACAACTTTTAGAGTTACAGTGGATACATACATTGCACAGACACACACACACACACACACAGACGCCACGATAAAAATAGTTTTTTCACGTTCTAGAGGTCCTAAAACGTGTAGATCCGTCGAAAACTCTAGTTGCGATTTTCGATATGATTCCGATACTTTCCCTATACATTACCGTGTATTGCAGGGAAAGTAAAAATGAATGCAATAAAACTAAAGTTCGAGAATCAGCTTCTGAGATTTTAATGTCGTACCCACGTTGATAATTTAGGGATTGTATAATTGCTATTTTAGTGAATTTATTTAATTAAAAAGCTGATATTAGTTACATGTAAATGTTTTTATGTAGTGTAGCTTGAAATTTTTAATTTTTGTGTTTTACTTTTAAAATTAAATTACTTTCATATTTTAAATTTTCATATTTTACTTTCTGTATTTTTTTTACGTGTTTCATAAAAGCTGCCATTGATAAGCACTCATAATCACATAAAATTATATGTAACATATATGTAATTTAGAAATACATGTTTTATTGAATAATACTCATTGAATTAAATTGAATTTTAACTTAAAATGAAGGTCATAATAGTACACCTGTTGTCTTGTACAACAGATTGTCAGGAATCAATGCCACGACAAAAAGCCAATTAGAAATTAGATGATGGTAGTATTTCCTTCAGAGTCAATGAGCTTGGCATATTAAAATTGCATAAAAATACTACTATAGAAAGTACATATATAATTATCTAATAATGCATCAATGAATATATATTCGAAAATAAATGGATAAAATCTAAAGTCATGTGCTGGCCACATCATATATTTTTTTAATCACAAGCAGTGATTTATTACTTGAATTTTATCTTATTTTAGTGTCTGTCACATATCGGAGAAATTTTTCGCAATCAGGGAAGCGACTTCTCCCCTCTGGTAACTGACGGACTCGACTTGCAGGAGGGTTACATTTGTACTGTACCAACCTTGTATTGCACATTCGTACCCCTTTTCCCTCATACTACACAATCTATAATAATAAAAGGAATAATAATGTCTGTTTATCTACCCGCGATGTCGCACGATATCTACCGCACATACCGACCTGAGGATGTTCCCGTAATAGCATCTATACCTGAACTAATGCGCCTAGAAGTCCTTTTTCCAAATTTTTAATTAGATTTTTTAACAAATTTTTAAATTCTAAAATCAGATAATCTCCAGCAACCGATACGATCCAACAGCCACGCTTAGGATCTATTGCCACTTCCTCTCCTAGAGGTTCTGAATCTCTGTCATTTATTTATTTATTTATTTATCTCCTTTCTGAATTGCGGAGAGTAGTATTGAGAAAGTACTATTTTCACAAAAAATTTTGATTTCAAGATTTTGATAGCTGCCATAAATAGCTGCCACACGATAGCTGCCATAAATATTAATTGATTTTCGCAGAACTTGATATTTGGCTTTGTTAACTACAAATATAGAACTATATATATATATATATATATATATATATATAGTTTTTTCCCCTAGCATACTGTTAATTATTGTTTCGGGTGTGTAGTGGTTTCCGGGAGTGTTTCCTGGGATTAAAAGCATGTTTAAACCAGGAAAAGAGGTCGGAATCCCCCTTGACCTCTCTACAACTCCGTAAACACACAACTTCTAATTGTATTAATCCATTTTCAATCTCATTTTTTCTTATTGTACTTCGAGGCTTAGATAGAGCAGCAAATGCGCCTTACTATTTCTTGAATTTTATATTTTATATTTCATTTTGATTGTACTTGAGGAATATATATATATATATATAAATAAATAAGCAAATATATATATATATATATATATATATATATATATATATATATATATATATATAAATACATATATATATAAATAAATATATATATATATATATATATATATATATATATATATATATATATATATAAATACATATATATATAAATAAATATATATATATATATATATATATATATATATATATATTAGAGCGAAAACTTGGAAATTTTACATTTACTTAACATGGCAACATAGTAAAATATTTGACTTACAATCATGCATAAAAATAATTATTTATGACTCAGTGATCACAAAACTTAATAGTTTCAATCATTGTAGTGAAAAGTAGCCTCGATACAATTTTTGTGTTCGTCACGTTATTAGCCCCCCCCCCCCTTCTTGGGGAGGAGGCAAATTGCACCCTCAAGCAGTACATAAATTGGTATCGATTGAAGGATTTTTTCAAGCCCTTTAAAATGAAAGGTAACATGCTATAATAATGATAATTGGGAACAATAATTAAAATTTTTTAATTTTATTTTGTGAAATTAAAAGAAAATAAGATCACACGCTGCTTAAAATGAATTCTGGTATGTGGAAGCCGAATTGAGACACACGCCAGTAAATTCTTGATTTGCGGATAGCATGCGTGGAAATTTCGCGACAGTTAATACTTTGAATAAAATTGAATTGTATTATCTGTAAATATATTACAATCATTGCCATAACTGTTACCTTACACCTTTCTGGTAGGTCGGACGGTTTGGGTCTCAACAACAACAACACTCATTGCTATAAAAATTTGCGCACCAAGAAAAGGTTATCAGAATCCAACGAAATTTTTATATATGGGAGTGCAACGTTGATATAAGTAAGTGATACAAAATTAAAGCAAAAGAATTATTACAGGAAAAACTACAAATGAATGGAGTTTCTACTACCAAGCTGAGCCACCTCTAGCGTGAATACACGATGCGATATGGAGGGGGCATTTAGGTATGCAGGTCCAGTATGGTTTTCTGCGTCATCTCATTCCACAGTTGTTTTAAGCGCGCCTCTAATTCGACCAAACTCGTAGGCTGTGCAACTCGCCGTCCCAAGTGATCTCAGACATGTTCGCTCGATGACAAGTGTAGGGATCGCTCATGCCAGGGAAGGATGGTAATGTGGCGGGCGCATTCCTGTGACACCCTTGCAGTATGTAGCCGAGCATTCTCCTGTTGAAAAATGCCTCCTGGGAGTCCTGCCATGAGTGGCGACATATGTGACTGAATGGTGTCACGAACGTATCGCTGGGCTGTCATGGTTCCGTGGATCAATATTAGAGGTGACCGGATGTTGTATGCGACGGCACCCTATACTATCACACTAGTTGAGGGAGCGGTGTGCCGCTATAAAGCGAAGGCAGGATTGAGGCGTTCACCAAGGGACCTCCACACACATACACGGTTGTCATCACTGTTAAAATTGAATCTCGATTCGTCGTTGAAGACGACCTGGTTCTATTCGGTTGCATTCCAAACCCGTCGAGTCACCACTCCAATCACCACTCCAAACGGAGGCAACTGTGGGTTGGTGTCATTGGCAGCACACGTAGTGGAAACCGCGATACCAAATGTCCTTCAGCCAGGCGTCTCATAATGGTACGGACAGACACATGAGCCCGTACTAAAGGTTCTGCCTGTGGCCGGATGGTGGACAATGATGCAGTTGGAGCTGTTCGTGTGTGTCGGGTGATGTCAAGGTCTTCACGGCTGTTGGTCTGCCGAGGGCGTCTTGAGCCTGGCCGCCGTGTATGCGACCTCTCTCTCGTCCACTGGTTCCAACGCCTCCTCACAGTAGAGTTAGAACAGCCTATGTGGAGGGCTACTGGGCGAGCTGACCACCCGGCTTCCATCATCCCGAGGATTCTTCCCCTCTCGAACTCTAACAGCTGATCATATTGTCTTCGATGGCTGCGTAACGGCATCCCTAATGAAAAATATTTCCTTTGTAACAGATTAAGTACAGGCAAAAAGCCTCTGCTTACCTTTTTCTCTGCGCCAGGGAGAACGAAGTTTAACGCCTTCTGGTGGCATTAAGCAATGCGCAATCACGCTGTATTTCTAATTATTTGCATATCTGCCCGACCTTCATGCAAAGTTTTGTTACGATCTCACAATTACTCCTTGGTGCTCAAATTTTTATGGCAATGAGTGTATTTAAGTAGTGGGCGTTTATTAACAACCCGGAAATTCCGATCGCATATGACATTAATACTTACCCCAATGGCCAAATACTTATTGTGTCCCTCAATATAAAAGCTAGCTTTTGAAACGCTTACGAGCATCGTTAAACTGGCTGTCAAGTAAAATAACGTTGCAAACAGATGGTAAACTATCTCCTGTAAAAAAAAACAAAGAATAATTATTTTACGCAACATGCACATGTAATTGACAACTCTATAATATTTTCATGTATTGCACTTGAGCCAACGGCCCTACCGTACTGAAAACACCGATTCCCGCTAGATCACCGAAGTTCAGCAGCATCGGGCGCGGATAGTACTTCGGTGGGTGACCACCTAGGAACTCCGTGTGCTGTTAGCTCATTTAAGTCGACGTGGTGGCCGAACGGTCAAGGCGAACGTTTCCAGCTATCGATCGGCCGCTACGTTGTGGGTTCGAGTCCCACATAAGACATGGATGTTGTGTGTTGTGGGCGCAGTGTGTTCCACCCCCCTCTAGTGCGCCTGGGGCAACGTCCTAGGACGGCAAAATGGTTCACGATTTCGGCCGTACATAGGGCAAACGACGTAAGTCGACGTAAAGTCCAGTGCTAGAGCCTAGTGCCTGGCCATTGGGGGGAAAAAATGTATTGCACTTTTCCTGCATTTCTAATACATCTACCTCATTGAAGAGTGATGGGTTATATTTATCCATATGTGTATCAGTATATGTATTTTTGTCGCCTCATATTCCAAAGCCCCTGTATGGCCTAGAAGCCTATATTTTTTTATATCTAACTATCCGGGAACGTGCACAAAACTTTCAAAAATTCAATAGATTTTAAAATATTTTCAAAAAACCTTTTCATCGTATGTGGGGGGGGATACTATAAATCAAAGGTTTACATTGCCATAAATCTATCTTCTAATTCGAAAATCAAATTAAGCTCTCCACATTACTTTCTAATTCAGAGCCGGATAAATTTACTCAATAAGCCCGATTTTCCAAAAAGTCGACATTTTTTACCGACAGATTTTTAATTACAAAAAACTGGGATAAAAAGCCAAGTATTCGACTTCTTTTTAATTAATTTCTGTTTTCTAACACTTTGCAACATAGTTGGAAAGTGTTTATGACTTTGTTCATTCTATCTGTCTGTCTGTCTGTCCGTTCGCACGACAACTGCCTTAAAAATGAATTTATCAAAATGAAATTTTAGTATGTTGTTCAGACAGTCTGTGAGACCTATGGGAATATAAATGAATAATATCACCAATTAGTTTTGAACTGAACCCGGGTTGAAAAATTGAAATATATTGAATCCTACGGCACCTAATTTTTCAAACATTTTTTAAGCGAATTTAAAATTCACAAATTGCTTCGAAAATTTTAGAAAATATTCAAATTATCCCATAAAAAAAATTCAGCAAAATATATTCGGTAGTTCTTTAAATAAAAATTAAAATAAGAATTACACTCATACCATATAAAGAGTTCACGTGACCCACTTCAAAATAAAATATGGCATCCATCTTGTGTCAAAATCGTGATTTTTAAAGTTCTTTTTAATTTATATTTTGTGTTGTATCCGTCCTAAATCCGCTTTATTTTTGCTTAATTTCTGGGCATCTATATTCTGACACAACGCAATTACAATATATTTGAGTTTAAATGATCATCAAACTTTGATTAATATTACAACGGAGCCTAATTTTTACTCATGGAGAATGTAAACACATCAAGCTGTAAGATGAGTTGCATAAGAATTGCTGAATTTCTTTAACTCAAAATTATTTAGCTCTGGAGTCTGCAATATTGTTGATATGAATGAAACATTCATTGATTTTACATAGAGAGGCAGACGATTTTATAGCAAACTTTTTCAATGAAGTTTTAAGCATAGAGTTAAATTACTTTTACCTGCACGGTTTTAAAATTTTAAGTAAAATAAATTATTGTAGTATTGTGATGAATGAAAGGAATAGAAAAAAGTGTATGAATGAAATATTTACTGCTTTTTATAGAGAGCCAGGCGATTTATATTTCAATGACGTCGTTTGAATAAAGTTAATTTTTTTTTATGAAGTTCGAAGTTTTTAAATATAATAAATTATTGTAGTATTGTAATAATTTTAAAAATATTATCGCTGAATGTATCGCATTTCAGAAATGTTTAAATAAAATCGCATTGCAGTAGGAAAGTGTTTCACAATCAATGTTTTATGCATGATTGAACTTTCTTGTTTGAGAATATATCCATTTCGATCAGAAACGTAAAATATTTCATTATACAGTTCATGTTAGCGTTCTGTAATAATGTCGTTCGCTTTTTGCTCTTCAATTAATTCTTCGATTTTTCAATTTATTCGCTCCTTAATTCACTTTTCAATTTCCCTCTTCAATTCGCTCTTCAATTCATATCTGGATCTTCTCGTTTGATAATAATGATCATATTAATTTTTTAATGATATATCCACTTAGATATTATTCCTAAACTTCTCGGGATAATTGTTTCAAAATTTGTCACACGTGTCGTACAATCCTTATATTTTTAAATATGTGAAAAAAAAATCCTTTGTACTTTTAGCCATTTTTTAAACGTCATTTTTAGTCATTTTTTAAAACATCAAGTTTCTGTCCGTCTCGCACGTTCTCCGCTTGTTTCCAAAAGAAGTTCGTATCGTTTTGAACATAAATTTACGTCGTTCCCATTAATTCCAGGGAGGTGGGGAGTAGGAATTTCGGTCTATTACGGGAATTTTCGTTTTTCAGTGGGGTGTTCCTATATTTCGGGTTTCGGCAATACTTACTCTTATTTTTAACATTTTCCAACATTGTTGAAAAGTGTTTATGACATTCTTCAATCTGTCTGTCCGTCTGTGCGTTTTCACGATAACTGCCGTAAAAAGGACTTTAATCGAAATGAAACTTTGGTATGTTATTGAGACGGTCTGTGGGACATATGGGAATGTAAATGAATAATATCACCCAAGTAGTTTTGGATTGAACCCGGGAAGAAAAAATGAAGTACATTGAACCGTATGGGACCTAATTTTTGAAACATTTTATAAACGAAGTTAAAATTCACAAATTGCGTTGGAAATTTTAGAAAATACTCAAATTATCCCAAAAAATATATGGAAAAATTGTGAGCAAAATATATTCGATAGTTTCATAAATAAAAATTAAAATAATAGTTGCACCCATATTATATGAAGATATCGCGTGACCCACTTCAAAATAAAATATGTCATCCATCTTTTTTCACAGTGTCCAAATCGTGATTTTTAAAGTCATTTTTACATTTCTATTTAGTATTGCATCTTTCCTAAAATCACTTTATTTTCTTCTGTGCATCTGTATTCTGCGCCAACACAATTACAATATTTTTGAGTTTAAAGGATCATCAAACTTTGATAATTTCTACAACGAAGCCTAATTTCACATTACATTACATTACGCTCCAAGGAGCTAAAAACACAGAGGATATGGCGCTTTGCCTATCCTCTGACTCTTTTTGGAGAGAAAGTTTGGAAAAGAGTACTTTTTTTCAGGCGTTTCTCAAAAATGGGCATTGTATGTCCTGCTTGGCGACGCTCCGCTAGTTGGATTGTTGCCACTGACTACCTCAGATTCAAATTTGGCTCCAGAAATTTAGTAAAAAAAGGATGGGCTAAATGAGGTGAATCAATCTGATTTTGGCTTTGGCAAGCCCTCCTCAACCTCTTTGATGAGCTGTCACAGCGTTTTGTATGCCTGCGCATGCTCAGTTATTCTTTGGATTCCCAAGTGTTCTTCCAAAGAGATATTTTTGTTTTCTCTGTTGAGTGCTTTTAAATGTATGTCGCGGTTTTTAGTGTGTGTTTTGCACTTTGTAATTGCATGTTCGACTGATTCCACTACCCCAGAAACGCTGCAGTTTTGGGAGAGACTTAATCCTATTTTGTGTTTATTTTGATTAACCATAAGGGAAAGCGTTCTCTCTCTTGCTATTCCGGTTTCACTGCTTCTTGAGTCTGTCCATTCATAGTTCATGGGGGTCTTGATATTAATGCGTCTGTACATATTATAATATTTTGAGTTTCTCCAAGTTTCTTCGATTTTCGTGGTAGTTTCCTTTTTTAACACTTTACAACATAGTTGAAAAGTGTTTATGACATCATTCTGTCTGTCATTCATAATTCTGTATATTCATTCTGTCTGTCTGTCCGTTAGCACGATAACTGCCGTAAAAATGGCTTTATCAAAACGAAATTTTAGTATGTTGTTCAGACGGTCTGTGGGACCTATGGGAATATAAATGAATAACATCACCCAATTAGTTTTGGATTGAACCCGAGTTGAAAATATGAAATATATTGAACCCTATGAGACCTAATTTTTCAAACATTTTTAAGCGAATTTAAAATTCACAAATTGCTTCGAAAGTTTTAGGAAATATTCAAATTATCCCATAAAATATATAAAAACAATCTCAGCAAAATATTTCAGTACTTTTATAAATAAAAATTAAAATAATAATTACACCCATTATACAAGTCTGAATACCCTTGTATTCACGTGACCATTATATGAAGAGATCATGTGACCCACTTCAAAATAAAATATGGCATCCATCTTGTGTCAAAATCATAATTTTTAAATTTCTTTTTAATTCATATGTAGTGTTCTATCCGTCCTAAAACCTCTTTATTTTTGCTTAAATTCTGTGCATCTACATCATGAAACAACGCAATTATAATATATTTGAGTTTTATTGATCATCAAACTTTGATTATTTCTACAACGAAGCCTAATTTTCCCTTATGGAGAATGTAAACACCAAAAGATGTAGAGTGAGTTGTATAAGAATAGCTGCATTTCTTTAACGCAAAATTATTTAGCTCATGGAGTTTGCAATATAGCTGATACGAATGAAACATTCATTGATTTTACACAAAGAAGACGATTTTTTCGATAAAGTTTTAAGCATAGAGTTGAATTACTTGCACCTCCATTGTTTTAAGTTTTTAAATAAAATAAATTATTATATTATTGTGATGAATGAAAAGAATGGAAAAATGTTTATATGCTGCTTTTATAGAGAGAGCCAGGCGATTTATATTTCGATGACGTCATTTGAATAAAGTTCATTTGTTTTCGACGAAGTTTTCAAATATAATAAACTATTGTAGTATTATGATAATTTTAAAAATATTACCCAGGAATGTATCGCATTTGTAGATGTTTTAACCAGGCAATTTATATTTCAATGCCGTCACTTGAATGAAATTCATTTTTTTTATGAAATTTTAAGTTTTCAAATATAATAAATTGTATTATTGTGATAATTTTGAAAATATTACTAAGGAATGTATCGCATTTTAGAAATGTTTAAATAAAATTGCATTGAAGTTGGAAAGTGTTTCATAATCAATGCTTTATGCATGATGGATCTTTCTTGTTATTAATTTCGTAGTGTCTCTCCAAGATGTAAAATTTAGTGTGAGTTTTGAGGGGTCATCTCTTCCCATTTTTGCTCCCATATCCGCCTACTCATTGTATAGGATCTGGTTGTGTGCTGGTACCTAAATTA
This sequence comes from Amaurobius ferox, assembly GCA_951213105.1. Lineage (NCBI taxonomy): Eukaryota > Metazoa > Arthropoda > Arachnida > Araneae > Amaurobiidae > Amaurobius > Amaurobius ferox. The sequence continues at coordinate 82,293,015 of OX578149.1, read as the reverse complement.
AATTTATTGCCATGCTCTTTGCTTTTCTGTTTATGGTGGCTGTGACAGTTTTTGTCATATTGCCTGATTTTTCGTTTCAGTTTTTGATTGCGCAGAGCGCGCTTTTGCTGTCTGAGAGCATACAGTTATTTTCTCTCTTTTTGCAAATAAAGTTTGTTGCATAGTAGATGGCTGCCATTCCAGCAGTGAAAATAGAATCCATTGGTTGTAGATGGATGTATGTCGTTTTATCTTTCGTGAATATTCCCATTCCGGTGCTTGTTTCATCCTTTGATCCGTCCTTGTAGTTTTCTGATTCTAGATTTTTCTCCCATTCCTCAAATAAAATGGGGATGCAATTTTTCTGGTTTTCACATTTTTGGAAAAACCTAACTTCAAAGTATGCAAAATGTAAATAAATCAAGCAGTAAGATGAGTTGTATAAGACTTGCTGATTTTTTTTAACGCAAAATTATTTAGCTCTGGTGTCCGGAGTATAGGTGATATGAATAAAATATTCATTGATTTTACATAGAGAAGCAGACAATTTTATAGCATTACCTTTTCTGATGAAGTTTTAAGCATGGAGTTGGAAAGTCATTTTACCTTTCAATTTTACCTTTTTAAATTTTCAAGTAAAATAAATTATTGTAGTTCTGTGATAATTAACAAAGTATCATCGCTGAATGTATCGCATTTTAAAGATGTTTAAATAAAATTGCATTGCAGTTGGAAAGTGTTTCATAATCAATGCTTTATACATAATTGATCTCTCTTGTTACACTTGTCTTGGGAGAGGGTGGCGGTCAAGATCCGTAGACAAGGTTGTTCGGTAAGGGAGAAATGAAGTTTTCTCGCGTGACGTTACTGCATATCACTCAAGCCCCAGGAAGCAGCGTACCCGATAGCAGAAGCCAGAGCACCCCATCCCCCCCCCCCCCCCCGAAAGTGGACTGCATCATGGTATGTAAGCCCATCGAGTGTAGGCCCAAAGCTGGCCTTCGAATTTCCCCTGACCTTCTTCACTGGAAAATTCACCCCACCAGCCCACACAAAGAAGGAAGTCATTGAGTAGCTGCCTCTCGTGGATGTCTCAATTGCTTTTTTTCTTTAGAGACGTTTCCTTTATGTTACAGTTTGTTTTGTTGTTCTTGTTGAGGCCCAGACCGTCCGACCTACCAGAAAGGTACAGTTTGTTTTGTGTAATTTCTTATGCGAAATCTGTATCAGATCATGGAGATAATGATACATTGGATAAAAACAACTTTTACCGTGATACATTGGATACCTTTATACCATTTTTTTCTTCTTCTCATGTCATTTAAAATACGTTTTACTTTAAATATATTCCATTCACAATATTTCAATTATATCATTCCTTCTAGTATAACTTTCTTTTCAATTAAAGCTAGTTGGGTCCTAAATTGTTTTGTTGCTAATTGTAAGTCAGCAAACTTTTAGAGTATTTTTGGCTAGTTTTAAAATTTTATCGCTGTCATATTAATTAAGAAAACTATCTAGATACTTGTAAAATTAAGCTTTGTGAAATAATTGTGCCGTAATTAAAATCATTCTATGTTTAAAATATATATTTTATCAGGTTAGCTTGTGTCATTCATTGTATTTGCTTAGTGTACTTTTGTTGTCATAAATTATTCAGATTTCTGCAAATTTGTTAAAATAATTTTAATAATGCTATTAATTTTGCGATATTTTATGAAAGACTAACGGCATACCCGTTCTTTGTACTGATTATATAACCTAAAATTCAGAATTTGCAATGAAGTTTTAATATTATTTTATAATAATTCTAACAGAAAGAAAACAGGTGAGTTTTACTGTGCTGAGATAATAAACAGACAGATAGATGTACAGTTTACAATTTTATGTATAGAGTTAATAGCAGATATACCCGACATTACTCATGATTTAAAATATGTGCAAATTCCTGCAGTATTCCAGATGACATTGTTACTCAAAACATTATATTAAAATATTTCATTTAATTCTCCTTTCACTGAATTCCACTAAATGTAATTCTCCTTTCTGTGTTTTCTATACAAAATTATCTTCACAAGCAGATCTAAAGAACAAAACATCCTGATCCCGTTTGCAAGAAAATTATAAAATATATATGAAATTGGAGCAATATGTACTAAAATGAAAGCGCTAAAATGGTATTATCACTTTAATTCTGTTTCAACATTTAGCCAAGAACAATATACGAGTTAATTGACTAAACGCAATATATGAATTAATTGACTAAACACAATATATGAATTAATTGTCTAAACACATAAGGAGTTTTTGCCAAAATAGAACTTATAAGGTATTAAATTGAAAATGTACCCAATATTTAAACCCGGAAGATGTAATTGATGCAATCCAGCCAAAAACGAATTCCGATTATTTAGGTTTAGCATGATTAGGTTTAGCATGCTTTAGCTGTGAGTGAATGTACTGAAAAATGATTTAAATAAAATGCCTGATTAAGCAATAAATACCCAGGATTATTTTTTAAACTTTTATTAAATCGTTATTGACAAACTAAATGGAATCCATTCATCTTTGCTTCCAGAGTGAATTTGAGTAATTATAAATTTTATTTTAAGGATATTTACAACAATATCAATCTTTTAAATCACCCATTTTAATGTAAATTATCGAATTATTTGTGAACAAACATAAATACAGCATTTCCTTACGTTTCACTTTGTTTGTTCTACGATTTGTAAGTATTGAAAATTTTAAACTTACAAATTTAATGAATACTAGCAGCATACCCGTTCTTCGTACGGAGTATATAATATAAAGAAACTTGAAATTCATAATCATGCCCAAATTCTTATAGTATACTGAATGACATGTTTAATCAAAATATTCTGTTAAAATATTTAATATAATGCTCCTAAAAAGAAGTTTAAGAATCTCTGTTCTCGCTATATAAAATTATCTTCATGGACATATCTGAAGAATAAAACATCTTGGACCCCTTATGTAAGCAAATATAAAAAAAATATGGAATTGAATCAATATATGCAAAATAAAAGCGTTAAAATTGTATGGGAACCGTACTAATTATATACGCGAATATTAGAAAATATAACCTGTATCAGTAGATTATATGTATAAATTGAAACTACCAATAAACCCGTAATCTTTAAATCTGAAGACAGTCATTTATTCCAATATATGTCAAAATTAAAGTGCTAAAATTATATGGGAAGATATACACGTACTACTTATAATGTCCGATTATTAGTAGAAGATTACCCGTTTTGCAATATGAGTCACAAATGTTTTTTGGTAAAATACAACAGACGACGTAATAAATTGAATATATAATTAATCCCCTTAATCTTCATACCAGAAGACTGTACTTGATTCCAATATATATGCCAATATACCTGCACTACTTATATTCTCGTAGGTTAGAAGATATACCCGTGCATTCCTAGAAGATTACTCGTACAACGTACAATATGCGTGTGTCAGCAATTTTTGCCGCAATAAAACAATGGCGTAATAACTTAAAAATATCAATAATCCCTGAATCAATAATTCCGGAAAATATCAATAATAATAATGTTTAAACATGAAGAGTATAATTGATATCATCCAGTCCAAAATGAAATGGCAATGAAATTTATTTTATATACATATCTTCATTATTCAAATCGGAAAGGATTTAATAAAAATCGTCTGCCGCATAAACACATTGGATTTAAATCTGTTGCTAAGCGACATGATATCATTTGCTTCAAATAAATTGGTAGAAAAAATATCGTCTAAATAGTTATATTTCTATGGAACATTTGGCGACAGTTTCGTCAAATTAGCGACATTTTAAAAAATCGCCAAATTTATCGCCAAGTGGGACTGTAGAACTGACAGTTCCACTTTGCGACAAATTGACGAAATATCATCACAATACTATCCCCTAACAAAAAACAATTAATATCATTTATGTAGCGCAATTTTATCAATTTCAAGATATTTTTATAGATTTGAAAACATTTTTATCAATTTGGTGACATTTTAAAAATTCCTTAAATGTATTACTAAGTAGGATGGTTGGTCTGACAGATAAATGCTAACCAAACATCATTTCAGTACTCTCTTCTAACAAAACAAAAAAAATTTCATTGATATGTAGAAGACCCAAGCCACACGACCAACCCGAAGGTTTATGGCAGCTGTTTGTGTGTCGTTTATATCTATTTGGCGATATTTCCGTCAATTTGGCAAAGTTTAAGAAAAGTTGTCAAATTAGCGATATCCCTCCAAATTCGTAGCTTTGAATTTGCAGATCTGAATGAAACATTCTTATCCCGTTTCAATATACTAAATGAAAACACTACAATTGTATTAGAAGATATACCCGCTCTACTCTTTTTCTGTTTCAACAATCGGCTATATGAATTTATTGGCTAAACACAATATATGAGTTTAGTAGCTAAATGCGATATAAGCTTGAAAACTCTTTGCCAAAATAAATGAAATTGATGTACGCAGTCAGCAATTAATATAATTAAAAGAAAAATCAAACCGTCCATTCATAAGATATACTTTTATATCCATTTATCCATTTATTTATTATTTAAATCGAAAAAAAATAATAAAAACATTAACAAACACATTTAATTTAATTGCGATGCCGAGCAACATGATATATCCGCCTAAAATGTTAAAATTTATTAACCACCAACAGCACACCCGTTATTCGTACGGAGTGTATAATTTAAAGAAACTTAAAGTTCGCAATCATGTGCAAATTCTGTTAAAATATTAAATTTATTGCTCCTAAAGAGAAGTTTAAGAATATATGTTCTCACTATGCAAAATTTTCTTCACAATCAGATCTGAAGAATAAAACATCCTGCCCCCTTTTGTAAGCAAATTTACAGAAGAAAAAATAGGAATTGAATGAATATATGCAACCCCGTACTAATTATATTGTCGCAGATCAGAAAATATGCCAATGTGTTAGTAGAAGATTACCCGTATTACAATATGCGTCTCAAAAATATTTGCCAAAATAAAAGAGATGACGTAATAAATTGAAAACATCAATAATATCCGTACTCTTTATACCAGAAGGTCGTAATTGATTCCAATATATGCCAATATATATCAAAACATATGTCAATATACCTCTACTACTTATATTCTCGTAGATTAAAAGATATACACGTGTATTTGTAGAAGATTCGTACAACATACAATATATGAGTTTAAACAATTTTTGTCATAATAAAATAATTGCATAATAACTTGAAAATATCAATAATCCTTGAATCAATAATCCCCGAATATATAAATAATAATAATTTTTAAACCTGAAGACCGTAATTGATATTATCCAGTCAAAAATGCTATAAGAAAAATCAAATCGTTCTTTTCTAAAATATATTTTTATATCCATTTATTTATTATTCAAATCGAAAAAATAATTATTAAAATTAACAGACAGATTTAATTTAATTGCGTTTCTGAGTAACATGATATAAGATAGAATCTTATAACATGTTAAATATGTCATGTCTTATAACATAAACTGCGAAATTAAATAACGATTTTGATTTCTCTATACTTCTCATTGTTCCGTAAAAGCTTGTTTTAAATAAACCATGAACCATGGAGATAGATTTCCCCTTTAAATCATGTTTCAAACAATTCATGTTTTCAGAAAGTGACTAATTAACGCAAAAAATCTCCCATCAAATTCAGAGATTAAATTTTAATTCACTTTCAAACGATTTTCAAGCTTTTCGTTTGGATAAACCACGGAGTTAGGGAGTAGAACTCCTAGGAAAAAGTTCCGTTTTTCATTAATATCTCGACAACCCCAGGTCTTAGAAACTTGAAACTTGGACAAAATTTATGGGGGGATATTTCAAGGCTATTCACCAAATTTCATTAAATTCGGTTCAGCCGTTCTTCCGTGATGATGGGACAAACGAAAATTTCGTTTTTTACTAATATCTCGAGAGCCACTGGTCGTAGAAACTCAAAACACGGATATAATTTTAAGTGGGGCTATTTCTGGGCTACCCACAAAATTTCATCAAATTCGGTTCAGCCGTTCTCCCGTGATGGTGTGACAAACAGACAGACAGACAGACAGACAGACAGACAGACAGACAGATTTTCATTTTTATTTATATAGATTATTGCTTTACTGACAAATTATTATTTCTTTACATTCAACAGAGAAACAAAATGGAAGCAAATAGCAAACGCTCCGATCTCGATCTGGAAGACCTACCTACCTACCTACTCGCAGTGGGCCTACAAGCGGGGTCTCCGCTCGAGAGAGGGCCGTGGTAAGGCTCCTATATCCCGTTCGCCCAGTTAGCGAGTTTAAGGGTGAGCGTCAGTAAATCTTCTGCTCTATCCGCGCTTTGTTAACTTTCGCGGCACACATTTTTCGCCGAAATTCAGCTCAAACAGTTGCGAAATGTTTTCTGATAGATAAAATGCAATGCTTAGATTAAATTAAAACTAAATTTAATACTCAATAAAACAAAGAATATATTTTTTATTTTAATTCAAATATTTTTGGCGCTGCCATCTGTTGTCGTAATTTAATTCATACCGACTATTTTTATTTCTTAATGAACATTTTTAAATGTCTATTCCTTCTAATACAGTATTAAATACAACAACAGATCATATATAATAATACCACAATCACAGAAAGGTAATTTCTTATTCTACAAATTTGATAAGGGAATCTGAATGTACATCACTAAGGACTGCAGTTTTGTCTTCAAGTTCCTTTGTCTTCAAGTCCAAGTTCAATTACGTTTCCGTGATTGTGGCATTATTATATATGATCTGTTATATTTAATAGCGGATTAGAAGGAATAGACATTTAAAAATGTTTAATAAAAAATAAAAATAGTCGGTATGAATAAAATTACGACAATAGATGGCAGCACTCGGTAGGCCCGGGTTCGATTCCAGCCACTGCCAAAACTGCCGCCGTGTTCATGCGGAGTACGATCACGTTAAACATGTGGGTCCGAAAGTCCTTCCGAGAGGTTGGTGGTAGGGGAAGGAGGGTACGGTCCCTGTGGATGCCTCCCCCACTGGGTTCCGGTCTAAATTGGGTGGCACTTCCCGACCCCCCAAACAGTTACCTTACACCTTTCTGGTAGGTCGGACGGTCTGGGTTTCAACAACAACAACAACAGATGGCAGCACCAAAAATATTTTGAATTAAAATAAAAAATATATTCTATGTTTTATTGGGTATTAAATTTAGTTTTAATATAATCTAAGCATTGCATTTTATCCATCAGAAAACATTTCGCAACTGTTTGAGCGGAATTTCGACGAAAAATGTGTGCCGTGAAAGTTAACAAAGCGCGGATAGGGCAGAAGATTTACTGACGCTCACCCTTAAACGGAGCCTCCGCTCCTCCGCTCTCTGAGAGAAAAAAAAGGTACTAAAATATTTTTAAAAACGAGCTTTAAACTCTCAAACTGAGCGAACGAGATCGTTTCGCCAACCGTGGATCGTTTTTCGTGACGTCACTAATTTGACTGTCACGGCCCTCTCTCGAGCGGAGGCCCTGCTACAAGCCGAGACGTCACAAGTTAATACTCAGGCTTTCCCTCTCGGTGATGAAACAGGAAGGCGCTCTTGTATTTAAAGGGAAACAAATCTTTTATTAAAGAGTATTCAGATTCATTTCTATACAATCTGTAGTTTAAACGTAGAATATATCAATACAGTCATTGTTATAAAACACTTTGAGATTAACACATTTAGTTTGCAAATAGAATGCAAAAGTAAATAACAATTCACACCCGTAAAAGTTCCAATTTAAGATTATATCCAGATTGATGTTATTTTAAATTTAAGAAATGTGAGTAAATCACGAATATTGTATTATTATAATGCGTTGATTCTGCAGTTTCTGAATTCGGTTGTTCCTGGAATATTTCTTAAGGGCTTGCGATGGATGGTGGTGTATTTCAGAGGGATATAAGTGATATAAGTTTTCAATTGCGAGTTCTTCAGTGTTTTAAAAACATTATTATTAAAGTAGAATATATGAATAAAATTCTTTGGTTTAAAATTAGTGCCGTAGTATATAGATTAAAAGAACTTTACATTTGAATGTTTTTGAATCTAGCAATAATTGATCAGCCATAAAATGCTCTGAACATAAAAAGCAGGAGTTGGGATTCCAATTGCCATTTCTTCCACATTTAGTGTTCCATTTTTTTCGAAGATCCTTATCTTTAGCAAAATCGTGATACACAATATGGCAGGTTTCAGGATTTTTTGTGATCTTTTCTAAACTATTATTGCACATAGCAACAGTGCGTCTCCTTCTAGGCATTATTAATACAAACAAAATCTCAAAACTCAAAATTATTATAATCTGCAGACTAAAAAAACTTTATTACTAAAAAAAATTATTATAATTTGCGGGTTAAACTGCATGCTTATCGACAAATATAAGGATAATTCAATAAATACAGAAACTAATAAGTCTGTTAGAAACAAATAAATATAATAAGCTTTGCTTTGAGTGAATGGGAATTCTATCAACTAGAAACAGCGAAATATGTACATAAAGCAATACTTACGAAAAATGACTTTTGCTGTCTTTCACCATCAAGCAAACAAGATAAAAGCAACAGAAAACTCATCACCGTAAAAGTGGATGTGACCATAAAGAAATACAAAGCTTCAGGAGAGATATAAATCAGATGAAAAGTTTTAAATACTACAGAAATATCGTGTAAAAGTACTCCAACACAAATAATTCCAATAACCTGAAAACAAATTGTAAATTATTTAAAATTAACATTTTTGAAACAGCAAAACAATATTAAAAGCAAACCGCCTGTAATTGAACACTGTTTAAATTTACTCTCAAGCACAATTTAAGATTATTGGTTAAGTAGATTACGCCAAGCTATATATAAATTCAAACTTTCAAATAATTAAAACTTATCACATATTCCAGATTTAGACTTAATGGGTTGATTGAATTAAAAAGCTAAACTATAAAAGATTTAACAAAATATATGAACGATTTTATAAATATAATTGCAGTTAAATCCTTGAAACATCGGAGAAAAATAATTAGACAAGTGAAATTTAACGTAAAAGAAAATTAACTTATCCCCATTTGTTATTATTATTTCATTGCTTATTACTTGTAGAGGTTTCTACTAATTCATATATTATACTCTAAACCTTAACTTATTTTGGGGTATCACTATAAACCTGCCAAATAACCTGATATTATCTTTTCAATAAGCACATTTATCTTAAGCCAAGAATTGCACAGATGTCAGATATCTATTTTTTTTATTATTAAATCAGAAAACCCACTTACAGGAATGTTTCCGAAGTTAAGATAGTGCGCTCATTGCAGATAACAGCATCCCTAATGTTGTTATGTATGCTGTTATCTGCAAAAAGAGCGCAATCGAAACTAATATTTTGGTTAAACTTCTTGAACAGGAGCCCATAGCCTTTCCATTCGTGAATTCAGCATAAAGAATGATCATCACAAAATATATATAATTCAGCTCCGCGCTGTAATACTTACACAAAGAAGTTGTAATGATCACGAAATTAATATGCATTTCTTCTGACATATTTAATAGGCTGAGCCGAAAAAATTGAATTTTGGAGAAATTTTTAGCAGCGGTACCGAAAAGTTGTTGGTCAGCACTATTAAAAAGTGCGCAAAATTTTCGTTTTTTAATTAATATCTTCTGTTCTAGCAAGGCGCTTAAAGTTTAAAAAACGTGTAAAACATTTTCAATATAAATTTTTTTATCCAATTAAATTGCAGTTTTGTAAAAACGTAATGTATTTTTATAAATAATAAAAACAGAAAAATTTATTTTGATATATTGGTGCCTTCTACTATTTTAAGATTCTCTATTTTGTTTGCATAAAGGGGAAAAGAGGTCTAAAAAAATGTGTTATTTGTAATTAATGTTATTCCGACATTTGTTTATCTCTAACTATCAATTTACTGATATTAGCATGCATTCATACTAGCAGAAAGAAGGTCTTGTAGAAGTTAAAATACCATTTATCCTATAAAGAAGGTCCTTTAAAGTTAGAATGCCATTTATCCTATAAAGAAGGTCCTGTAAAAGTTAGAATACGATTTATCCTATTAAGAAGGTCCTGTAAAAGTTAAAATGCCATTTATCCTATTAAGAAGGTCCTGTAAAAGTTAGAATGCCATTTATCTATAAAGAAGGTCCTGTGAAAGTTAGAATACCATTTATCCTATTAAGAAGGTCCTGTAAAAGCTAGAATGTCATTTATCTCATAAAGAAGATCCTGTAAAAGTTAGAATACCATTTATTTTGATTTGCGGGAATTTGCATAATTATCGATTTAAGGTAGAATGCGGTGGACGCGCAAATTTTCGAATCAGGAGAAACATGGTAACACTTAAAAGAGTAAAGAAATATTGTGTTTGAAAGAAGACATTTTCGGAAGGTTTAAAATTTCCAACTAGTCATAATGTCTTAAAGTCATCAACATCTGCATGATTTAATGCGGAGAAAAGTTATTTAAAAGATTGAAGAAGGCCAAGAGTAATCGATATTACTACGTTTGAAATCTCACATAGAGTTGTATTTAGTCTCTGAGCATCATATCAATCTAACTGAATGTGTTTCAGATTCTTTCTAAGAAATCGTCCTTGCTCTAATATGGAATATACAGAGTTTTAGTTATAACATCAAAACGTGATCGGCACACCACGTCAGGTCATATTGCAAACTGGCTCCAATCAAACGCTGTTAAGCAAATATCTCGACAAACTGTGCTAAAACGTTTGCAATAAGAAGGACTACGAAAGCCTGCAGGTTGCCCTCATTTATCCAAACTTCATCATAAAAAGCTCAACACATTTTTCATGATGTCGTATTCATAAAAATTGGATTGCACTTTAAACATGAGAGTTGTTTCAGTTTTTCCCAGATTCTAGACATCATTTGATCTGGTGTACTGCTTACCATCGTGTGAGGTATCATGGTGAGGGGATGTATTATGCTTCATGGTTACACTGAGCTGTAAGTGGATGAAAGGACTATGACTGGTAAACCACATTGCAATGTTTATGCCTGTTAATCAACATTGCAGTTCTTCAACACCATGTTTGATTGTTCTGTTATTCTGTACGAAAAGAAATTATTTTTATGAATGACAATGCCACACAACATCATACACGAGCAGTGATGATACATTTAATATTAATAAAATAGTATGGCCAGCAGAACATGTTAGCGGTGCAATAGTGAAACATATTGCTCTTCCAAATCCCCCTCCAGAAAACAGACTAAACCTTATTCTCACTCTGAAGAAGAGATGGTTCAATCCTCCCCCAATAATCCCTGGATCCCTTGATGAAGGATATATCATGGCAAGACCTTGTGAGAGATTTCTTGCAGTTCGAGGTCGACATATTCTATTCTGAAATGTCTCTTCGCATAGTTTTATGTAAGCACTGTACATAAATTTGCCAAATACCTTCCTGAAAAATTTTGTAATTATTGCAAAATCATATTGCAATTTAACATAAAATTTATGATGGAAGGCAATAGTCACCTAGTCGAAATCGATAATAATCAATTGATATTTGAAATTTTTTAGTTTTTTTTTCTCTAACTTATATTGAATACTTCTCTAAATATTCTCTATATATTCTTGAATAGTTTAGACCCGGGTTGACTATAGATTTAGACCGTTAGTTGTCCATAGATTTTTCAATTGAAGATTACGTTCCTATATTATTATAATACATAGTCATACAATTTTAACACACTCAATAAAGTTTAAAGTTTTATGTTTACATGGATTTTTGTGAAAAACAATTAATAGAAAGTCAAAAAATCCGAAAATTTAAAACTATATTGTTAGCCATCTATCTCTTCTTGGAATCCGGGTTAGATGGCCATATCATCGTGGGTGAGTTGGCCTTATCTTTTTAAATAGTAAATATGTGCGAGTTCAGCTTCAGGAAGTATTCTTATTCAATTTTAAAACAAGATTTTAATTTTAGAACAAAATACTACAGAAAATGTGTTGCACAAATACATAAAGTAATTATTTCCAAAAATATTAGCTAATATAAAAATATTACTATAAAAGTTACTAAAAATGTCATTTTTTTTCGATATGATAATACCACAGGACTGGCGGCAACGAAAGCAATTAATCCAGTCAACTTTAATCTTTGCGCTTTTATAATCTTCTGCGCATCCTACACATTCATTAGTGTAATCAAAGTCATCACTGGATATATATTGAATCTCAATTTCCTTTTCAGAGCTGTTGCTGGAAAAAGTTCTACAATAGCGTTTCTTCTTATTTTGCTTTTTCCTAGTCAGAGTCCTAAAGTTCTTACCTTTTGTTCTCTGTTTTATTTTATCTATATTTTTGTATGACGTCATAGTTTGACGTCATAGTTTTGTATGACGTCTATATTTTTGTATGACGTCAATAGTTGCATAGCATCTCTAAAATTTGGATATAGTACGAGTTTTGCTGACCAATGGAACATGTGAGAAAGGTCTTTACTATGTTTCCAGTTTTTCATCTCCTCTCCACTCCAGTGATTTTCTCGGCACACGAAATTCAATAGAAGCTTGTCAGACTGATGTGGCATTATGTATTGCTTCAATTTCTTTACATAAATCATCCATGCTTCATTCCCCAAGGTTGCTGCCACGCTTTTTAACATATATATTTGGCAAATGGAAAGAAAACGAGAAGCTGTTTAACATGCATGCCGAAATAAACTATCAGGTAGATTGGTCAATTAACCCTGATAAATGTGGCACATCTATCCTTAGCAAACGAGATAGATAGCCGTGGCGCTTATCTGGTAAAAGTGGCGCCAATGAAACACATCAAGGTTAGGCTTACAAATACATTGTTTAGTTCCTTGTGCTCGCTTACAAGATTTTAACTCGAAATAAACCGTAATCACAAGACAGATTACTGGACGGAGAAAAATTTTGAGGGGATGGAAATATAAAAAGATGTTATATACTTACAATGCCGCTATAATTTTGGCTCTCATCAACACCAACCTTCTTCTGAAACATCTGACTCATAACTGTGCGATTAAGGTTTCCATCTAACTGTTACTGAACAAATGCCCACGATTGGCCATCTAACCCGTATGGCCATCTAACCCAGATTTACCCTACTCTAAATTATATCTATATTCATGTAATTTAGCAAGATGAAAAATAATTGCAATTGAATCAACCCAGGAAAAGTTATAAAATACATTCTATAACAAAAAAGTCGACTCACTAAGAAGGAGAATTCCGATTGTGATGGAAATTGGTGGATGTGAAGAACATACATAGAAAAGGAAACGATTAAAATTTCAGAACTATTTAATGATTTAGAGTTTGACCGTATACAAAGGGAGGAAGCCAATAAGGCGTCGGTCCACCTCTGACCTGGATGCAAGATGTCACCCGGCGTGGCAGCATAGACTGATAAAGTTCACGGATGGTGTCCTACGGAAGATCTTGACAAATTGTCTCCAACTGTTGGGCTAAATCGTCAACTAAATCGCCGGGGCCAACGGCCGTACCGTGCTGAAAACACCGGTTCTCGTTAGATCACCGAAGTGAAGCAGCATCGGGCGCGGTTAGTACTTGGTGGGTGACCACCTCGGAACGCCGCGTGCTGTTGGCCATCTCGGGTGCGGTATCCCCGTGGTTTGCGCGCTAGATTTGCACGCTGCCACAAATGCCGCCGTGTTCATGCGGAGTACGATCACGTTAAACATGTGGGTCCGTAAGTCCTTCCGAGAGGTTGGTGGTAGGGGAAGGAGGGTACGGTCCCTGTGGATGCCTCCCCCACTGGGTTCCGGTCTAAATTGGGTGGCACTTCCCGGCCGTCCATACAGTTACCTTACACCTTTCTGGTAGGTCGGACGGTCTGGGTCTCAACAACAACTAAATCGCCGGGATGGTTGCAATCGCCTTCCCATAACGTCCCAAATGTGCTCTTGGGAGAGAGATCAGGAGACCTATCTGGCCAAGGAAGTGTTGGACAAGCTTGAAGACAATCCATAGCAACACGTGGCATGTGCGGCCGGGTATTATCTTGTTGAAAAGTAGGTCCGGGGTGTCGCAAAAGGAACGGTAACACAACCGGTAGTAGAATGTTGTTTACGTACCGCTGTGCTGTCAGTGTACCAGAAATGACTACTAAAGCGGTCCGGCGACCAAAGCAGATGACACCCCAGACCATACCCACCGGCAGATATACACCTGCCCAGATATACACCTCTGAATGCGCAGTTCCGATGCGCTGGAGCTCCCACTATTTATTCATTTGACACCAAATTTTATCCATTTGCATGTTCGCTCAAAATGTCTTTGCATACGAAATTTCATTACAATCGGACAACTCCTTCTTGGTTGGACAACTAACTCCTTTTTATTATAGAGTATAAACGAAATTTCCAATTTTTGTCACCGTCTTGTTGCTATGGCTCAGAACACAAGATATACAGCCAAATCATACAAGTCAAATCGCTAATACTATTGTCAATATTAGAAGCTCATACGAAGCGTCTCAATCTGAAGGGGAGAAATTTGCTTTTTTTTTTTTTGTTCAAATTCAATGAGTAGTTTTTGAATAATCAAACAAATACTGAAAACATATTTTTATATCTATCACTTGAACACAGATATTCAATTTATTTTTGCTCTGTTATATAAAAATTTCTACAGAAAACAATTGGAAGTTTAATCCAAATGAGTGTCTAGAATATTTTCTGATATATTTTGAATTTAATATGAAAAAAACTCAACGTTATACCGTGTAATTCTAATTTGGAAAATTTCCAACAAATGCAAACCGTTGTAGAGTTTTCACACCATTTCCCCCAAAATCTAGCATTTCATAGTATAACATTTTTTTCTCGTTATATCATTACAAAAAAATCTGATGTGAGCAACACATGACTTTCCTTATATAATTCAATAAATTTACTTCTTTAACGATGTAAAAGTGATGGAAAATTCCATGGCACAGTGTTTGCAACGTTAAATTGTACATTTGGCGCTTTTCCGAATGACAACATGTAAAACCATTTCGTACCAAATTAACTTATATTTTACGCAACTCTAAATTAACAATTATCAATATTGATATCATCTTCAATAAGCAATATAGTCCATATATTTAAATATTGTAATAATAAATTCATCAATTAGGCGCCATTTTCATTAACTTGGCTTCATTTTTGAATTTTGATTATATTTTCGTCAATAGGGGGGGGGGAGTAAATATCGTCAGGATGGCGATATTTTGAAGATCATGACTTATATAATAAAAGGTATACCCATAATATAAAAGAATTAAAAATTTACAAAATATTGTATTCCATTTGGCGTCATTTCTATCAGTTTGGCGACATTTTTATCAATTTGACAACAGTTTCGCCAATTTAGCAATATTTCAAAAAGTCGCCAAGTTAGTGATATGACGCCAATATTCGTTGCCAGAATTCCGCCAAGCGTTACAGACGGAGAAATAGGTTATTTTTATGTTATTTCCAAAATATTGAATTCTCATCAATTAGAAGTCATTTTCATTTATTTAGCGCCATTTCTATTAATTTGGCGACATTTTTTATCAATTTAGCGACATTTACACCAATTTGGCGACATTTCACTAAACCCCGCCAAGTTGGTGATATTTCGCCTAATTAGTCGTTAAAATTTCGTCAAGCATTATAGTTGTAGAAATATGACAGATATATTCTTATAGCAGATAAACGACTAATGGCGTCCAAATGCAAAACTATTGCCCAAAGTATTTACTCTTAGAGTAGATTCTTATATTCTTTCCAAAATATTAAATGTTCATCAATTAGTCTTCCTTATCATTGTGTAGCGTCATTTTTATCAATTTGGTGACATTTTTTTATCAATTTGGCGATATTTTCGTCAATTTGGCGACATTTAAGAAACTCGCTAAGTTGACGATATTCTGTTAAATCCGTGGCCAAACTTTCGCCAAGCATTGTAGATGCAGAAATAGGTTATTTTTACAGCAGATTAACGGCTAATGGAGTCAAATTAGAATGCTATTACCCAAAGTGCATTTTATCGTGAATGGAACGAGCTAGATCTACGAGAATGATGATAATACATTTACCGCATAATATTACATATGAAAAGTGAACAGATTTCATAATAGTTAATACTTTTTATGAATTTTATGTGATTTATTGATTAATTTATTTGAAAAATATGCAATATCTCGAGAACGTTTCATACTAGCATTCTAAAGTTTATGTCAATCGTTTTCTAATGGATAATTACATAAAACATGATTATGTAAGTAACTTTATTGAATGTTTTAATTACTTTCCTTATATACAAAGTATAATGTATAAAGAAAGTATTCTGACAAAGTCGAAAATTCGAAATCGAGTTTTCGACAGGAGAGCACGTTTCAAGCATCCCTGAACACGAATAAAACGTTTTAGAGGTGATCTCTCTGTGTGTGTGTGTGTGTGTGGAGACGATATCTCATGAAGGAATGGAGCAATTCAAACGAAATTTGGTACTAAAATTGCAATCCGTGAATACTGGAAGCGTGAATACTGGAGTGAAATTTTGAAAAAATCATCAAAAAATCAAAACATTTTATAAAGTTACGGATATCATCCTTCCTTATGTCATTTTTTATTAGAAAACGATTGACACAAACATTAGAACGCTAGCACGAAAGCGTTCTCGAGATATTGCAACATTTCCAAACAAATTTATCAGAAAATCACATAAAAAAAATGCTTAACTATTGTGAAATATATTCTCCTTTCATATGTAATGCAATCCGATAAATTTGTTGGCATCATTCTCGGGGATCTAGTGCTTTCCAGTCATGAGAAAAGTTACTTTGGGTAATAGTTTTGTATTTGGGCGCCAATAGTCATTTATCGACAATAAGAATAACCTATTTCTCCGTCTCTAACGCTTGGAAATATTTTAGCGAGAAATTTGTTTTAATATCGCCAATTAGCGACTTTTTAAATGGTGCCTAATTAACGGAAATTTCGCCAAATTGATAAAAATGACGCTAAATCAATGAAAATGACGACTAATTGATGAAAATTCAATATCTTTAGCGGATTGTCAAATCTTTAGCGTATCTTTAGCGTATTGCAAAATTAACGAAAGTGCCGCAGATTTGCTAAAATTATCGCCAAAGTGATAAAAATGACGCTAAATGGGAGGTATTGATTTGCAAATGTTTAATTCCGCAATGTGACGGGTATACCTTCTAGTATACTCCTATTTGAAAGCTCTTCTCCCTATTTGCGTGCAACACTTGCGGATACATTCAGCGAACTTTGTGAATAATCTAATGACATATCGCCAACTTATCAATATTTAGCCCCTGACTGACGAACATATATATCATTAAAATTGTAAAAATGGCGCCAGTTCAATGAACATAACGCCAAATTGATGAATTTATTATTTATATATTTTAATATATGGACTGTATTGCTTATTGAGGATGAAAAGAATATTGATAATTATTAATTTAGAGTTGCACGGAATATAAGTTAATTGGGTACGATAAAGTTTTGCATGTTGTCATCCGGAAAAGCCACAAATGTACAATTCAACGTTAAATACAGTGTGTCATGGATCTCATACATCCTTTACGACAATAAGAGCTTACAATTCAGTCCCCAGTAGCTGAACGGTAGAGCGTGGCCTGGCCAGTTCGTAGATCGAAGTTCTATTACAGGTTCTTTACAGGTTCTTTACAGGTTCTTTACAATCTTATACATCATTTTTCTCACTGTGAAAGAAGTAAATTCATTGCATTGTACAAGGAAAGTCATGTGCTGCCCACATCAAATTTTTTTTTATGATTTTTTTAAATTTCATTTCAAAATTTCGGTGGATTCTGAACAATGGATTGTGGGTAAAAAAAATCTGATGTGGACAACACATGACTTTCCTTATATAATGTAATGAATTTACTACTTTTACAGTAAAAATTAGGTTTTTCTTGTAGTAGATACTAATATTCCTTTCAAGATATTGAATTTTCGACAATTAGTCGTCATTTTCATTGATTTAGCGTCATTTTTATCCATTTGGCGAGATTTTCGTTAATTTTGCAACATTTCAAAAAGTCGCCAAGTTGGCGACATTCCGCCAAATTCTCAACCAAAATCTCGCCAAGCGTTATGGACGAAGAAATAAGTTATTCTTACAGCAGATAAATGACTATTGGCGTTCAAATACAAAAGTATTACTCAAAGTATCTTTTTTCATGAATGGAACGAGCTAGATCCACGAGAATGATGTCACCAAATTTATCGCATGGTATTGCATATAAAACGTGAACATGTTTCTCAATAGGAAATATTTTTTTTATTTTATATGACATTTTGATAATTTTTTTGAAAAATGCGCAATATCTCGAGAACTCTCTCAAAATTTTATTCGAAAATATAGGGGGGTTCTGAACACTCGATTTCGTATAAAAACAATAGGCTTCCAGTGTTTACGTATTGTGATTTTTGTACCAGATTTGGTTCGAGTCGGTCCATTCGTTCGTCAGTTATCGTCTCTACAGACTCACTGACACACACACACACACACACACACACACACACACAGACACACACACACACAGACATCACTTCAAAAATGTTTGATTCGTGATCAGGGATGCTTGAAACGTGCTCTCCCGTCGAAAACTCGAATTCGAATTTTCGACCCCGTCACAATACTTTCCTTATACATTATGTATATAAGGAAAGTAGCAAGAGGTTTCCAGTATTCACTGATTGTGATTTTTGTACCAAATTTTGTTCGAATCGCTTCATTCGTTAGTGAGATATCGTCTCCACAGTCTGACTGACACACACACAGACACACACACACACAAACATCAGCTAAAAAATGTTTGATTCGTGTTCAGGGATGCTTGAAATGTGCTCTCCCGTCGAAAACTGGAATTCGAATGTTCGATCCCGTCACAATACTTTCCTTATACATTATACTATGTATATAAAAAATGTAATAGTAACATTTTTGTAATTTATTAAAAAATGAGTGCATACTTCAGAGTTATCATTTACAAGTATATAAAATAATGACAAATCTAAAATTTTCCCTTTTTTGTGTTTTTAATTAAAAATCTAAAGACACAGTACATCTTTAGATAACCAAAAATTAAAATTCTCAAATCTCTTCTGAAAAACAAGTGGATTTTAATATTTCTAACGATTGCTTAAGGCAAATCAAATTTAAGTGGTTTTTGCAAACATAATTGACTTTGTGCAAGTTAATTTAGTTCAGATCCTATATCGAATTACTAACCGTGACCTCATGAAATAACCACTTGTGGCTTTCCATGCAATACATGGTACTGTATAGGGGAAATATTGGAATCATACCGAAAATCGCAATTGGAGTTTTGGACGGATGTACACGTTTTGAGACCTTTAGAACACAAAAAAACTATTTTAGCGTGACGTCTGTGTGTGTGTCTGTCTGTGCAATGTATGTATCCACTTTAACTGAAAAACTAATGGGCCAAATTTCCTGAAATTTGGTAAGTCACTTGTGGGTGACCCTGGTACTGGGTAGATTTTGGTACGATTCGAGATAAAAGAACCCGCCTTTTTTTAGCGAAACAGCACGCAAAAATCACATGTATCCACTTTAGCTCAAAAACTAATTAACCACTTTTCATAAAATTTTGTAAATAAGTCATTTGTGGGATACCCTGGTGCTGTTTAGATTCTGGTCTTTTTTTTTACAAAATGGCCCGAAAAAATTTAAAATAAAAGATTACGTTTGCTTAAATGTATCAATTAAATGCTTATTTTATGAGTAATTTTTAACGAGATGAAAGAATAAGACCAAACCCATGACTCTAAAACAAACCGTTCTCGAGATATTTGATTTTTTTCGCATTTTTGTTATGCCCCCTCTGGAAAAATGTCCAAAAAACACAAAAATTAAATTAAAGTGCAAATTCGATGTTATTTTGTGCAATTAAACTCTACTTAATGAATAATTAAAAATATGAAGAGGAAATGAATTTAAATCTGCAGGGAAAGTCATGTGTTGCCCACATCATATTTTTACTTTCCTTATATACATAATGTATAAGGAAAGTATTGTGACGGGGTCGAAAATTCGAATTCGAGTTTTCGACGGGAGAGCACGTTTCAAGCATCCCTGATCACGAATCAAACATTTTTCAGGTCATGTCTGTGTGTGTGTGTGAAAGTACATGTGTGTGTGTGTCAGTGAATCTGCAACGATATCTCACGAATGAATGAAGCGATTCGAATGAAATTTGGTACAAAAATCACAATCCGTGAATACTGGAAGCCTATTGTTTTTAAACGCAATCGAATGTTCAGAACCCCCCTAAATTTTCGAGTGAAATTTTGAAAAACTCATCAAAAAATCAAAACTTTTAATAAAGGTACGCAAATAGACATTTCTTATGTAATTTTTCCTTAGAAAACGATTGACATAAACTTTAGAACGCTAGCATGAATCGTTCTTGAGATATTGAACATTTTTCAAATAAATTTATAAAAAACCCATAAATTAAAAAATGTATATTAACTGTTGAGAGACATGTTCACTTTTCATATGTAATATCATGCGATAAATTGGGTGACATCATTCTCGTGGATTTAGCTCGTTCCATTCATAAGAAAAGATACTTTGAGTAATACATTTGTATTTGAACGACAATAATCATTTATCTGCTATAAGAATAACTTATTTTTACGTCCATAACGCTTGGCGAGATTTTGGCGACGAATTTGGCGGAATGTAGCCAGCGTGGCGAATTTTTTAAATGTTGCTAAGTTAACGAAAATCTCGCCAAGTGAATAAAAATGACGCTAAATCGATGAAAATTACGACTAATTAACGAAAATTCAATATCTTGGAAAGAATATAAGTGTCTACTATAAGAATAACCTATTTTTTTTCTGTAATTGTAGTAATTTCATTGCGTTATATAAGGAAAGTCATGTGCTGCCCACATCAGATTTTTTTTTATTGTAAGTAGTGAAATTACAATATGAATATGTAATGTTTGGCTACATAGTTAGTATCGCAAAAGATAAATTATCAAAGTACTTACACAGCAAAATAACACTGATTAAAAACAAAAACATCTTTAAAACGATAAAAAAGGATTGATATTTTGTTGAATATTTATGATTTCAAATGTTAAAAAGAACTCCGATAAAAAAAAATCACAGTTGCTGTTTGTAATAATGATTATAGTTGTAAAGGTCGTACATAATTTGATGAAGTATAACATATGAATAATTTAACCCTTTGCTTACGGGTGCATTGTTTTTACGAAAATTTTCGAATTCAAGATTTTGATGCCAATATATATTTTAGGACCTCCTGAACACGTTTTAATTATTTTTGAAGTGGTGTCCGCCTATCTGTCTGTCCGTCTCTCTGTATGTATGTGATCTATTTCTTGTGCACACTATAGCGGTCACAAATATTAATGGATTTTCACGAAACCTTATATCCGACTTTATTATTAAAAAATCCAGAACTAGTTATCATTTTTTTTTTAATTTGAGAGAAAATTTAGAAATTTATTCTAAATTTTATATTTTTTTAACATAGAGGGATAGGACAAAGTTTTACATAATCATGCATAAAAGAGTTTATTTATGGTTCAATGATCCCAAGACTTAATAGTTTCAATCATTGTTGTGGGGGGAAAGATCAGCCCCTTCGGGGGAAAGAATACTTGGCAATGTACCCCCGCCCCCTGCTGGGGGTACAACATTGCCAAGTATGGTATCAATCAAAAGATTTTGTAAAACCCTTTGAAGTGGAGAGTAACATGCTATCATTGTAATCATTTGGATTCACAATACCGATTTTTCAAAATTTTTCTAGAAAAATTTGAAAAAGAAGTTTCTAGATATGGATTTTGATATGGGAAAGTCAAGTTGAGACACATTCCTGTTCATTTTTAACACTTCACAACGTAGTTGAAAAGTGTTTATGACTTCGTTCATTTATTCTGTTTGTCTGTGTGTCCGTTCGCACGATAACTGCCGTATAAATGACTTTATCAAAATGAAATTTTAGTATATTGTTCAGACAGTCTGTGGGACCAATGGAAATATGAATGAATGATATCACCCAATTAATTTTGGATTGAAAAAAATGAAATACATTGAACCCTATGGGACCTAATGTTTCAAACATTTTTAAATAAAAATTAAAATATTAATTACACCCATATTATATGAAGAAATCAAGTGACCCACTTCAAAATAAAATATGGCATCCATCTTTTTTTCCCAGTGTGAAAAACGTGATTTTTAAATTTCTTTTAATTTATATTTAGTTTTGTTTCATTTTTAAAACTGCTTTATTTTTGCTTAATTTCTGTGCTTCTGTATTCTGAAACAACGCAATTACAATATATTTGAGTTTAAATGATCATTAAACTTTGATTATTTCCACAAATAAGCTTAATTTTCACTTATGGATAATGTAAACACATCAAGCTGTAAGATGAATTGTATAAAAATTGCTGAATTTTTTAATGCAAAATTATTTAGCTCTGGATTCTGCAATATAGCTGATATGTATGAAACATTCATTGATTTTACATAGAGACGCAGACGATTTTATAGCAGACTTTTTCAATGAAGTTTAAAGCAGAGTTAAATTACTTTAACCTCAATCGTTTTAAGTTTTTAAGGAAAATAAATTATTGTAGTATTGTGATGAATGAAAGGAATGGAAAAAAGTGTATGAATAAAATATTTACTGTTTTTTTATAGAGAGCCAGGCGATTTATATTTTAATGACATCATTTGAATAAGTGTTTCATAATTAATGCTTTATGCATGATTGATCTTTCTTGTTATTAAAGTTTATGCATTCCAAATTTATTAAAAATATTGTAACATATAAAATTATTATTGCGTTTTCCTTTTTAACGTTAAAATACTTATGAATGCCAATATAATATATTAATATATAACAGTAAAAACTTAACTGCTTTACCACGGGTTTCACCAAGAACTGAAATCTAAATTTGTGATGCTTTTTATCATGTTCGACTACTATTATACAGCGTATTACCCTAGGGTTCTACAGTAAAACGGGACTTACTGCTTCAAGGAAATGAACCACAATGAAAATGCAAGCAACCTAATGATTTTTGCGAAATACATACTACTTTCCCTGAAGATTTATTCTGTTCAAGAAAGAACAGTATGCGAATAAAGGAAAACTATATTATTAATGAAAATACTGCAATCGAAGGTTTCGTCAAGTTACATTTGAGATAATTCAAGTCAAGTGACAACACATCAGTTATTTTCTTACCGTTTCTAACGCTTTCAAAGCTGCAGCAGGTGTTGCGGCATTCCTTAAATCAAATCCACTACTAGATGACATTGCTGCGTGTCGTTGCATGGGTTCCTTACAAATATTCTCTACTGGATTTTCTACTGAGCAGAAATGATTTTTTGTCGAAAGAGGTGTTTCTCGGAAACGGGAAAGACACAGTTTTATCGGAAAAGAGAAATTTTTTTATCACACTTGTAGGGTAAGTAAACAGTGGAAAATGTCAATATCGTCAGGAACTCGAGATTAGAATTCAATACTGCTGGGGTTGATATCATTTTAGCACACTGTTCCAAGAAATGGGCATATATCTTAAAAAATATTTCTTAAGAATGACTTCCTTTTATCTTAAAAGTACCTAGAGTTTGAACCAGTCTCATCTTTCTTCTGCAATCATATAATAGAGAGCATGAGATTCAATTGGCTAAGGATGTGATAAGATAAAATGCGTTTCGATATTTCTATTCAGTCATTAGTATAGGGCTGAAACTATAAAGTCCTTTTCTACTTTTGCTGCAATAATTTTTCTATCCATCTTTTTACTTTCCTAATATACATAATGCATAAGGAAAGTATTGTGACGGGGTCGAAAATTCGAATTCGAGTTTTCGACGGGAGAGCACGTTTCAAGCATCCCTGATCACGAATCAAACATTTTTGAAGTGATGTCTGTGTGTGTGTGTGTGTGTGAAAGTATGTGTGTGTGTGTGTGTGTGTGTGTGTGAAAGTATGTGTGTGTGTGTGTGTGAGTGTGCGTGTGTGTCAGTGAGTCTGTGGAGACGATAACTGACGAACGAATGGACCGATTCGAACCAAATTTGGTACAAAAATCACAATCCGTAAACACTGGACGCCTATTGTTTTTATACGCAATCGAATGTTCAGAACCCCCCTAAATTTTCGAATAAAATTTTGAGAAAATTGTCAAAAAATCAAAACCACTAATAAAGTTACGCAAATAGACATTTCTTATGTAATTTTTCATTAGAAAATGATTGACATAAATTTTAGAATGCTAACATGAACCGTTCTCGAGATATTGCACATTTTTCAAAAAAAATTATCAAAAGTCATATAAAATGAAAAAAAAATATATTTCCTCATGAAAAACATGCTCACTTTTCATATGTAATACCATGCAATAAATTGGGTGACATCATTCTCGTGGATCTAGCTCGTTCCATTCATGAAGAAAGATACTCTGAGTAATACTTTTGTATTTGAACGCCAATAGTCATTTATCTGCTGTAAGAACAACTTATTTCTTCGTCCATAACGTTTGGCGAGATTTTAGCGACGAATTTGGCGGAATGTCGTCAACTTGGCGACTTCTTGAAATGTTGCCAAATTAATGAAAATCTCGCCAAATGGATAAAAATGACGCTAAATCAATGAAAATGACTACTAATTGTCGAAAATTCAATATCTTGGAAAGAATATTAGAATCTACTATAAGAAAAATCTATTTTTTTACTGTAAAAGTAGTAAATTCATTACATTATATAAGGAAAGTCATGTTTTGCCCATATCAGATTTTTTTTCTTTATAAGGTCTTCTCTTCAGATGCAAATACATTTATTTTGCATCTTTTATTACAGTGTTTCCTCTATTCTCTTAGATATAATATGCATTTTTACTTTCCTTATATACCTAATGTATAAGGAAAGTATTGTGACGGGGTCGAAAATTCGAATTCGAGTTTTCGACGGGAGAGCACGTTTCAAGCATCTCTGATCACGAATCAAACATTTTTGAAGCGATGTCTGTGTGTGTGTGTGTGTGTGTATGTGAGAAAGTATGTGTGTGTGTGTGTGTCAGTGGGCCTGTGGAGACGATAACTGACGAACGAATGGACCGATTTGAACCAAATCTGGTACAAAAATCACAATCCATAAACACTGGAAGCCTATTGTTTTTATACGCAATCGAATGTTCAGAACCCCCCTAAATTTTCGAATGAAATTTTGAAAAAATCGTCAAAAAATCAAAACCACTAATAAAGTTACTCAAATAGACATTTCTTATGTAATTTTTCATTAGAAAACGATTGACATAAATTTTAGAACGCTAACATGAACCGTTCTCGAGATATTGTAGATTTTTCAAATAAAATATCAAAAAGTCATAAAAATAAAAATAAAAATATTTCCTATTGATAAACATGTTTACTTTTCATATGTAATACCATGCGATAAATTGGGTGACATCATTCTCGTGGATCCAGCTCGTTCCATTCATGTAAAAATATACTCTGAGTAATACTTTTGTATTTGAACGCCAATAGTCATTTATCTGCTGTAAGAATAACTTATTTCTTAGTGCATAACGCCTGGCGAGATTTTGGCGACGAATTTGGCGGAATATCGCCAACTTGGCGACTTTTTGAAATGTTGCAAAATTAGCGAATATCTCGCCAAATGAATGAAAATGACGCTAACTCAATGAAAATGACGACTTATTGTCGAAAATTCAATGTCTTGGAAAGAATATTAGTATCTACTATAAGAAAAACCTATTTTTTTACTCTAAGAGTAGTAAATTCATTACATTATATAAGGAATGTCATGTGTTGCCCACATCAGATTTTTTATAACCTGCTGACGAAACTCCGAGATACAAACTGCTAGAGGGTAAACATCTCGATATACAATGATCTTCAAAAGCTGTGGATTCGAAAGCAGAAAAATCTGATGTGGGCAGTACATGACTTTCCCCGCAGATTTATATTCACGTTCTCTTTATTTTAATTAAATTTAATTCACTTTTAACTCAATTTTCGTTCTCATTTGGCAACTGGACTTATTTTCAAAGGTGGCATAGAGAAAATACGAAAACACTAAAATATCTCGAGAACGGCTAGGCCTAATGTAATGGAGTTGGTCTTATTCTTTACAGGGATAAAAATTACGTATAAAACAAGCATTTAATGGATACATTTGAGCATACGTAGTTTTTTAGTTTAGATTTTGACGATTTTTGCTGGCCATTTCGCAAAAAAGGTGGGTTCTTTTATTCAGAATCGTACCCAAAACTAATCAGCACCAGATTCGCCCATGAGTAACTTACCTACTAAGTTTTATGAAATTTGGTCAATTAGTTTTTAATTAGATTGGATACAA
Organism: Amaurobius ferox; assembly: GCA_951213105.1. NCBI lineage: Eukaryota > Metazoa > Arthropoda > Arachnida > Araneae > Amaurobiidae > Amaurobius > Amaurobius ferox. The sequence continues at coordinate 82,266,472 of OX578149.1, read as the reverse complement.
AATCTGCACAGACAGACAAACACAAAGGCAGACACGCAGACACACACACAGACGTCACGCTAAAAGTGGTTTTGGCATATTCTAGACGTCCCGAAACGTGTAGATCCGTCGAAAACTCGAGTTGCGATTTTCGGTATGATTCCAATACTTTCCCTATACTTACCATTTATTGCAGGGAAAGTAAAAATCTGATGTGAGCAGCACATGACTTTCCCTGCAGACTCAAATCCATATTTCTTTATTTCTTTAATAATTCATTAGATTGAGTTTAACTGCACCAAATAACACTAAATTTGCATTTTTAATTCAATTTTTGTTTTTATTTGTTAATTGGACATTTTTCCGAAACCGGCGTAACAAAAATGAAAGAAATCTCAAATATCTTGAGAACGGTTCGTCCTCAAGTATAATGGAGTGTGTTATATTCATTTCCTCGTAAATTGCGTCTAAAACAAGAATTTAATTGATACATATCAGCATATGTAGTCTTTTTTTTTTTTTTAAGATTTTGGCGATGTTTGGCGGGCCATGTCGTAAAAAAAGACGGGTTCTGTTTTTACGAATCCTACCAAAAACTAATCAGCACCAGGGTCTCACCCAAGTGACTTGCATACCAATTTTTATGAAATTCGGCCCATTAAATTTTTAGTTAGAGTGGATACATATATTGCACAGACAGACAAACAGACAGACACACAGACAGACATACAGACACACACACAGACGTCACAATAAAAATAGTTTTTTTCTTATTCTAGAAGTCTCGAAACGAGTAAATTCGACGGAAACTCAAGTTGCGATTTTCGGCATGATTCCAATACTTTCCCTATACATTGCCATGTATTGCAGAGAAAGTAAAAAATCAGATGTGGGCAGCACATGACTTTCCCTGCAGACCTATATCCGTGTTATCTGTATTTTAATTAAATTTAATTCACTTTTAATTCAATTTTCGTGGAGAAAATACGAAAAAACTAAAATATCTCGAGAACGGCTAGTCCTGGTGCATTGAGATTGGTCTTTTTCCTTTCATCGTTAAACATTACGTATACAACAAGCATTTAATGGATATATTTGAGCTTAAGTGGTTTTTATTTTAGATTTTGACTATTTTTGCTGGCCATTTTGCAAAAAAAAAAGCAGAATATTTTTTTTCCGAATCGTACCAAAATCTAATCAGCATCAGGGTAACCCACAGGCGACTAATCTACCGAATTTTGTGAAATTCGGTCCATTAGTTTTTCGCCTAGAGTGGATACAAACTTTTGCGGGTCATTTCGCAAAAACATGCGGGTTCTTTTATCCCGAATCGTACCCAAAACTAATCAGCACCAGATTCGCCGACAAGTGATTTACCTACCAAATTTTATGAAATTCGGTCAATTAGTTATTTAGATAGAGTGGATACAAAATCTGCACAGACAGACAGACAGACACACAGACAGACACACAGATACACACACAAACATCACGCTAAAAATGGTATTTTCGTATTCTAGAGATCTCGAAACGTGTAGATTCGTCGAAAACTCGAGTTGCGATTTTCGGCATGATTCCAATACTTTTCCTATACATTACCATGTATTGCAGGAAAGTAGAAAGGAAATTTGAAATTTTCTTAGTCGATTGGGTACTTCTAGCAACAGCTGATTGTTTTGATCTTATAGCAGAAAATATAATATCCTGTATCTGGAATTGGATAAATTGTAAATTCTATGACAGATATTGTTCATGTCTTAAGTCATCTTGTTTTTAAAGAATTGAGGAGATTTTTTACTTTCCCTGCAATACATGGTAACGTATATGGAAAGTATTGGAATCATGCCGAAAATCGCAACTCGAGCTTTCGACGGATCTACCCGTTTCGAGACCTCTAGAATATGAAAAAACTATTTTTAGCGTGACGTCTGTGTGTCTGTGTGTCTGTCTGTCTGTGTGTCTGTCTGTCTGTGTGTCTATCTGTCTGTCTGTGCAGATTTGTATCCACTCTAACTAAAAAAGTAATTGACCGAATTCCACAAAATTCGGTAGGAAAGTCACTTGTGGGACACTCTGGTGCTGATTAGATTTTAGTACGATTTGAAAAAAAATAACCTGCCTTTTTTTGCAAAATGGCCCGAAAAAATCGACAAAATCTAAAATAAAAAACTACGTATGCTCAAATATATCCATAAAATGCTTGTTTAATACGTAATTTTTAACGAAGAAAAGAATAAGACCAGCTCCATTACACTAGGACCAGCCCTCTCTGAGTCTTTCATCTTTAAACTCGGCAACGAGTATACAGTCTTTCAAGCTGAACTAGCAGCTATAAAATTTGCTATACAATGGGCTCTAGATAACTCTGCAAAGGTAAATATTTACTCTGATAGTTTATCCTCTATTTTGGCTTTAAATCTTCTAAAAATAAATCTCACTTTCTCCAAGAAGTGAAACTTCTGGCACATTCGGCAAAAAATTTAAACCTTATTAATCTCCTTTGGATTAAAGCCCACTCCTGCAACCTCGGTAACGAAACCGCTGACAAACTAGCTAAAGACGCAACACTCTCTGGTTCCCCCCTTTCCGTCCCCCTCTCTTATTCCTTCTTGTCCTCCTTTTGTAAATCAGAACTCCTTAAATCCTGGCAAACTCATTTAGACAGCTACATCTCTCCTCGGACCCACGATCCCTCGCGAATCTCACTTTTCCTCCAGGTAGTCAATCCCTCTTTTCAAATTTTTAATAAATACCTTGTATACTTTGTTACTGGCCATGGACCCTTCTTGGACTACCTAAAATTCTTTAAATTCAAATCATCTTCAAACTGCCCCTGTAATTCTTTTGGTGACGTTGATCACTTTGTACACTCCTGCCCACACACAAAAAATTTTCACCTTGTTAAACCTGCTCCCTCTTCTCGTGCAGCTTGGTTTACTAGGGTTTGCCGATCACCTGCGTTGATTAATAAACTCAAGAACTGTATTCTCCTTGCTCGAGACATTTCTAACAGAGTTAGATGATTTGAGTATGTGTGTGACCGTTCACTCTCCCCTCTTCCCCCTGGTGATCCCTCTAGCTGTTCCTGGGTTGCCCCTTGTGCTGTTTGCTTTTTTGTTTGTCTCGTTTTTTTTTGCTGTTGTTTTGTATGTCTCGTTGTTTTGCTGTTTATGTTTTTGTGTTTTTTTTGTGTGTTTTGTGTTTTTTGTATCTTTGCTTGTCTTGTTGTAACTTCTTGTGTTGTGATTCATTTTTTATTTGTGTTGTAATTACTTGAATCTCTAATAAACTTCCCGGCCACACACTTAGCTACAGTAAACCTTCGGGTCTGTCGTGTGGTCTGGGTTTCCAACATCCAGCACTAGGACCAGCCGTTCTCGAGATATTTTAGTTTTTTCGTATCTTCTCTACTCCACCTTCGAAAAGAAGTCCAGTTATCAAATGAGAACGAATATTGAATTAAAAAAAAGTGAATTAAATGTAATAAAAATAAAGAGAACGTGAATATAAGTCTGCAGGGAAAGTCATTTGCTTCTAGAATGTGCTTTTTAGGACTTCTAGAATACGAAAAAAACATTTTTAACGTCACGTCTGTGTGTGTGTCTGTGTTTCTGTCTGTCTGCCTGTGCAGATTTTATATCCACTCTAACTAAAAAACTATTTGACCGAATTTTATAAAATTTGGTAAGTCACTTGTGGGCGAATCTGGTGTTGAGTAGTTTTGGACCCGCTGAGTAGTTGTGGGGATAAATGAACCCGCCTCTTTTTGCGAAATGGCCCGCAAAAGCCTATATCCACTCTAGCTGAAAAACTAATGGACCGAATTTCACAAAATTCGTTAAATAAGTCACTTGTGGGTTACTCTGGTTCTGATTAGATTTTGGTACGCTTCGAAAAAAAATAACCTGCATCTTTTTTCGAAATGACCAGCAAAAATCGTCAAAATCTAAAATAAAAAACCACGTACGCTTAAATATATCCATTAAATGCTTGTTTCATACGTAATTTTTAATGAAAATAGAATTAAGACCAACCCCATTGCACTAGGACTAGCCGTTCTCGAGATATTTTTGTTATTTCGTATTTTCTCTACGCCACCTTTGAAAATAAGTCCAGTTACCAAACGAGAACGAAAATTGAATTGAAAGTGAATTAAATTTAATTAAAATAAAGTGAACGTGGATATAAGTCTGCAGGGAAAGTCATGTGCTGTCCACATCAGATTTTTAAGTTATGGGAAAATGTTTTTTAAAACATTTACCTTTCGAAAATTAGGTTTCTAACATGTAGTTAAGAAATTCAGCATAAAATGTGTACATTCTATTTCAAAAATTTTTGACTAGTATAGAAAATACGTCTCTTTATATAATGTCGGATAAATAAGAAAATATTGAAGACGTTTACAATAATACTAGACACAAAGTAACTTTTACAAATTATTAAACTGCATGAAATATTTAGTTTAGGTAATATGAAGTTGCAATTTCTCTTAGTAATGAAAGCCTTTTCTTCAATTAAATTAACTTGAGTGTGGGTCAACTCAAATTTTTCATACCAGAATCCGATTTAGTAGGGGGGGGGGGGTAATGTTACAAGAAATTTTTTTAAAAATCGATATCTTGGGTTCAAATGATTACAATTGTAAAGTGTTACTCTTCACTTTAAAGGGCTTGGAAAAATGTTTCAATTAATTCCATTCTTGACAAAGTACCTCCGGGGGGGGGGCGTTAACTTGTCAACTCCCCCCCCCCCGAGGGGATAATGACTTCACGAACAAATAAAATTGTATTTGTAAAACTTCACAACAACGATTGAAACTATAAGGTCTTTTGATCATAGAACCATAAATAAGTCCTTTTACTCATGATTCTGTCAAAGTTTGCCGCCATGTTAAAAAAATCGGATGTGGGCAGCACATGATTTTCCCTGCAGACTCAAATTCATATTTTCTTTATTCCTTTAATAATACAATTAATTGAGTTTAATTGAACCAAGTAACACTAAATTTGCATTTTTAATTCAATTTTTGTTTGTATTTGGTAATTGGACATTTTCCCGAAATCGGCGTAAGATAAATGCAAGAAATCTCAAATATCTTATGAACGGTTGTCCAAAAGTATAATGGAGTGTGTTATACTATTTTCATCTTCAAAAATTGCGTATAAAACATGAATTTAATTGATACATTTGAGCATACACTATTTAGTCCTTTTTTTAAGATTTTGGCGATTTCGGCGGGCCATTTCGTAAAAAAGGCGAGTTCTTCGTTTACGAATCATACCAAATTTTAATCAACACCAGAATATCTAACAAGTAACTTATCTACCAAATTTTGTGAAGTTTGGTCAATTAGTATTTTAGCTAGAGCGAATAAATGAAATTTTTAAGGGCCATTTCGCAAAAAAAGGCGAGTTCTGTTTATACGAATAGTACCAAAAACTAATTAGCACTAGAGTCACGTCCAAGTGACTTACCTACCAAATTTTATGAAATTTGGTCCATTAGTTTTTGTGTTAGAGTGGATACATACATTGCACAGACACACAGACAGACACACACAAGGCGTCAAGCTAAAAATAGTTTTTTCATATTCTAGAGGTCTTGAAACGGGTAGATCCGTCGAAAACTCGAATTGCGATTTTCGACATGATTCCAATACTTTCTCTATACATTACCGCATGTATTGCAGGGAAAGTAAAAATCTATAATTTCGAATAAATATCGAAGTTTTTTCTCGAATTAAAAAAAAATTCTGCCAAGTTCTAGATTTTTGATAATAAAGCCGGATGTAAAGCTTTGTAAAAATCCATTAATATCTGTGGCCACTAAGAAATTGACTACAGACATACAGACAGACGGACAGATGGACATCCTTCTAACAATAATTAAAACGTGTTCAGGAGGTCTTAAAACATGTATTGGTATCATAATATCAAATTTGAATTTTTTTTTAGAACATTACTTTATCTTCCTCACTATTTTACATAACATGAGGAAGTAAAAAGGCATTACGCGGGCGTTTTATATAGCTTTTAAGTATACAAAACCTGAATCCAAAGTCTTTATTGATGTTTTCTCAATACATTTTTCTCATCCACAATTCGAGCACCTTCTGCATTATTCTCCCTCATCAAAATGTCCAGTAACTTGTTGGTTCTATCAAGATAAAGCATTTATTTGAATTTTCCTTTATGCACCACATATGCCGCTGCTCTGCGCCTGCGCACTCCTTAAAAACTTCTTAAAATAATACCTCTAATATTAAAAATCTACCTTAAAACCTTATCTACCTTAAAAATTTCGTTATAAAATAATAATGTTTTGTTTAAGTATTTTCAAAACACTCAACTTTACGTAGATTTCTATTTTCATAAAGTAAAATATTATTTTCGAAATATTACGGATTTTTGTATGCCTTATTCATGAGTAGAGCAAAAGGATAATTTGTTTGTATTTAAATTATTCGAACTAAATGCAATCTGGAGAAACTGGTATTAAAGAAACGTTTTGAGAAACAATCGCATTATTTAACACAAAAATTCTCAGGAATGAACGATAGCTGGAAGGCGTGCGGAAAACAACTCCTGTGATGCCAATCAACAAATAAAGCAGTCTGATTTGATCGAGTTTTAATCGATAGGTTTGGTGATATCTATGAGTGGTGATATCTGTGAAAAGACACAAGTTTCAGCTCTTGTGTTTATTATGGAAGCTCACCAAAATGCGGTGTTTATTATGGAAGCTCACCAAAATGCGGTGCTTATTATGGAAGCTCACCAAAATGCGGTGTTTATTATGGCAGCTCACCAAAATGCGGTGCTTATTATGGAAGCTCACCAAAATGCGGTGCTTATTATGGAAGCTCACCAAAATGCGGTGCTTATTATGGAAGCTCACCAAAATGCGGTGCTTATTATGGAAGCTCACCAAAATGCGGTGCTTATTATGGAAGCTCACCAAAATGCGGTGTTTATTATGCTGACGTTACACACCTTTCTTGGCTTGCACAATCACCAAACTTGAACGTCATCCAGCCACTGTGGTCTGTGTTGGAAAATAAGGTCAGATCCCGTTATCCTCCTCCAGCATCACTCACCGAATTGGTGCAGTTTCTGCGTGAAAAATGGTGTCAAATACTACTTGCAACCTTCTAGGCCTTGTATGCATCCATCCAAAGAAGGATTTAATCAGTTTTAACTGGCAAAAGTACCCCAGCACCATATTAGGACCTCCTTTTTCAAGGTGTTTCGCTTATTTTGGATAACCCCTGTAATATATATATATATACGTATATGTGTGTGTATGTGTGTATATATATATATACTTATATATATATATATATATACATATATATATACATATATATATATATACATATATACATATATATATATATACATATATATATATACATATATTTGTGTGTGTATATATATATATATGTATATGTGTGTGTGTGTATATATATATATATTTTGTGTGTGTATGTATATATATATATTTTGTGTGTGTGTATACACATATATATATGTGTGTGTATATATATATATATATATATATATATATATATATATATAAATAAAAATTGAAGGATTTTAATCGAAAATTATGCATAAACTACAGTATGTACAAAAAACCCCATCTCTAGCATATCTGTTACAAATGAGTAACAATAGGCCAAGACTAAGGATAAGGATAGAAGGTAACTTATCACTACAATGGAAAGGGGGATGAGAAGAATAATAGGATTCAAAAATCACATTTAAAGTATATAAAGGTAAATAAAAATAAAACTCGGCAATATGAGAATAGGCAATAATAAACAGCTCAGGAGATAAGAGATTAAGAATAGAGAACAAGCAATTGAAACTACACAAAAAATGGCGGTTAGTTCGAAATTGCATTCTCATCAGGACAGTCATACAATTCGAATTAAAACCGATATAATAGCCAGTTTCTGACAATGGCGATAGTATTTAACTATAAACACCATTGGAACTGTCTACTGGCTAGTGGAAAAAGAAAATAAATTAATTGAATTATATAATTCTGAAAAACAATACCTCCTCGAACAGAAATGGGAAAACACTAGCATAGCACACCCACACGTGTAAGATAAACTAGTGACTGAGCATTTCACCTCACTTCGTCAATTCAAGTGGGCACTGGAATGAATACAATTGAACGATTCATAATATGTATGGAGACTTTCAAAAATAGTAATCAGTATAGGACTCAGGACAAGAGGAAAATAGTCATTCGAAAATAGTAAACAGTATTAGACTCAGGCCAAGTGGTAAGTGAGGTAATAAGAAAGGGTGAATTTTCAAAAAAGAGTTAACCAGTCAAAGTGAAATAATGCATGTGTAAAATTATTACGTGGTATATTTGAAATTATTAATAATATTATTTACAAATACTTCCGGATATTGGTAATTTTGACAAATGCGTTTAAGTTTATTGATGTGTAGAAAGTGAAACTGAGGATCAGAAAGTCGATGTATTCGAAATAGCTGGTTTAAAATGATGTTTCTAAACAATTGAATAGAATTACAAGATTGATATGATAGCAGCTTTATGATAGAGAAGTTGTAAGAATCTTTTTTATCATATATATTGGTGATAACATGATTGTTGAGGGTATCTAATTTTATGTCTAAAAAATTAACAGATTGACTAACGCAAGGCTCATTAGGAATTAATTCTAGGTTAGACGGGTAAAACTCAATATTAATGGTATAGGAATCATCAATGATAATACAAATTAAGTCGTCAACATATCTATATATAATATATGAATTAGAGTTAAAATGGCATTCATGATAATAAAGATATAAGTTAGCGAGTATACTACTACTACAGCCACCTTGTGGTACACCAGATGTTTGTAAATAAATGTTATTACCTTGGATAATATAATTGTTGTATAACACAAAGTGCAAGAGCATAGGAAAATTTTTGACATTAAAAGCAACATGATTGGATGATATATAGTCATGATAAAGAGAGATAATAACTTTATGTAAATCTTTAATGACAATATTATTAAATAAGTCTTTAAAATCATAGGTTTGGAAACCAAGAATTTGTGGATACTTGCTAAGGTGATTAACTAAATCAAAACTATTGTTCAAAATGAAATATCCTGAATTCCTGAATTTAAGAGATTCATTAATTCGATTTAAACAGTTAAGCAAGTACTTACTAGCTGTAGTGGTAAAGGTATTATGTCCACAAGTGACTGTTCTAAAACTGAGAGGTGATTTGTGGAATTTAGGAACCAAAGTAACGTAAGGAAATTTAAAATACTTACATTTAATATTTAATTGTGTATATAATTTTAGCATTTTAGTTTTGATGTGGATAGACTGATTATTAATGGGTTTAAAAATTTGATTATTTTTTAAATAATTCTGTAACAGAGATACATAATATTTTTTACAAATGATGGCATAATTATTAGAAGCTTTATCTACATAAGTTATGACAAAATGTTGTTGTAGTTCTTTGATAGCAGAAAGGAGTTGTTTATAAGGATACCTAGGCTTCGTTAATGTAATGTTTATAATAAAATTTTTAAGTAGATATAAGGTAGTATACTTCCATAGATTGAATGCTTCAATAGGAATAGAATGTGAACAAGCAAGTTGATATATGAATTTATCAAAATCAAATGATAGAGACTGAAGAAGTTGTTTAGGGTGATGGCAGAATGGAATGCGAAATTTAGACCCTTTATTCATAATATCCCTAAGTATATCATCCTGAACTATACTGAGATCCCCAGTAATAATGTGACCATGAGTGGAGTTGACAAAAGGGGCAAGATTTTGATTGCTGCATACACATGATGTAAGATCATCAGAGTTTATTGTCCTGGAAACTTCATTGTAATTATAAATAGTTCTACCAATTGGTAAATTATATTTAAATGATTTTTGTATTTTGATATCATTTACTGGTAACAAGTGCTGATGTTTTGCAAATAAATTATTGAAGTTAAGAGAATTAAGAATAGGGTGTTTAAAAGAAATAACACAGTAAACTATTTTAGTATGTGGATTTGGTGTATGGAGTAGGTGGTAATTTAAGAAATTTGTACGAGAAAGAAGCAAATCAAAAAATAAATGTTTAAAATGCTCATGAGTTAATTTTAATTTTAAAAAATTAGTATAAACAATACTTAATTTGTTTTTTCTGACTTTATATAACCATGTTCTAACAGGTAGAAAATTGAAAGTTTGAGAATAATTGTATTGTAATTTCAAAATGTCTGCTTTGTAATCAAGAGTTTTACTTAAGTTACTTTTTCCTTTGCCACGCTTATATCGCTTTATACTAGGAGTTGATGACTTTGAATAATGAAAAAGATGTTTATATACTGAAGATTTATGAGAATTGTATTCAAAACTATTGTTAACAACATTATTATTATTATAAATTTGATTTAAGCCAAAGGGGAAGAGAGTTTTATATTTTTTAATGTAATAGTTTTCAAATACTAATCTATCCGTGAGTGAAATTTTAATATCTAAAATATGAAGGGATACATTTTTAAATCCGTGTGTAGCAAAGTGCTGATATTCAAATTGATTTTTAGTAGGGAGATCATTAAAGACTTTATGGTCAAATTTTTTAATATGATCCCTGTGGACATTCATTCTCAGATGTAAAGGGTTGCTGGTTTGGCCAATATAAGATAAGTTACAAATAGTACATTTAATTTTGTATATGCAATTAAAAACTTTGCAGAATTGTTGTGAAGTGGAATTATTATTAATTTGTAATGGGTCAGCAAATGGACAAGTTTTGCACCTAAGATTGTTGCATCTATTGAAGGAATATGTTTTGGATTGAGAGAAGGTATGGTATTCTTCCAAATCGTCTATAACGTTTAATTGGTCAATGTTTGTCGATCTATAATTATCCCAATTCATAATAATTATAGACCGGACACAAGGTAATGAAGAAAATTTACATCACGAATTCTAATTAAAATTCCCAAAATAAACCCCTTCAAAAACTATTTTGTCAGGTACGAATTTCATATTTTAACTAATACCATAAGAATTGAATCGAAATTTTGGAGAGTAATAAAACAAGCATAGTAGAAAAGAGAGATTTTCATACGAAATATTCATAAAAAAGCGAAGTGTGGACAAATAATATTGATCCGGAATGGAAGATATACAAAACCGTTAATACGTATGTGTCTGACTGAATCTCTACAACTGCGGGCAAAAGAGGGCCACATATAGTGGAAATACATGTCTAGATTAAAATGTAAAAATAAGCAATAAAAGATATTGACGTCCGGATTAACTAAAAGATACAGAAATAAATAACACAAAAAACACAATAAACTCTAATGCCTGCCGAGAGATGTCAGCACTATACACATATATAACGAGTGAAGAATCGAGTGTGAAATCTACCAAAAAGAGCAATAACCCGCAGAAAAAATCATAAAAGCGATGAGAGAACTCAAACCAAAATACTTCAAAATGCGAAATGTGAAGACATACCATAATCAATCAATAGGAGGAATGAAAGGGTTAGATAAATAAAAACAATATCCAAAGAGGGCCATATTAAGACATAGATGGGTTCGTAGTTAAACTATAGAAATGCGTTAGCGATAATAATAATAATAAACAAAATAAAATTAAAATTAAAAAGAGAATAAACTCTGTAATAAGCGCAAATGCAGCTTTACAACAGGTTTTACCTTTTTATAAATTTTTTTGCAAGTATGAAAATCAAAAGATAGATGGTTGAATTCAGAAGTAAATAATAAATATAAATGTATAATTAAAAGATGTAATAGAAGTCAGTATGTAGAAAACAGAATATAAAACACAAAATAATACAGAATATATATATATATACATATATATATAATCCAAGAAAAAGAAGATTTAGAGGAATATGGGATAACCAAATGCTTTGCATTTAATGGTTGGGGAGGATTGCGACTCCCCCTGCCGTTAATCCTCCCCAACCATTAAATGCAAAGCATTTGGTTATCCCATATTCCTTTAAATCTTCTTTTTCTTGGATTATTATCTGCTTCGGAGTATAGAGCGGCTTGGCGCCTTTTCCTGAGTAGTGCCTTTGCTTTTTGTGGATATGCATGGGAATTCTATTTGAATTTGATTACTGGTTTTTATATGATACATATATATATATATATATATACACACATATATATATATATATATGTGTATGTATATATATATATATATATATATATATATATATATATATATATATATTTATATATATATATATATATATATATATATATGTGTGTATATGTGTATAACAGACATATTAGAAACAATGGCGAGGTTAACGAGAGTTTGAAAATCTGCACATTCATTGACAAAAATCGGAAATTTGAAAATTGGCAATTCCCCATGAGCCTTTATCACGCCAATCTCAATTCGAATAGCCAGCCCTTGGCGATTTCTGGGAATAATCAATGTATAGTAATATAAATCAATATATATTTTTATTCATTGAGCGATCACCAAATCAGATCTCAAGACAAAACTAAAATACACTTGAATTCAATGAGTATTCGATTATATCGATAAATGAATTCGAAACAATAGAATTTACATTCAAAGTAAAATATAATCTGACTTAAAATAAAATTCTTAATAGAATTCTATTTAAAATTGACCTTTATTTTAATTAGAATTGAAGATGCATTATGAATTAAATACTATTTAAATAATACACCTAATAAATATACACAACCTCTCGAGTCCCCAAATTATTAATGTAAATTACAATTCATTTGCATATTCAACTTCAACCAAAAAGAGACATTTCGCTTTGCTCTATTCTAAAAAATCACTCAAAATACATATTACGTAAATTAACAATCCAGAAACCCATTTATAAAATTATCTACAACCTTAACACACATGTAACCTTCAAACATTGAAAAATACGTCTTTAATGTTGAAATTCATGTCATAATAAATTAAATAAAATACTAAGAGGCATGTAACATATTAAAATATCTTATAATTTTCAATAAAAATAAAAATAACTCATAAGGAATAAAATTTAACTAATATGTACCATACGATTACCTGTTACTGATAATTGTAGTGTCACCATCTCTTGTCAACTTTTAAAAATATTATTGGTAATATTAATAATATATGATACTACGAACTCATATAGATTTTAATTAGAAAACAATATTTGTATAATCATTTTAAGCCTAAGGAACCCATAACTAAACATTATCAAAGGGGTTTAATAGATTTATAATATGAAATCAGAATATATATAAGAAAATTATATAATATAAAATTTAAAATATAAAATCAAAAAATTTAAGAGAATTATATAATACTAGCCGAATACCCGTTGAAAATCAACAGTCTCGTAATAAGCAACTCCTGAATAATGTAAATATTTGAATAATTTGCGTTTCACATTTATTCGGCGAAATGAATATTTTGGTGTGCAGAACCCCCTAAAGGACATATTGGAAAATTAAAATTGCACACTACTTCCTTTCGAATTATCTACGCGTACACCAAATTAAAGTATCTATCTCATCCAGAAGCATGCTATTTTATCATTTCCCCTTTCGAACGTTTTTCAGTGGAACACTCTCTTAAATGAACATTTACGAACACTTTTTCTTTTTGATTTTTTTATTAAATGATTGGCCCATATACCAAATATCAAGTTTCTATCGCATTTTGAAGGCGGTGTTTCTAATTCATTCGGCAAATCGAACATTTTGGTGTGCGACACCCCCTAAAGTAGAAAATATTGAAAAACTAAAATTGTACACTTTATTTCTTTCCTAATTTCTATCAGTACGCTAAATTCGAAACCTCTATCTTAATCTGGAACATGCATTTTCATAATTTCTCCTTTCGAACGTTTCACTGTGCAGCACCACCATAAATGAACATTTTTGAAAAACCGCATTTATCTTGGTATTTTTTATCAAATGATTAGTCCATATACAAAATTTCAAGCCTCTATCACATTGTAAAGGAGACGCTTTTCAGGTGTTCGTCAAAATGAACATTTTATTGAGTGGCATCCCCTAAAATAGCATATGTTAGAAAACTGAAATTGCACACTTTCTTCCTTTCCAACTATTTAACCGTACAGCAAATTTGAAGTTTCTATCTCATCGCAAAGCATGCTTTTTCTATCATTTCACATTTCAAATGTTTTTGTGTGGAGTGCATATCCCCTTAAATATACATTTTTTAAGAACTCCCTTTTTCTTGTGTTTTTATCAGATGATTCGCCTATATACCAAACATCAAGCCTTTATCAAGTTTCAAAAGAGGCGTTTTTCCTTTATTATGAAAATTGAACATTTTGGTGTGCGGCACGCCCTAAAGTAGAAAATATTAGAAATTTGAAATTGTACGGTTTCTTCCTTCCAAACTATCTGCCCGTACACTAAATTTGAAATCGCTATCTCATCCCGAAACATGTTTTCTTTATCAAATTTCCTTTCCAACGTTTTTCTCTTAAGTTTCTCCCTTAAACAAACATACTTGAGAAACTATAATCGGCTTGGGTGTTTTCATTAAATCATTAACCCATATACCAAATTTCAAGCCTCTAACAAATTTAAAAGTAGACGTTTTTCTTTTATTAGTCAAATCGAACATTTTAATGTGTGACACCCCAAATACTGGAAATCTGAAATTGCACACTTTTTCCTTTCGAACGATATACACATATACCAAATTTGAAGTCTCTCTCATCGCAAAGCATGTTTTTCTATCATTTCACTTTTCGAACGGTTTGGTGTGCGGAACCCCTCAAAATTACAAGTATTGGAAATGTTATATTGCACACTTTCTTACTGTTGAACTATCTACCGGTACTCCAAATTTGAAGTTTCTATTCTATCGCGAAGCATATTTTTTCTATCATTTTATCTTTCGAACATGTGTGAAGTAGTATAGTTTTAAAAAACTATTTTCTTGTGTTTTTTATCAGATGATTGTCCCACATACCATATATCAATTCTGTATTACATTTTAAAAGGAGGTGTTTCTCATTTATTAGAAAAATCGAACAATTGGATTTGCCGAACGCCCCCCCCCTCCCATCAAAAGTAGATAATATCAGAAAACTGAAATTGTGCATGCTCTTCCCTTCTAACTATCTACCTGTACATCAAATTTGAAGTCCCTATTGTATCTCGAGACATGGTTTTTTTAATTTCACATTTTTGAACGTTTTTCTCTGGAGCACTCCTTAAAATGAACATTTTTGAAAAACTATTTTGTCCTGGGTGTTTTCATCAAATTATTAGCCCATATACCAAATATCAAGCCTCTATCAAATTTTAAAAGAGCCGTTTCTCATTTATTCGACAAATAGAATATTTTAGTATGCGGCTTCCCCTTAAGTAGAAAATATTCGAAATCTGCACACTTTCTGCCTTTCGAACTTTTTACCCATACACTAAATTTGAAATCTCTATCTCAGCTCAAAGCATGCTTTTCCATCATTTCACTTTTCAAACATTTTGGAATGGAGCAGACCCTCTACAGAACATTTTCGAAATATTCGATTTTTTCAGGGGATTTTATCGAACGATCGATCCGTGTACCAAATTGCAAGTCTCTATCTATTCGGGAAGTGCCTAAAAAAAGCGTGACAGACAGACTGACAGAGAAACGGACAGACAGAAGGACGGACGGACAGACGGACACTTGGCAATTGGTATACAGGGTGTTCCAAAAAGATTGAAACGCGTTTTAATTCTTTACCTGTTGGATATAAGTTGGCAATGTAAATTGCAAAAATGTTGAAAGTAAGGTAGGTGCAAAAATGTTGAAAGTAAGGTAGACTACCTTAATGAAATAGTCCTCCCATTAATTTTCAAAAAGTTACACTTTTTAAATTTTCATACGACCCCGTTAGACAAATTACAGATATGCGGGGTTTTTTTAATGATCTTATTGCATTAAAAATAAAAATGTTCTGATTAACCAAATTTGTCTAAGGTGGTCGTATAAAAATTCAAAAAGTGTAACTTTTTGAAAATTTATGGCATGACTATTTCATTAACGTAGTCTTATTTCGTACCTTACTTTCAACATTTTTGCCATTTACATTGCCGACTTATCTCCAACAGGTAAAGAATTAAAGCGCGTTTCAATGTTTTGGGGACACCCTGTATATTAGCCGAATACCCGTTGTAAATCAACGGTCTCACAATAAACAACCCTTGAATAACATAAATTTTTGAACAATTCCCTTTCACATTTATTCTTAAAATCGAGAATTTTGGTATGCGGAACCCCCTAAAGAAGAAAATATTAAAGAATTCAAATTATTCACTTTCTTCTTTTCGAACTACCTACCCGCACAAAAAATTTGAAGTCTCTATCTCATACTGAAGTATGCAATTTTATCATTTCATCTTTCGAACGTTTTCATGCGGAGCACCCTCTTAAATGAACATTTATGAAAATCTCTATTCGTCTTCGGTTTTTATCAAATGATTAGCCTATATACCAAATTTAAAGCCTCTATCAAATTTTAAATTAAGCGTTTCTCATTTATTAAGCAAATCGAACATTTTGGTGTGTGACACCCCATAAAGTAGCAAATATTGGAAATCTGAAATTGCACACTTTCTTCCTTTCGAACGATATCCCCTACACCAAGTTGGAAGTATCTATCTCATCGCAAAGCATGTTTTTCTATCATTGCACTTTTCGAAAGTTTTGGTGAGGGAACCCCTCAAAATTAGAAATATCGAAAATTTTCTATTGCACACTTTTTTTCTTTTGAACTATCTAACTATATACCAAAATTTGAAGTTTATATTCCATTACAAAGCATATTTTTGCTATTATTTTACTTTTCGAACGTTTTCGTGTGGAGTAGCCACCCCCTTAAAAGAAACAATTTTGAAAAACTCAATTCTTTTGTTTTTTATCTGATGATTTACCCATACACCAAATATCAAGCCCCTACTATATTTTTAAAGGAGGCGTTCCTCATTTATTCAGAAAGTCGAATATTTGGTTTTGCGGTACCCCCTAAAGTAGAAAATATCGGAAAACTGAAATTGCACATACTCTTCCTTTCGAACTATCTACCCGTACACCAAATTTTAAGTCTCTATCCCATCCCGAAGCATGGTTTTTCGTTTTTTACCTTTCGAATGTTTTTCTCTAGAGCAGAATGGCAGAAGGTGGTGATATACCCGGGGCGGCTACAAACAGGATACCCGGATTTACACATCTGTTAGGAGAACTTAATGGTCTGGACGAAAATGATACAACATGTTTTTTGAGCAATTCCAGAGCTTGAGCGAATAAGGAAATTGGAGCGATATAGAGAAACTAGCAATTGTGAAATCAAAGTTGCGCGACAACGCAAAATTTTGTATGCCGGTTCGAAAGGCTTAAGGAACGAAACTTCTTTTGAGGCATTCAAGCCAAAATTCCTAGATTTTTTCACAAAGAAACCACACGCTACTACAAACCAGATCCTATTTACAACTGCAAAGCAAACTCAGGGGGAGTAAATTAAACAATTAGCACATAGAATGAACTTTAAATGACAATAACTTTACAAATTTTATTGTAAATTATTGGTACATTCAATATTCAATACATTCAATATTGTACATTGCACCTGCTGTAGCAGGTGCAATGTTTCTGTTAGCGATTTCTATGGACGCCAATGCCTGCAAAGGGGGTCGAACTGTTTGTGATAGGGTGTATCAAATACCTGTCTTTTTGGGAGGTTCTTCGTTTGAGATTGACACTGTCCCATCCGTAAGCAAATGTTAAATGTGTAAAATAATGTTATATATTAAATCTTTTTTTAGTCGATTTTTGCTCATTTCAACGTCCACCCTCCCCTTAAACAATTAAAAAAAAATAACTGTTTCATTAAAAAACATTGAACACAATAGAGTCTTACATTTTCCACGCTTCCAAAATTCGCACAATACTATGCAATCCACTACAATAATAAAATTGTAGGGTCTAAGACACCTTGTAACATTAAAAACGTACCTTTAATTTCCCATTCATTCAGAAAATACCATGCACTTCAATAAAATAATGACATTTTAGAGGCCCCATGGAATATCCTGTGGAAAGATTCAAAAGACTCGTTTCGGTTTATTGAATATTTTTGTTATGCAAATTATTTAATTAAAAAATAATTTTAACTAATTCATTAAAAAATATTGTACACAATAGTGTCTTGCATTTTCTATTTCTCCAACATTTCTAAAGTCTTTTACTCTATGTAACTGTTTCATTACAGTTTTAAGAGATACAATTAAAAAAAATCTGATGTGGGCAACACATGACTTTCCTTATATAATGAAATGAATTTATTACTTTTACAGTAAAATAAATAGGTTTTTCTTCTAGTAGATACTAATATCCTTTCCAAGATATTGACTTTTCGACAATTAGTCGTCATTTTCATTGATTATCGTCATTTTTATCCATTTGGCGAGATTTTCGTTAATTTGGCAACATTTCAAAAAGTCGCCAAGTTGGCGACATTCCGCCAATTTAGTCGCCAAAATCTCGCCAAGCGTTATGGACAAAGAAATAAGTTATATATATATATATATATATATATATATATATATAACTTATTAGATATTGAATTTTCGACATATATTATATAACTATTATTATATATTTATATATTATATAACTTATTAGATATTGAATTTTCCACAATTAGTCGTCATTTTCATTGATTTAGCGTCATTTTTATCCATTTGGCGAGATTTTCGTTAATTTAGCAACATTTCAAAAAGTCGCCAAGTTGGCGACATTCCGCCAATTTCGTCGCCAAAATCTCGCCAAGCGTTGTGAATGAAGAAATAAGTTATTCTTACAGCAGATAAATTGGCGTTCAAATGCAAAAGTATTACTCTATATCTATATTAAGTATCTTTTTTCATGAATGGAACGAGCTAGATCCACGAGAATGATGTCACCCAATTTATCGCATGATATTATATATGAAAAGTGAACATGTTTCTCAATAGGAAATATTTTTTTTCTATTTTATTTGACTTTTTGATAATTTTTTTGAAAAATGTGCGATATCTCGAGAACGGTTCATGTTAGCGTTCTAAAATTTATGTCAATCGTTTTCTAATGAAAAATTACATAAGGAATGTCTATTTACGTAACTTTATTATTGGTTTTGATTTTTTGACGATTTTTTCAAAATTTCATTCGAAAATTTAGGGGGGTTCTGAACATTCGATTGCGTATAAAAACAATAGGCTTCCAGTGTTTACAGATTGTGATTTTTGTACCAAATTTGGTTCGAATCGGTCCATTCGTTCGTCAGTTATCGTCTCCACAGACCCACTGACACACACACACACACACACACACATACACACACACATACTTTCACACACACACACACACACACACACACACACAGACATCACTTCAAAAATGTTTGATTCGTGATCAGGGATGCTTGAAACGTGCTCTCCCGTCGAAAACTCGAATTCGAATTTTCGACCCCGTCACAATACTTTCCTTATACATTATGTATATAAGGAAATTAAAAATTAAAATTCATGATATTTTAATGAATACATTTAAAAAATAACTGTTTCGTTAAAAACAATCAACACACTGAGTGTATTTTCCACGCTCCAAACATTCGACAAGCCATTTACTAAATGTAAATGCTTCATTACATTTTAACTAATATAATTAAAAAAATAAGTTTAACTGTTTCATTACAACAAACATCTCCGAAAAATCGCTCACTATCATACTAAAGCAATTCAATTTTAGACTCCGCATTGTAACATTTAAAAAAAATCTGATGTGGGCAGCACATGACTTTCCCTGCAAACTTATATCCACGTTCTATTTATTTCAATTAAATTTAATTCACTTTTAATCCAATTTTCGTTCTCCTTTGATAACTGGACTTATTTTCAAAGGTGGCGTGGAAAAATACGAAAAAAACTGATATATCTCGAGAACGGCTAGTCCTAATGTAATGGGGTTGGTCTTATTCTTTTCTTCGTTAAAAATTACGCATTAAACAAGCATTTAATGGATATATTTGAGCATACGTAGCTTTTTAGTTTAGATTTTGATAATTTTTGCGGGCCATTCTGCAAAAAAAGGCAGGTTATTTTGTTCCGAATCGTACCAAAATCTAATCAGCACCAGAGTGACCTATACGTGACTCATCTACCAAATTTTGTGAAATTCGGTCCATTAGTTTTTCAGCTACAGTGGATACAAGATTTTGCGGGCCATTTCACAAAAAAGGCGGGTTCTTTTATTCCGAATCGTACCCAAAACTAATCAGCACCAGCCCCGGCCACAAGTGACTTACCTACAAAATTTTGTGAAATTCGGTCCATTAGTTTTATAGTTAGAGTAGATACAAAATCTGCACAGACAGACACACAGACAGACACACAGACACACAGACAGACACACAGACACACAGACAGACACACAGACACACACACAGACGTCACGCTAAAAATAGTTTTTTCGTATTCTAGAAGTCTCGAAACATGTAGATCCGTCGAAAACTCGAGTTGTGATTTTCGGCATGATACCAATACTTTCCCTATACATTACCATGTATTGCAGGGAAAGTAAAAATCTGATGTGGGCAGCACATGACTTTCCCTGCAGACTTTATATCCACGTTCTGTTTATTTTAATTAAATTTATTTCACTTTTAATTCAATTTTCTTTCTCATTCGGTAACCGGACTTAATTTCATAGGTGGCGTAGAGAAAATACGAAAAACTGAAATATCTCGAGAACGGCTAGTCCTAGTGTATGGGGTTGGTCTTATTCTTTTCTTCGTTAAAAATTACGTATTAAACAAGCATTTAATGGATATATTTGAGCATGCATAGTTCTTCAGTTTAGATTTTGATGATTTTTGCGGGCCATTTTGTAAGAAAAGGCAGGTTATTTTTTTTCCGAATCGTAGCAAAATCTAATCAGCACCAGGATGACTTACAAGTGACTCATCTACCGAATTTTGTGAAATTCGGTCCAGTAGTTTTTTAGCTAGAGTGGATACAAACTTTTGGGGGCCATTTCGCACAAAAAGGCGGGTTCTTTTATCCCGAATTGCACTCAAAATTAATCAGCACCTGCCCCGCCCACAAGTAACTTACCTACCAAATTTTGTGAAATTCGGTCCATTAGTTTTTCAGTTAGAGTGGATACAAAATCTGCACAGACAGACAGACACACACACAGACGTCACGTTAAAAATGGTTTTTTCGTATTCTAGAGGTCTCGAAACGTGTAGATCCGTCGAAAACTCGAGTTGTGATTTTCGGCATGATTCCAATACTTTCCTTATGCATTACCATGTATTGCAGGGAAAGTAAAAAACATATCCCATAGCTCCCCAAACATTCAGTAAATATCGTGCAATTTGCTGAATTTCATTTAAATATTGAATAGTAACCCGAAAATTTGCTCAATATCCATCAATTCTCTAAAAATAATTAAATTTTAGAGTTTCAAATCCCTTGAAATATCAAGTCCTGATAGGATTGATAAGACACTTTCTTGTTTATTTAATATTTATATTTTCATATTCAGTCATAAGTGTTTCACTAAAACAATTAACATCTCCGAAATTTTCGCTCAGTCTCGATCAATTAATTCACTCACACAATGAAATTTTACTCCCCCCTTTCCCTGTAACACACCCCATAGTTCACCGAACATTCGATAAAATTAATGTATTAGAAGTCAATTTTACCAAATGCTGATCATTTTAATAACACCCTTTCATATCTCTCTTCCCCATTCCAAAGTTCATTCATACATGATGCCGAAAACATTCCCCCATTCAAATTCCCACTAAAGATATCCTTCGTTGTTAATACCTTAACAACTCGTCGTCGTCTAGTGGATGGCGCATTCACTCGCCACGCTACGGTCCCCAGATCGAATCCAGCTCATTCCCAGCTAATACTGGGGGCCATAAAATAACCCTTTAGAGGCATCTGCAGCCGTGGGAATGACCGATACATAGTAATAGAGGAACTAGGCTAAGTTTTCAAGCATAGGACTTTGAAGTTTTTAGCTAAATGTAATATATGCTGACATTTTATAAGATGATATCGCCTACAGAGTGGGTATAAGGCGAACATGTGATACGTGAGGGAACATGTTCTATTTCTTTGATTCCACATTTGTTGAAAAAAAGTGAAAAGAAAAAAAAAGACGGGGGGCCCGCAGCGTACAAGGAAGATGTCTTGTATGCTATGTCATCAATACAACAATAAATAATTCCCGTAAATTGCCCGATTTTGAAGGGAGGGGAAGTATCTTTACGAGGCACCAGCTTTCAACAAAGAGCCCTCTTTGGGTCCCAAGGCAATAAAAAAATCCGATGTGGGCAACAGATGACTTTCCTTATATAATGTAATGAATTTTCTACTTTTACAGTAAAAAAATAGGTTTTTCTTATAGTAGATACTTATATTCTTTCCAAGATATTGAATTTTCGACAATTAGACATTTTCATTGATATAGCGTTATTTTTAACCATTTGGCGAGATTTTCGTTAATTTGGCAACATTTCGAAAAGTCGCCATGTTGACGACATTCCGCCAAATTCGTCGCCAAAATCTCGCCAAGCTTTACTGACGGAGAAATAAGTTATTCTTATAGCAGATAAATGACTATTGGCGTTCAAATATAAAAGTATTACTCGAAGTATCTTTTCTCCTGAATGGAACGAGCTAGATCCACGAGAATGATGTCACCAAATTTATCACATGGTATTACATATGAAAAGTGAACATGTTCCTCAATAGGAAATATATTTTTTTTATTTTACATGACTTTTTGATAATTTTTTTGAATAATGTGCAATATCTCGAGAACGGTTCTTGTTAGCGTTCTAAAATTTATGTTAATCGTTTTCTAATAAAAAATTACATAAGAAATGTCTATTTGCGTAACTTTATTAGCGGTTTTGATTTTTTGACGATTTTTTCAAAATTTCACTCGAAAATTTAGGGGAGTTTTGAACATTCAATTACGTATAAAAACAATAGGATTCCAGTGTTTATGGATTCAGATTTTTGTACCAAATTTCGTTCGAATCGGTCCATTCTTTCGTCAGTTATCGTCTCCAAAGACTCACACACACACACACACACATCACTTCAAAAATGTTTGATTCGTGATCAGGGATGCTTGAAACGTGCTCTCCCGTCCAAAACTCGAATTCGAATTTTCGACCCCGTCACAATACTTTCCTTATACATTATGTATATAAGGAAAGTAATAATTGTTTGTTATTTGACTTCCGAAATTTGCAAGCTTTGAACTGATAAAATAAATGCCTCTACTAAAAAAAAAATATTCGCAGAAAGTGAGCAAGCACTGCGTCATGGTCATCTCTTTGTCTAGCGGGGTCTTTTTCACTCCCATGCAAATGAGATAATTCAGTCAGTTGCCCCAAAGCAATTAACACACCAGGGTGTCCAGTCTAAGGACTCTCTTTTGCAGTTCTGGAGGACATTCAGCTTTTTAGTTCTCAAGTTCTGTAGTAGATGCCTGAAGGCAAAGTGTTGTATATCATCCTGGAAGCCGAAAGGTCGTCCTTAAAAGACCTTTTGTATAACAGAATGTTCCTAAGCAAGGTTCATGTGATGAGTAGTAGTAAGTCCTCTGGAAAGGAAATTGTTCAGTTTGCGTTGATAGTAAGATCTCAGTATAAGGGAATGTAAAAAAATGTTTTATTTGTATGTAAAAATTTATCACTCACATAAGTTCTTCAATTAATTATTTGTAATTAAGAAAATAATTTACCACAGGGTATTAAGGTATGTTTAATTTAATTCTTATATATTTTTTTCAACATTATTACTTTCCTTATATACATAATGTATAAGGAAAGTATTGTGACGGGGTCGAAAATTCGAATTCGAGTTTTCGACGGGAGAGCACGTTTCAAGCATCCCTGACCACGAATCAAGCATTTTTGAAGTGATGTCTGTGTGTGTGAAAGTATGTATGTGTGTGTGTGTGAAAGTATGTATGTGTGTGTGTATCAATGAGTCTGTGGAGACGATAAATGACGAACGATTGGACCGATTCGAGCAAAATTTGGTACAAAAACCATAATCCGTAAACACTAGAAGTCTATTGTTTTTATACGCAATTGAATGTTCAAAACCCCCCTAAATTTTCGAGTGAAATTTTTAAAAAATCGTCAAAAAATCAAAACCGCTAATAAAATTACGCAAACAGACATTTCCTATGTAACTTTTCATTAGAAAACGATTGACATAAATTTTAGAACGCTAACATGAACCGTTATCGAGATATTGCACATTTTTTAAAAAAAATTATCAAAAAGTTATATAAAATAAAGAAATAGACGCGGTGTTTTTTTTTCCATCACCAGTTCGTACACCACAGATTGCAACACTGTTTCAAGTAAAAAATTCTAATGTGGGCAACACATGACTTTCCTTATATAATGCAATGAATTTACTACATTTACAATAAAAAAATGGGTTTTTCTTATAGTAGATATTTATATTCTTTTCAAGATATTGAATTTTCGTCATTTAGTCGTCATTTTCATTGATTTAGTGTCATTTCTATCCATTTGGAGACATTTTCGTTAATTTGGCAACATTTAAAAAAGTCGCCAAGTTGGCGACATTCCGCCAAATTTGACGCCAAAATCTCGCCAAGCGTTATGGACGGAGAAATCAGTTATTCTTATAGCAGATAAATGACTATTGGCGTTCAAATACAAAAGTATTACTCAAAGTATATTTTTTCATGAATGGAACGAGCTAGATTCACGAGAATGATGTCACTCAATTTATCGCATGGTATTACATATGAAAAGTGATCTCAATTGGAAATAATTTTTTTTTTTATTTTATATCACTTTTTGATAATTTTTTTTAAAAATGTGCAATATCTCAAAAACAGTTCATGTTAGCGTTCTAAAATTTATGCCAATCGTTTTCTAATGAAAAATTACATAAGAAATGTCTATTTGCGTAACTTTATTAGCGGTTTTGATTTTTTGACGAATTTTTCAAATTTTCACTCGAAAATTTAGGGGGGGTCTGAACAATCTATTGCGTATAAAAACAATAGGCTTCCAGTGTCTACGGATTGTGATTTTTGTACCAAATTTCGTTCGAATTGATCCATTCGTTCGTCAGTTATCATCTCCACACACAGACACACACACACAGACATCACTTCAAAAATGTTTGATTCGTGATCAGGAATGCCTGAAACGTGCTCCCGTCGAAAACTCGAATTCGAATTTTCGACCCCGTCACAATACTTTCCTTATGCATTATGTATATAAGGAAAGTAAAAAAATTTAATTATGAAACACTTTAACCAATTTATAACAACGAAATCGACGAGCTACAAGCATGCAACACGTAAACAAAATGCATTTCTGAGGCGCTGTGCATGACAACTTCAGATTGTTATTGTGGCGCCCCCTATCATTTAACAGATGAAAGCCGACAAGCGGCTAGGGACAGGAAGGCTCCTAATGTTAAAACATAGAAATTTTTTTGACCACTGAAGATAGGGAATTTTTGAAAATCTGTAGGGGAGATATAGGGATTTTTCTAAACAGAGCGGCTTTTCGGCAGTACGATTGGACTTAGCTTTTTTTTCACAATTGGGACAGAACGGCCCCTGTATATATTTCGGTAGAGGACGGGACTTGTAAAATTTTCAAACTTTCAGACAGAACGGCTCCATTTGGACTGAGTTTTTTTTTTTAACAATTGGGACAGAACGGCTCCCATATATATTTCGGTAGAAGACAGGACTTGTAAAATTTTCAAACTTTCGGACAGAACGGCTCCAGTTGGACTTCGTTTTCTTTCACAATTTGGACAGAATGACTTCCATATTTTATACTAGCCGCCTTTGGCGACCAGCCTGTTCGCTACCCTTGAAAATTCTGACCGTGGCAAATTCTAACCGTGGCACACTCGTTGGCGGGACCTACCTGTAAGGTGTAAGGTAACTGTTTGGACGGCCAGGAAGTGCCACCCAATTTAGACCGGAACTCAGTGGGGGAGGCATCCACAGGGACCGTACCCTCCTTCCCCTACCCCCAACCTTTCGGAAGGACTTACGGTCCCACATGTTTAACGTGATCGTACTCCGCCTGAACACAGCGGCAGTTTTGGCAGTGGCGGGAATCGAACCCGGACCTACCGAGTGCAATTCCCGCGCGCTAACCACTGGGCTACCGCGCCCTCCGCGACAATCTCCATAACCTTCTTTTTATTCATCCAATTTAGACCGGAACCCAGTGGGAGAGTCATCCACAGGGACCGTACCCTCCTTCCCCTACCACCAACCTCCCGGAAGGACTTACGTACCCACATGTTTAACGTGATCGTACTCCGCGTGAAAATGGCAGCAGTTTTGGCAGTCGAGGGAATCTAACCTGGGCCTACCGAGTGAAATTCCCGCACGCTAACCACTGGGCTACCGTGCCCTCCGCGACAATCTCCATAACTTTCTTTTTATTCACCCAGTTTGGACTGGAACCCAGTGGGGGAGGCATCCACAGAGACCGTACCCTCCTTCCCCTGCCACCAACCTCTCTGAAGGACTTATCGACTCATATGTTTAACGTGATCGTACTCCGCGTCAGTGGCGGGAATCGAACCCAGGCCTACCGAGTGCAATTCTCGCGCGCTAACTTCCCGCGCGCTAATTTAAATTTTATAATGGCCATATGCTAAGTTCTTAATTCCACCATCCTCGTTCCATCATTTAAAATATCCATAAAATTAAAATATCCATTTAAAAATCTATAAATTAAAATATCCATAAATTAAAATATGCATTTAAAATCAAAAATACATCCATATCGTTCCACCAATCCATAAATATAATAATTTCAAATACATCACCACAATTCAAACCACCATAATTCAATCATTTAAATTATTTAAAATATCCATTTAAAATATCATTTCGCCCGATGTATACAACACTTATGCTCGGCTCTCAATTCATTTAAAACCGAAAGCGCGGTCTCCATGGAGACGGTGAAGAAACTACTGCGGATGGGGGGGAAATGCCGTTGAAGAACTGAGCCGACACCGAGAAATTTAAAATCATGACGTCTTTAAAATTGCGATCCTGAAGGCAATTTTTAATATTTCTGGACCAGATTAGACTTGTAAGAATGCCAGATATTTCAGCTTTCTAAAAATGTAAATTATTAGTCCAAATTATGAGTACTTTTTACTATATGAGAATTTAAAGACCAAAAATCGTTTTTTTGAGCCAAAAGTGACTTTTGTTTTAAAATCTTTAAAAAATATTAGAAATCGAAATTCAGATTTGAAATTGATATATTTTTACTCACAATTGTCTGCTCTTTCCGATGGTGTGATTTGTTTTTTTTACGACGTCTGGATCGTGGAGAAAAAAGGGCAAAAATGGCAAAAAACGGTCGAAATTGCATAAAACATTAAATAAATAAAAAAAAAATTAAAATTTTAAAAATCGGTTTTCACGTGTCCCCTTCCCACCCCCCCGGGTCTCCGATTGCCAAATTTCGTAGCTCTCCGACGCGCGGTCGCGAAACGTATAGTGTATAAGACAGACAGACATTGCCTTTTATTATATAGACTAGCCGCCTTTGGCGACCAGCCTGTTCGCTACCCTTAAAAATTCTGACCGTGGCAAATTCTGATCGTTGCAAACTCGCTGACGCGACCTACCAGAAAGGTGTAAGGTAACTGTTTGGACGGCCAGGAAGTACCACCCAATTTAGACCGGAACTCAGTGGGGGAGGTATCCACAGGGACCGTACCCTTCTCCCCCTACCACCAACCCCTCGGAAGGACTTACGGCCCCACATGTTTAACGTGATCGTACTCCGCGTGAACACGGCGGCAGTTTCGGCAGTGGGGGGAATCGAACCCGGGCTTACCGAGTGCATTTTCTGCGCGTAACCACTTGGCTACCGCGCCCTTCGCGACAATCTTCACAACTTTCTTTTTTTCCAGTCCAATGTAAATTTGTTTTGGTCCTTCCGGACGTGAACATGGCGGCAATTTTGGGAATCGAACCCGGGCCTACCAAGTGCAAATCCCGCGCTCTAACCACTGGGGTACTTCGCCCTCTGCGACATTCTCCACAACTTTCTTTTTATTCACCCAATTTAGACCGGAACCCAATGGGAGAGGCATCCACAGGGACCGTACCGTCCTTCCCCTACCAACAACCTCTCGGAAGGACTTACGGACCCACATGTTTAATGTGATCGTACACCGCCTGAACACGGAGGCAGTTTAGGCAGTGGCGGGAATCGAACCCGGAGCAACCGAGTGCGATTCCCGTGCGCTAACTTCCCGCGCGCTAATTTTAATTTTATAATGGCCATATGGTATTTAAAATAACCATAAAATTAAAATATCCATCGTTTCATCACTTAAAATATCCATAAAATTGAAATGTCCATTTAAAATATCCATAAATTCAAATATCCATTTAAAATAACCATAAATTAAAATATCCATTTAAAAAATCCATATCATTCTATGAATCATCCATATCGTTCCACCAATCCATATATATAATAATTTCAAATACATCACCAGAATTCAATCCACCATAATTCAATCATTTAAATAATTTAAAATATCCATAAATTAAAATATCCATTTAAAATATCATATAAATATAATAATTTCACCCGATGTATCTATCCAATACATATGCTAAGCTCTTAATACATTTAAAACCCAAAGCGTGGTCTCCATGGAGACGGGGGAAAAACTACTGCGGGGGGAAATGTCGGGGAAGAATCGGTTCTTCGCCGAGTATTGGGCAAGAAATATAAAATCATGACGTCTTTAAAATTGCGATCCTGCAGGCAATCCGGAAGGGCGGTCGGTCTCCATGGAGACGGGGAGAAAATTCAACGGGTGAAAACGCGTTCGCCGAGAAATTGGAAATCCTTAGGTCATTAAAATCGCGATCCTGTGAATATTTATAATTATTTCTTGACCAGATTGGACTTGTAAGAATGCCAGATGTTTGACCTTTCTAAAAATGTAAATTATTAGTCGAAATTCTGAGTACTTTTTACTATGCGAGAATTTAAAAACCAAAAATCGTTTTTTTGAGTCAAAAGTGACTTTTGCTTTAAAATCATAAAAAAATATTAGAATTTATCCCTGAGATTTGAAATAGATATATTTTTACTCGAAATTCTCTGCTCTTTCCGATGGTGTGATTTGTTTTTTTCTACGATGTCGGGATCGTGGAGAAAAAAGAGCAAAAAGGTCAAAAAACGGTCGAAATCTCATAAAACATTAAATAACAAAAAAAATAATTAAAATTTTGAAAATCGGTTTTCACGTGTCCCCTTCCCACCCCCCAGGGTCTCCGATTGCCAAATTTCATAGCTCTCCGACGCGCGGTCGCGAAACGTATAGTGTATAAGACACACACACACACAGACATTGCCTTTTATTATATAGATATATTTCCGTAGAGGATGATACTTGTGATATTTTCAGACCTTCGAATAAAACGGCTCTTAAACGTAAAATATAGAATGTTTTTGGTAGAAAGGCTGGAATTAGATCTTTTTTTTTTTTTAATATTGGGCAGGATATTTTCGTGGAGGGATTTGTCAGTATTTTTCCTTTTTATTATTTGGAAGAGAAAGGCTCCCTAACATAAAAAGATAAACACTTAAGTGATTATGTCATGATATATTTAGGCCTATTTTTTAATATAATATTTTATTTGATATTTTTAGGATTTTTGAAAATATTGATTAAACTTAAAAAATGATTCTTTTGCATTGGAATATAGGCCAAGATATTTGATATGCAGTTAATAATATTGTAAATAATTATTTCAACATTATATATGTAATAAAAGAATCAACAGTTTTATTAAATTTATGTAAAATATTGACTTTAAATGTCACAAGTATATAAAATTTACAATGTATATTACTTTTTAAACATTTTTAATTATTGATGTTTATCAATTTGTATTTATTTTGTCATTACACTATAACTGAGTCTGAAATTATTGATCAACTTGGAATTCGAAGGTAATTCTTATCGGTTTCTGGTTTCATCAAAAGAAAATCATGCTTATATTTTATTGGGCATGGGGCATGTATATGTCACATTGTTTTTCCTCATACAATGTGACATCGTGGAAATTTTAACATAGGCCTCATACCTATAAAGATGGTCCCTGTATTTTTTCGCAATTTTTACAAAGTTCCCCTTTGACCACCTGCAACGGAAAGGGTCAGTGAAACTTGAACTCCATGCCTGTGGGTGGTCTCGTGCAAGATGAAGACACAACGGGGGTAAACGGTCGTTGGGGGTGCAATTAAGCCCTGAGGTTCACGCAGGAGCGTGGGACTCCTGTCACTTGCAAGTAATAATTCAGGGGTTACTGACCAAGCCCTGCTGTCATGGACTGGCCGCTGAAAGTGAGGATCCAAGTGTCCGCCAATAATATTAAGGGGACTTAAGTCCTGACAGCGAATAAAATTTAAGAGGGAGGAGAGATAAAATTGGAAGTTTTTCGAGAGAGGATTTTTTGGCATAAAAAGTCGAGGGTGCCTTCTGAGATTTTGTCGCGAGAAGTTATAAAAATTTCGCGGGAGCGAAAGGCTTCCCGGTCCCCGACTGATCAACACACGAATGACCGATGGGTCCAAGAGCCGAGGTAAGGCCTTTGAATACGTACAGCACTCAGAACTCTCTCTCTCCTTCCTCCCGCTATTTTAAATAATTCCTTACGAGGAATTTTGCCTTACTTTGTGGCATAAGCCAAATGCTTTATTGAACGTTATTAAGGCTTTATTGAATTTTATATTCTATAGTATTTTAAATTTTAGAGAGTAGCTAACCTTATAAGTGTGTTGATTATAGCAGAATTTGAGAATTGTAAATTAAAGTTTATTAGGAATTATGAGTGTATTAGTACTTGAAAGTTATAAGAAATCTCATTATGATTTTGTTCGGATCTAAGAATAGTAACTTACCTTGTGTGAGAATTTGTAGGAGCAAACTTTTAAGCTCATGTTTTAAGGTCAAAGCTTTTTCATGTTTCTTTTAAATTGTTAAATATGTAAATAAACCTTTTGTTATTTTTAAATATAATCGGTGTCCTCATTTCCATTTCTTTTAATTATTTCTTAATTTTCAGATTTAATCTATACGATCACGCCAGCCTTTAACTTTATGTTTAATGAACATACTAGGTATTTATCGCGCCCAAACCGGGCGTGTGGGATATCCCACGCAGCAGTATGGTCAGCTATATATCCAAGGGAAAAGTATTTTGGTGGAGGACTTTCAGAGGAAAACTCTTTGAAATGAAGTCACTTCCATTTGAAAGGGGTTCCCTCATCATCCAAATTTCTTTGATGATATAAATTTGTTTCGAAGGCCTTTGCAATATAATACTTTAATTTATTAGAAGCTGTTTTTTATATCGTTATATTATGGTAAAAATTACATACCTGATTCACAAGACACACCTGTATGTAATATGTGATACATCTGTACAAGCATACATCTATATACACTATACGGTACCACAGGAACGGTTTTGCTCTTAAAGAAAGAACTCCTGTAGACAACTGTTAACAACATTAGTAGAGTATCTGAAATTAGAAAAGTGTAACTCCAGTCATGTCACTAATGCTGTTAACAGAGATACAGGACCGGTTTCCCTCTCATTTGAGCTCATCAGCTGTGAATAACTGAAGTAGACATTTCCTAAAAACTGTCAGTCAAGCTGATTAATTAAGGAAAAAATTATTATACTTCCAGTATAGCAAACAGCATTCAAGTAAGAGGTAGTTTAAATAGCATTCTTTAGCCTCTAGAATAATCTGTTGCACTATAAATTTATTAGAAGCTATTTCTCATAGCGTTATATTATTGTAAAAATTACATACCTGATTCACAAGACACACCTGTATGTAATATGTGATACATCTGCACAAGCATACATCTATATACACTATACGGTACCACAGGACCGGTTTTGCTCTTCAAGAAAAAACTCCTGTAGACAACAGTTAACAACATTAGTAGAGTATCTGAAATTAGAAAAGTGTAACTCCAGTCATGTCACTAATGCTGTTAACTGAGATACAGGACCGGTTTCGCTCTCATTTGAGCTCATCAGCTGTGGATAACTGAAGTAGACATTTTCTGTGAAAAATTCCAAGTCTTCTTTCTTTATCATAATGTCATGGGCAAATGTAAAGTGATCTTCAAGAGCTAATTTTGATACACATTCGAAACCACACTGTATATAGGAAACATTATTCTTGAATTTGTACTTGATTTCTTTATTATGTTTCTGCCGAATTTGTTTATATAAATTAGAACTTTTAGAAAATGTTTTATCACAATCAAAACATTTATGTTCTGCTACATCCATTATTTTCAGCTAGAAAGAGAGCTAAACCTAAACAAAATAAGAAGTATCATTAATAAATCCAAATACTGAGTGAAAATGTTAAGCGTAATGTATTAACAATATTACATAAAATTAAACACTCATTAAATACATATAACAGCAACAACAAAATAATATAGTTAAATGTACATCACCCAATCTTGCTCAGTTTAGGCCATGTCATCCAATTTCAGAGAACACACCTTTTAAATTACTAGAAATATTAATTTGTCAGTTTTTATCTAATAGTAAGTTAGGATATCATAAATATTTTAGTTCCTTAGATATATGCAATACAGTAGCTGTCGCTTTTAAGAATTAGTGGTTATAAGAATCAAAATAACTGCCATCTTGGATCATGCCGATTAGATTTTGGTACGATTCGGAAAAGAACAACCTGTCTTTTTTTACGAAATGGCTCAAAAAAATTGCCAAAATAAAAAAAAAGACTACGTATGCTCAAATGTATCAATTAAATTCTTGTTTTATACGCAATTTTTAACGAGTAAAAGAATATAACTCTCTCCATTATACTTTAGGCCTAACCATTCTGAAGATATTCGAGATTTCTTGCATTTTTTTTATGCCACTTTAGGAAAAATATCCAATTATCAAATAGAAACAAAAATTAAATTAAAAAGGCAGATTTATATTTTGTACAATTAAACTCAATTAAATAAATTATTAAAGAAATAAAGAAAATATGAATTTGAGTCTGCAGGGAAAGTCAGTAAATTGTATAAATAAAGAAATAGAAGGGAAATGTTTTACACGTATAAACATGCGATCGATGATAGAATAATATTATTCAAGTGTTTCGTTTAGTGCCAAATAGGGTTATATTAGCAGAACGTCTTGGCGAAAACCGCTACTGACCATCGCCAAGCGTGCCAATCTTGATATTTTATTTAACTTTGGTTGGCGGTTGAGGGCGCTGGGGTAGCAGTGAAACATCTGTATAAATTAATCTGTGAACAATAAGAGGCAAAACAAAATGCCACCACGAGCAGAGAACTAGTAACTGCTTCCATAGCACGCATGCTTTTTGCTCCTGGCTTTCTGCGCCTTGGGCGCGTGTTTTCGCTGTATTGTTATGTGAGTTTGATATATTCTCGTGCACCGTGATTCAAGATTTACAATGGTACCAGTGGTTTTCTCTTACGACCTTCCGTTGGTGAGAAAACTTCATATTTGTATTTTAATTGTTCTACTGTTATAACGTTCTACCATTGTAACGGGATTTTCTCAAAAGTGTCAATAACAGACCTTTTGTCCATCTGTAAATCAGCTTATTCTTGCTTACATTGTTTAAAATCTTTTGAAATGTTTAATGTAAAAGTGTATTTTTTTATTTCTGATATTTTTTTTGCCTGGAAATGTTATTTTTATATGTAAAATGTATTTTAAACGGTATGTTTCCTTGTACTTTTGATTTTGGATCTGCGTCACCCCCCTCTTTACATAATGATCCTACCCCTTGCGACCTGTCCAACCGGCTCTCCCGCGCTTATCCCCTTCTCTCTGTCATTTTTTCAGGCTATAGTTTCAGATGTGGTACGTCATTTTCCCTGCCTTTGTTGCTCTTTTTCCCTTTAAAATTCCTCTCTCTGGATCTTTTTTCCCTGTCATTCTTTATTTTGAATTGCCTTTGGGCTCTGGTTTCCCTTGTGGCGCGGTCCATGTAACACTGTCTTATGCTACGTTCCCCCTTAATGAATCTATTCTTCATAAAATACACATTAAGCATTATTTGTTGCACATTTAAATAAACAAGTTAAAATAATTTTCTTATTGCGCATTCATAGTCCTATGATTTAAATGACTTGAAAAAATTTCGATCATACCAGTAAAAGACTTCTTCAACACGCAACAAAACTTTCTTTGCTATGTTATTAAGGGGACGGTGGACGTTGAAATTTTTTTTATTTATTTATTGACTTAGAAACATGAAAATTTGTATAAATATTCCTCTTAACATTACTATATATAATACCATGAAATTTTTTTCAATTTTGTATTTTTTTTTTTTTAATTTAATTTTTTTTAACAAAAATTTAAAAATGTTCCTTGCGTTCCATTTATTCACATTTTTGATTAATTTTACTTTATGATCACTTAAAAACATATTATGAACAAATTTGGGTATGTATTTTTAAATCGGTTGGAAAGTTAATTTTTTAAAAATATTTTTCTGCGTTAAAACTTAATTTTTATCAAAATTTCACATTTCATTCGGTTCTTATTCACTTTTAATTACCTTAATAAAGTCCAATTGTAAAATGCATACCCAGTTTCATTAAGAAGTATGAAAGGTGTCTTCTTGCCAAATTTCATGCATTTCAAACAAAAATTAAGACGCATGGAGCATTTTAAAAATGTAAAACCGTTGAAAAATTCGTTTCGAGAAAAATGCATTTAAAGTAAATAAGACAGAAATACTATGTAGATAGTGGATAAATGATGGTTAATGCAATGTAAGTATATATATATACTATGTAATGTAACTTTTAGAATAATAAACTAATATTATAGTAAAAAATAAATAAATTATCACAATCTAAGAAAAATAAGTATAAATTTCCGCTAAGAAAAATACGTATTAAACTAGTAATCGAGGAGATATAATACACTGCTGGTCATTAAATTTGCTACACCAAGGAAAACAAATAGCTGAATCTTATTTATTGTACATATACGGTATAATGGGAGGAAGACATGATTAAATTTGCAGGTGGTTTGGCATACACAGCATGCAGAATTCAGTACACAGAGTTGCCACCTCTGGCAGCAACAGCAGGCTGTAATCTGGCTGAGCATCGAGTTAAATTGAGCTTGGATGACAGTTATGGGTACATCATTCCATGCGGCTTCAACTCTATGCCAGAGTTCATCAATCATAGTGGCGGGTGAGTGGTGGCGTGTCAGTCTCTCGGCAACCCATGTCCAGATGTTCTCAATGGGTGACAGATCTGAAGAGCGTGCTGGCCAGGGAAACAGTCGAACACCCTCTCTATCTAGGAAGGTCAGGAAAGGAGGGGAAAAATGCGGTAGTGCATTATCTTGTTGAAAGATGGTGTCACGCAGGCCTTGAAGTTAGGGAACAGCCACGGGCCTTAACACGTCAGGAATGCAACGACGGCTGTCCACATTACCGACTATGCGAACAAGAGGTGACTGGGATTTATACCCAATGGCACCCCATACCATCCAGCCAAGTGCTGGGCACATATGACAATGACGAATGCAAGCTGGCAATGTTTGTTCTCCTCGGTGCTGCCACACACGGATACGTCCATCATGATGCTGTATGCAGAACCGAGATTCATGTGAAAAGACGACGTGGTGCCACTCCTGTATCCAGTGTCGTTGTTCGTCACACCACTGTAGGCGTGCCTATCTCTGCTGCAGCATCAATGAAAGCTGCAACAATGGTTGCCGTGCTGACAGTCCATGGTGCTGCAGACGTCATCGCACTATCCGTGCAGACACTTGTCGTCTTGCAAACGAGCCCAGTTCCTGACTCAGGGTACGACATGGCTGTACGATCCCGCAAGGCCAAGAGGACAACATGTCTGTCCTCTCGGTTGTTAGTGGTCCAGGCCGCAGAGATCCTGCATGGCATTCAGTATGGCCTTTTTGGACCAATCGATTCCATATTTGCCTGACAGTCATGGGATCCCGACCAATATGAGCAGCAATGTCGTGGAACGATAAACCGCAGTCCCGATAGGTCACGATCCCAATTTTAAAAATGTAAAACCTTTGAAAATTTTATTTCGAGAAAAATGTATTTAAAGTAAATAAGACGGAAATACTATGTAGATAGTGGATAAATGATGGTTAATGCAATATAAGTATATAAAAATTTGTCTAATCCGGAGACCAACCCACAGCACTTTCAGCTCACTCGCCAAGTAGTCGCCAAGCATTCCGATTGCTGTGTATCCCAAGCGTTCCGTACATTCGTTCCACAGATTTCAACCTTTAGGTCGAACCCCTGCCCCTACATGGACCACTGGTACATTCGTTAGACACATTTCGACCTTTAGGTCGAACCCCTGCCCCCTACATGGACCACTGGTACTTACAGACCACTAATATATTCGCTCCACAGATTTTGACATTTAGGTCGAACCCCTGCCCCTACATGGACTACTGGTACCAGGGATGTATCTAGAGAAATGTGAGTGGTGGTTGATTTTCCAGAACAATTATTATTGCGAATATAAAATTTCAAAACGAGCTTTGCGTTAATTCGCACACACAAACAGTATTAGTATTCTATACTTTTATATTAAAGAAAAACATTTGATAAAATTGAATATAACTTTTTTTAAATGTAATTGTAATATGTATATTTTTTTGGATGAGTGGTGTTCGGCAATTGAGTGGTGGTCGGAAATTCTGAGTGATGGAAACCCCGACCACCGCCGACCACTGTAGATACATCCCTGTGGTACATACGGACCACTGGTACATTCATTCCGCAGATTTCGACCTTTAGGTCGAACCCCTTCTCATGTACGGATCCTAGCTTGCATGGAGAAAGTGATCTTGCTACGTGCGATATGCCATGCGTGAACCTCTTAGCCATCATATGACGTTGCCCCAGTGCACCAGTGGGGGTGGAAACACATTGCGCCCAACAACACAAACATCTATGCCTAAAGTGAGACTCGAACCCACAACCTGGCGGTCGAACGAGTACGAGGAAACGCTTGCCTTTGACCGTTCGACCACCGCGTCGGCTTTCGGCAGCAGTTGTGGCAGCATGCAAATCCAGCACGCAAACCACCGGGCTACTGCACCCGAAATGTGCCAACAGCATGCGGTGTTTCCAGGTGGTCACCACCCAAGTACTAACTGCGTCCGATGCTGCTTAACTTCGGTGATCTAACGAGAACCGGTGTTTTCAGCAAGGTAGGGCCGTTGGCAATTAAGAAAAATAAGTATGAACTAGTAATCGAGGCTATATAGTAGTATGAATCATTAATCGAGAAAATTTAAACATACCTTTAATTACAACTAATCAAATTCACCAGCACCATATGTTTTGCTTTCTTTTCTTACATTTTTAGCATTTTTCTGCGACTTACAATATTTTTTAACTATTCTGTTTTCTTTCCATTCAGTAGTGTTTCTAGTTAAACTTTGATTGATGCGGCGTTTATCACGTTGCTGTGCAATAGATAAAGAAAATGCGTTCACCTTTTCCTCCATACCTAAACTATTTACACATCCAAAGTTATATTCCGAAACTGTGGAAATCACAGACATTTCCAACCTCTTTTTAGAAACGAATGTTTCTTTCGGACAGTTTTTCCAAATTGAGCTGTGTAAGCTCTCATTAGCGTTCTGGGTTTTGCCAGAAATACACCTGGTTAACAATTCATTGCTAGCCAGTCTTTGGTAAATTGGCATAATTTTTGCAACATCTTCAGACAGCTTTGTCTTCATTGTCGCATGAGATTTTGGTGGTTCCTTATTAGCAAGAGCCCGTTGATAAAAACACCATGATGAGACACCTGCGGGGCATTTGTTGTGCTTTGGAGATTTGTTGGTTGAAGAACAGTGTAATATGGTAGCATAAATTGCTGTTTTCATATCTTCTATGCGAGGCACGTTGTCTTTAATCGCTTTCCTATAAAAGTTTGTTAGTTTTATAATTGTTTCCTCTTTCAAACTACCGTCTTTACGTCCACCAATAGTAACACCTTTGCTACGCCACTCCTTGACTTTATTACGGAGTCCTGCTCCTAGGCGTTTGGCCACGTGATTTATGCATTCCTCTTTTATAATTCTAATATCACTGCCATATACATTTAATTCTGACAGATGTTGATAAGTTTTCGCTTCACCATCAGATAGCAATCCTACATACCTCATTCCACAAGTACTTACAGATCGATTCCATATAGATGCAGCAGCTGTCATTTCCATCGAATTAGAAGATCCGGCATGATTCTGTGAGCATTCAGGTTTATGGCCTTCATACCAAATGCTGAATTCAGCACTAGCTGCACCAAGATCTCGCGTCGCAGTGACACATTCTGGACAGTATTTAGATAAGATTTCAAAATCGATAACTAATCCAGTCAGAATATCTATAACAAATCCAATTCCATATAGAGATGTATGACCGCGTTTCTGCCATGTTCCATCATATGAAACAGTGATGTCTATAATTTTTTCATTAGTAAAACTTTCATCCAAATCCTCATATTTCTTCCGCACTATGCTTCGAGCAATTCGAAGAACATCATCTTTGAAGCTTTTTCTTTCCTCATACAAGCTATGCAAGCATCTTGAAAATGTTTTTTTATCCATGGCATGAATTCCAATAGCCATAGAAAACACTTCTAAAGCTGCATGTCCTTTACCAATTTTCAGAAATGCTTCAACTAGTTTTTTATTTGCATCAAAGCACTTCGTTTGGCTTACTCGAGGACTCGAAAATACTGTGCTGAATACTTTTCCGCAACTTTTACAAATTAACTCTATTTTTGAAGAGTACCCAAATGCCCCTTTTGATATTACATCCAGAGAATTACTATCACATTCATTGCACTTCACATTGCACAATAAATCTGACCACATATTATTATTCATAAAAACATATGTGTTTTCATTCAAATTTTCTGAATCACAGTTAGATGCGGATGGAAAATATGCATTTAGTTTGTTTTCACTAGCACTTCCAATTTTATTATATAAATATGTAGTAGATGTTGCACTTTCAGAAGAAATAGTGGACAGGGAAATATTTGAAGATTCATCCACACTATTTACAAATGAGGAATTATTTGAAGATCCATTCACACATGACGAATTATTTGTAGAATTATCCACACTATTTACAGATGACCACCGCTTACGAATTTTGTTGCTGTTTGCAAGCGATTTCTTTGACGGTCGAGATTTCGGCTTACGAAAACGCCTACTTATAGAATGCATTTTTAAAATTGACACAAATATATGTTGTAAAAACTATGACATAAAAGTACGCTGTAGCACTTTCAGATCTAAAAAGAGCTATTTTTGAAGCAAAAAATGAAGAAAATAGTGTCAAGAAGTAAGGAAATATATTATAAAAATTTATCACTTCAAAACTTTCGGCAATCCATAGTAAACAAACCAGGAAGTGGTTACAGTTAAAGCTCACTGTTGCCAATTTACAAAAATAATAATTTACGAAGATATTAATTTTTAAAATTAAAATATCGATTCATAAACGCTGACAGATGTTTGTTTACCTTATGTGTGAAATTTAAAGGTCCATGATTTGTTTGTTTACAAACTTTAAATGCTTATAACTTCCTCAAAAATCATCATAGATACTAGCGGTTTTTTGCACCTGGTGCAGTTAAATGTGTAGAATAATGTTATATAATAAAAAAAAAAACCTTTTTTTATCGATTTTTGCTCATTTTAACGTCCACCGTCCCCTTAATGTCAAGATTAAGAAGTACCTGTTCAGCTCAGCCACTGTTGTACATTTCTAATGGAGTGCTGTAAGGGTATTCGTGGTAACTTTGATCTTTAATTTGAATAACACAGCCAACACATTCGAAAAGTTTTCTTACATGACACATCATGCTCTCATGAATACAAGAGATTAATTATTGTTCGAATACAAAATTTTTGTCACAAATAATTGATGGTAGAAAGGTTATAGTATCCATTATTTTTAATATTTGA
The DNA here is from genome assembly GCA_951213105.1 of Amaurobius ferox. Taxonomy (NCBI): domain Eukaryota; kingdom Metazoa; phylum Arthropoda; class Arachnida; order Araneae; family Amaurobiidae; genus Amaurobius; species Amaurobius ferox. The sequence continues at coordinate 82,226,273 of OX578149.1, read as the reverse complement.
GCAAGAAGTCACTCTAGAAATATACTTTCTCGAAGTTCCATACTAACGTTGTTGGCACAATTCATTAAACATGCTATTTGATTTTTATCTAAGGTAATATGACACTGCGTTAGACAAAATTTTGAATCATATAATTGAATTATCTTCTGTAAATGAAGTTTTCCATTGTCATTGAAACAGAACAACTCATTGCGACTGACGAAAGATGTATCCGCCTATAGACTATTGAACGACCACAATTTTTGTGAAAATTCACTCTAAGTAGCAGGTGACAATGTAACCCATTCACGCGTAGGCACTAGTTCATTTCGTTAGTTCGTTATCTCCATATATGCACTTTTAGCTTCTCATGGCGAAGTTTCAAATATACATAGACACCAGAACCTAAATGCCAATGACGGAGCGCATCTTGCATGGCATCTGAAGAAGTAGATTCAGTCGAAACAGATTCTGTAGTGCAGGATAACACTCCGCTGTGTGTTAGAGCACAAGAAGGCAGTTCTTGAGATGAGTTTCCGACCTCGGTGAGGACTTGTGAATTCACAACAGTAGATGTTTCTGCTGGAGGTATGGAAGTGTCACAGCGGGAATTCCGAGGGCATCAGAAGTCGCAACGGATTCCCGCCCGACACGGCTGACCAAGATAGTCTAACTTTCTCTGAGAAATTTCTTATACCCAGGTTCTAAACACACCTCCCGTCAATTGGAAGAATTCCAATTGATGACCTGCGGAAAACCCAACCAAAATCCAAAATAAACAGAAAATACCTTTACCTTTAAAAACTCATCCAAGGGTGAAAAATACATAAATCAACACAAATAAAAACTCAGTTTAATTTCAAATTCCGATTTATTAAATACTTAAGAAAAGGAGTTAGCATAACAAATACAATTTCTGAATCGAAATCAACTTTAAACCACTGGACCTCTTCTACTGAAAATCATCGGCTCTTTGCCGGAATTTAAATATCAATTCAATAAATCATTAATTCCAAAATATTTCCATATTAATATATCATATTCGCTAATATTAACTAAGGTATGGTCATGGAGAGAAATCGCACACTCGAGGAACGCTTAATACTTAATTATCAATTTAATTCAATTCAATTATTTTACTTCATGGAATTAATTTAGTAGCATTTTAGCTAAGAAGATCTTGAGAATATATCAGGAGGTTCAGTTCGCCGGAACACCAGACAGTCGAGGCAGCAGCCTCCAATTACCGAAAAGGGTCGCTTGCCTCCATATCTGGAAGGACTCAGAAACGTTGAAGTCATCACATCCGCTAGAGTTCCCTCGGAGAGAAATCTTCCCCGACCAAGGAGAGGCGGCAGGCAGGCACGAAGGATACGAGCAACGACCCGCACAGGGCTCAGGCTTCATCTCGGACGCCAATCGAAACGGTCTACAGGCATCCGGAACAGGAGGTTCCCGGACGGTCAACGGTGGCAGCAAACGAAGAGGTTCGGCATCAGCGAAGTCCCAGTCAATGTAGTGGCGATGGTAGCGGCAGTGGCATCTCTCCCGACCCCCACAACACGGTAACTCAACCTGAGGGTTAAGTCCCGAGCCGACGTGGGTTCGACGATGTTTCCAAGGAGAGAGCCCAGAATCAAGAATCTTGCAGCTTTTAAACACTCCGGGTGGATCCAGGACCCGGCCAATTAAAAATATCAAGGGGCTCACATCTTCTCATTTCCTCCAATCCAAAATTCTTTCATTTCAAATACATCCAGGGATCCGCCCCTTCAAACGACAAAGTTCAAGGCACGTGCAGAACCACACGAAATCCCGCACAAGATTGCATCACCCAACAAAGCGAAAAAAACATGGAGACAGCCGTCTCCGCCAGCAAACAAGTGCGACCTTGAGCAACGAACGCTGTTCCTCGAGTGTAAAAGAATTATTATGAAATTAAAATGGCCACAATTCAATACAGATTCAGATTCATTTAAATATGCTAAAATATACAATGACATGAGGGCTCCAGGACACAGATTAATTAAATAAAAGTTTAAAAAGTACAGAAGTTATGCAATTTACAAAGGAGTGACGAATTCCGTCACGACAGAAGCCATGAGATAGGTATCTAACCAATCCATCGCAAACTTTTGTGAGGGTGAATTAATCACATCTGAGACAAAATATCCACAGATTTTGTTTCATCAAGGACAGGAACCGACAACTCCACACTATTTCCACTAGAAATTAACTGTTCGAGTGGCGGCACACTTTGAATTTTAGACATTATTTGCAGATAATAACATCCAAGTACCACATTCACAATATAAGATTTATTTTTAAAACATTAAGATCTTAAAATGCTATAAATTTGTCGCAGCTATGAACGAACCGAACCTATCCACGCAACGTCCAAGGGTGAAATGACTTATCGGGCCACGTCATAAGACTAATCACGTGACCTAAATAGAGTGCCGTGTGCAAATAGATTACATAAGATATGAAGTGGTTAGAACTTGTAATTTTCAATGAATCGTACAACATTGGTTTGTGCTAAGCGCAATAGTTATCTACGTGGGAGACTGTCTACATTATTTTATTCATCTTCGAAATCATAAAGTGGAAATATGTACCAAACTTAGTTAAAATTCATAATTTTTAATCACACTATCATTAAATACATAGGGAAATTTTGTATATTTTATATCTTTAGGGGATATGCTTACCACATCGCACAGAATATACAAGAATAGTTAGCAAAAACATGAAATATTTTCTATTGAGAAACATGTTCACTCTTCATATGTAATACCATGGGATAAATTGGGTGACATCATTCTCGTGGATCTAGCTCGTTCCATTCATGAAAAAAGATACTTTGAGTAATACTTTTGTATTTGAACGCCAATATTCATTTATCTGCTGAAAGAACAACTTATTTCTTCGTCCATATCGCTTGGCGAAATTTTGGCGACGAATTTGGCGGAATGTCGCCAACTTGGCGACTTTTTGAAATGTTGCCAAATTAACGAAAATCTCGCCAAATGGATAAAAATGACGCTAAATAAATGAAAATGACGACTAATTGTCGAAAATTCAATATCTTGGAAAGAATATTAGTATCTACTATAAGAAAAACCCATTTTTAACACTTTACAGCAAAGTTGAAAAGTGTTTATGACTTTGTTCATTCTGTCTGTCTGTCTGTCTGTCCGTTAGCACGATAACTGCCGTAAAAATGACTTAATCAAAATGAACTTTAGTATGTTGTTCAGACGGTCTGTAGGACCTATGGGAATATAAATAAATAATATCACCCAATTAGTTTTGGATTGAACCCGGGTTGAAAAAATGAAATACATTGAACCCAATGGGACCAAATTTTTCAAACATTTTTTAAGCGGATTTAAATTTCACAAATTGCTTCGAAAATTTTAGGTAATATTCAAATTGTTCCATAAAATATATAAAAAAAAATTCAGCGAAATATATTCAGTAGTTTTTTTAGATAAAAATTAAAATAATAATTACACCTCTTACATGAAGTGATCACGTGACCATGATATGAAACGATCACGTGACCAACTTCAAAATATAATACGGCATCCATCTTGTCTCAAAATCGTCATTTTTAAAGTTCTTTTTAATTCATATTGAGTGTTGTATTCGTCGTAAAACCTCTTTATTTTCGCTTAAATTCTGTACATCTACATACTGAAACAACGCAATGACAATATATTTGAGTTTAAATGAGCATCCAACTTTGATTATTTCTCTAACGAAGCCTATTTTTCACTTATGTGAAATGTAAACAGCAAAATATGTAGGATGAGTTGTATAGGAATTGCTGTATTTTTTAATGCAAAAGAATTTAGCTCATGGAGTCTGCATAGCTGATATGAAAGAAATATTCATTGACTTTACCGAGAGAAGGACGATTTTTTGCGATGAAGTTTTAAGCATAGAGTTAAATTACTTAATACTCCATGGTCTTAATTTTTAAATAAAATAAATTATTATAGTATTGTGATGAATGACATGAATGGGAAATTATTTATGAATGAAATGCTGCTTTTTTAGAGAGAGCCAGGCGTGTTATTTTTTCTATGACGTCATTTGAATGAATTTCAGTTGTTTTCGATGAAGTTTTTAAATATAATAAATTATCGTGGTATTATGATAATTCTAAAATTGTTACCGAGTAATATATCACATTTTAGAGATGTTTAAACCAGGCAATTTATATTTCAATGCCGTCATTTGAATGAAGTTCATTTTTTTGGATGAATGTTTAAGTTTGCAACTATAATAAATCAATGTATTATTGTGAAAAGTTTTAAAACATTACCGAGGAATGTATTACATTTTAGACATGTTTAAATAAAATTGCATTGAAGTTGGAAAGTGTTTCTTAATCAATGCTTTAAGCATGATTGATCTTTCCTGTTTTACTGTAAAAGTAGTAAATTCATTACATTATATAAGGAAAGTCATGTGTTGCCCACATCAGATTTTTTTTTTACTGTAAAAGTAGCAAATTCATTGCATTATGTAAGGAAAATCATATGTTGCCCACATCAGATTTTTACTTTCCTTATATACGTAATGTATAAGGAAACTATTGTGACGGGGTCGAAAATTCTAATTCGAGTTTTCGACGGGGGAGCACGTTTCAAGCATCCCTGATCACGAATAAAACATTTTTGAAGTGATGTCTGTGTGTATGTGCGTGTGTGTGTGAAAGTAGGTGTGTGTGTGTGTGTGTGTCAGTGAGTCTATGGAGACGATAACTGACGAACGAATGGACCGATTCGAACGAAATTTGGTACAAAAATCACAATCGATAAACACTGGAAGCTTATTGTTTTTATACACAATCGAATGTTCAGAACCCCTCTAAATTTTCGAGTGAAATTTTGAAAAAAATTGTCAAAAAATCAAAACCGCTAATAAAGTTACCCAGATAGACATTTCTTATGTAATTTTTCATTACAAAACGATTGACATAAATTTAAAAACGCTAACATGAACTGTTATCGAGATATTGCACATTTTTAAAAAAAATTATCAAAAAGTTACATAAAATAAAAAAAAATATTTCCTATTGAGAAACATGTTCACTTTTCATATGTAGTAAATACCATGCGATAAATTGGGTGACATCATTCTCGTGAATCTTGCTCGTTCCATCCATGTAAAAGGATACTTTGAGTAATACTATTGTATTTGATCGGCAATTGTCATTTATTTGCTGTAAGAATAGCTTATTTCTCCGTCCATAACGCTTGGCGGGATTCCACCTCATTCCACAAGTACTTACAGATCGATTCCATATAGATGCAGCAGCTGTCATTTCCATCGAATTAGAAGATCCGGCATGATTCTGTGAGCATTCAGGTTTATGGCCTTCATACCAAATGCTGAATTCAGCACTAGCTGCACCAAGATCTCGCGTCGCAGTGACACATTCTGGACAGTATTTAGATAAGATTTCAAAATCGATAACTAATCCAGTCAGAATATCTATAACAAATCCAATTCCATATAGAGATGTATGACCGCGTTTCTGCCATGTTCCATCATATGAAACAGTGATGTCTATAATTTTTTCATTAGTAAAACTTTCATCCAAATCCTCATATTTCTTCCGCACTATACTTCGAGCAATTCGAAGAACATCATCTTTGAAGCTTTTTCTTTCCTCATACAAGCTATGCAAGCATCTTGAAAATGTTTTTTTATCCATGGCATGAATTCCAATAGCCATAGAAAACACTTCTAAAGCTGCATGTCCTTTACCAATTTTCAGAAATGCTTCAACTAGTTTTTTATTTGCATCAAAGCACTTCGTTTGGCTTACTCGAGGACTCGAAAATACTGTGCTGAATACTTTTCCGCAACTTTTACAAATTAACTCTATTTTTGAAGAGTACCCAAATGCCCCTTTTGATATTACATCCAGAGAATTACTATCACATTCATTGCACTTCACATTGCACAATAAATCTGACCACATATTATTATTCATAAAAACATATGTGTTTTCATTCAAATTTTCTGAATCACAGTTAGATGCGGATGGAAAATATGCATTTAGTTTGTTTTCACTAGCACTTCCAATTTTATTATATAAATATGTAGTAGATGTTGCACTTTCAGAAGAAATAGTGGACAGGGAAATATTTGAAGATTCATCCACACTATTTACAAATGAGGAATTATTTGAAGATCCATTCACACATGACGAATTATTTGTAGAATTATCCACACTATTTACAGATGACCACCGCTTACGAATTTTGTTGCTGTTTGCAAGCGATTTCTTTGACGGTCGAGATTTCGGCTTACGAAAACGCCTACTTATAGAATGCATTTTTAAAATTGACACAAATATATGTTGTAAAAACTATGACATAAAAGTACGCTGTAGCACTTTCAGATCTAAAAAGAGCTATTTTTGAAGCAAAAAATGAAGAAAATAGTGTCAAGAAGTAAGGAAATATATTATAAAAATTTATCACTTCAAAACTTTCGGCAATCCATAGTAAACAAACCAGGAAGTGGTTACAGTTAAAGCTCACTGTTGCCAATTTACAAAAATAATAATTTACGAAGATATTAATTTTTAAAATTAAAATATCGATTCATAAACGCTGACAGATGTTTGTTTACCTTATGTGTGAAATTTAAAGGTCCATGATTTGTTTGTTTACAAACTTTAAATGCTTATAACTTCCTCAAAAATCATCATAGATACTAGCGGTTTTTTGCACCTGGTGCAGTTAAATGTGTAGAATAATGTTATATAATAAAAAAAAAAACCTTTTTTTATCGATTTTTGCTCATTTTAACGTCCACCGTCCCCTTAATGTCAAGATTAAGAAGTACCTGTTCAGCTCAGCCACTGTTGTACATTTCTAATGGAGTGCTGTAAGGGTATTCGTGGTAACTTTGATCTTTAATTTGAATAACACAGCCAACACATTCGAAAAGTTTTCTTACATGACACATCATGCTCTCATGAATACAAGAGATTAATTATTGTTCGAATACAAAATTTTTGTCACAAATAATTGATGGTAGAAAGGTTATAGTATCCATTATTTTTAATATTTGAGCAAGAAGTCACTCTAGAAATATACTTTCTCGAAGTTCCATACTAACGTTGTTGGCACAATTCATTAAACATGCTATTTGATTTTTATCTAAGGTAATATGACACTGCGTTAGACAAAATTTTGAATCATATAATTGAATTATCTTCTGTAAATGAAGTTTTCCATTGTCATTGAAACAGAACAACTCATTGCGACTGACGAAAGATGTATCCGCCTATAGACTATTGAACGACCACAATTTTTGTGAAAATTCACTCTAAGTAGCAGGTGACAATGTAACCCATTCACGCGTAGGCACTAGTTCATTTCGTTAGTTCGTTATCTCCATATATGCACTTTTAGCTTCTCATGGCGAAGTTTCAAATATACATAGACACCAGAACCTAAATGCCAATGACGGAGCGCATCTTGCATGGCATCTGAAGAAGTAGATTCAGTCGAAACAGATTCTGTAGTGCAGGATAACACTCCGCTGTGTGTTAGAGCACAAGAAGGCAGTTCTTGAGATGAGTTTCCGACCTCGGTGAGGACTTGTGAATTCACAACAGTAGATGTTTCTGCTGGAGGTATGGAAGTGTCACAGCGGGAATTCCGAGGGCATCAGAAGTCGCAACGGATTCCCGCCCGACACGGCTGACCAAGATAGTCTAACTTTCTCTGAGAAATTTCTTATACCCAGGTTCTAAACACACCTCCCGTCAATTGGAAGAATTCCAATTGATGACCTGCGGAAAACCCAACCAAAATCCAAAATAAACAGAAAATACCTTTACCTTTAAAAACTCATCCAAGGGTGAAAAATACATAAATCAACACAAATAAAAACTCAGTTTAATTTCAAATTCCGATTTATTAAATACTTAAGAAAAGGAGTTAGCATAACAAATACAATTTCTGAATCGAAATCAACTTTAAACCACTGGACCTCTTCTACTGAAAATCATCGGCTCTTTGCCGGAATTTAAATATCAATTCAATAAATCATTAATTCCAAAATATTTCCATATTAATATATCATATTCGCTAATATTAACTAAGGTATGGTCATGGAGAGAAATCGCACACTCGAGGAACGCTTAATACTTAATTATCAATTTAATTCAATTCAATTATTTTACTTCATGGAATTAATTTAGTAGCATTTTAGCTAAGAAGATCTTGAGAATATATCAGGAGGTTCAGTTCGCCGGAACACCAGACAGTCGAGGCAGCAGCCTCCAATTACCGAAAAGGGTCGCTTGCCTCCATATCTGGAAGGACTCAGAAACGTTGAAGTCATCACATCCGCTAGAGTTCCCTCGGAGAGAAATCTTCCCCGACCAAGGAGAGGCGGCAGGCAGGCACGAAGGATACGAGCAACGACCCGCACAGGGCTCAGGCTTCATCTCGGACGCCAATCGAAACGGTCTACAGGCATCCGGAACAGGAGGTTCCCGGACGGTCAACGGTGGCAGCAAACGAAGAGGTTCGGCATCAGCGAAGTCCCAGTCAATGTAGTGGCGATGGTAGCGGCAGTGGCATCTCTCCCGACCCCCACAACACGGTAACTCAACCTGAGGGTTAAGTCCCGAGCCGACGTGGGTTCGACGATGTTTCCAAGGAGAGAGCCCAGAATCAAGAATCTTGCAGCTTTTAAACACTCCGGGTGGATCCAGGACCCGGCCAATTAAAAATATCAAGGGGCTCACATCTTCTCATTTCCTCCAATCCAAAATTCTTTCATTTCAAATACATCCAGGGATCCGCCCCTTCAAACGACAAAGTTCAAGGCACGTGCAGAACCACACGAAATCCCGCACAAGATTGCATCACCCAACAAAGCGAAAAAAACATGGAGACAGCCGTCTCCGCCAGCAAACAAGTGCGACCTTGAGCAACGAACGCTGTTCCTCGAGTGTAAAAGAATTATTATGAAATTAAAATGGCCACAATTCAATACAGATTCAGATTCATTTAAATATGCTAAAATATACAATGACATGAGGGCTCCAGGACACAGATTAATTAAATAAAAGTTTAAAAAGTACTGAAGTTATGCAATTTACAAAGGAGTGACGAATTCCGTCACGACAGAAGCCATGAGATAGGTATCTAACCAATCCATCGCAAACTTTTGTGAGGGTGAATTAATCACATCTGAGACAAAATATCCACAGATTTTGTTTCATCAAGGACAGGAACCGACAACTCCACACTATTTCCACTAGAAATTAACTGTTCGAGTGGCGGCACACTTTGAATTTTAGACATTATTTGCAGATAATAACATCCAAGTACCACATTCACAATATAAGATTTATTTTTAAAACATTAAGATCTTAAAATGCTATAAATTTGTCGCAGCTATGAACGAACCGAACCTATCCACGCAACGTCCAAGGGTGAAATGACTTATCGGGCCACGTCATAAGACTAATCACGTGACCTAAATAGAGTGCCGTGTGCAAATAGATTACATAAGATATGAAGTGGTTAGAACTTGTAATTTTCAATGAATCGTACAACATTGGTTTGTGCTAAGCGCAATAGTTATCTACGTGGGAGACTGTCTACATTATTTTATTCATCTTCGAAATCATAAAGTGGAAATATGTACCAAACTTAGTTAAAATTCATAATTTTTAATCACACTATCATTAAATACATAGGGAAATTTTGTATATTTTATATCTTTAGGGGATATGCTTACCACATCGCACAGAATATACAAGAATAGTTAGCAAAAACATGAAAATAAACTTACAGAATGAGGTACCAGTCGACATCCAAACTAGATATGAACGATATGCACACTAACTGCAATACTAAAATGAGAGCTTATCTTATCTAAGATCTAACATATGATGACGTCATCGGTCCAAAGTTCACAAGATGGCGTCATAGTCCAAAGCAGTTCTTTCTTAATTACTCCCTATTTTTAATTACTGCTTAATTACTCCCTTTTTTAATTACTGCTTAATTTTTATAATTATGAATAGGTGATCATAAGTAATTAAAAACAGGGAGTAATTAAGCTATATTAAGAATAATATTCCTCATCATCATTTAAGCGTCCCGGTCTTTACGAAGCTGGAGGCCACTGTAATTTAAATCACTATTCCAAATTTGGTCCCGATTGCACTTGCTTCTGTGTATATATCTCCAATAACTGCAACTGGATTCCCAAGCAACGAGTTAGGAGCATTTTTAGGAGTCTGCAGTAACATGATCATAGCTGGTAACCTAAATTCACGCCATGTCAACTGGGACACAGCTTCGAACTGGTATGGCAAATCTCCAAATCATTTGGCTCAGTGCGCCAACTTCAGGATCGCAGCTCCATCTAACCCCACTCATCATACTACGGGAAGGAACCCCTCTGCTATTGATTTGGCACTGTTTCAGAACATCCCTTACGATTATGCGATCAGCGTCGACTGCAACCTGACGTTTGATCACCTTCCCGTAATCTTGACCCTTAACTTTGATAAAATCTCATTAGACCATCCCACGGAGCTACATACAATTTGGGATAACTTCCGTTATACCCTTGAAACTTCTATATCACCCCCCACTCTCAAAATTACCAACACGGACGACATTGAAAAATGCGTTCAGGATATGAATCATGTTCTGCTCGAGGCAGTAGCTGCAGCCTCGAAACCAAATCATTCTCGACCTAATCATCACACTCTCCCAGGTGAAATTAGGGATAAAATTAAGCAGCGTAATCAGTTACGGAAGGATTGGCAGCGCACCAGGTATCCTCTTTACGGCGCACAATTCCGTAAACGTCATCATGAGATCAAGACTATGATCAACACACATACCCAGCAACGCTGGCGCACACACCTAGAGAGCCTTACACCCACGGATCGCAGTCTTTGGCGAGCAGCTAAAAACCTCAGTTACAAGAAGACAACAATTCCGCCCCTTAACGGCCCAAATGGACTCGCCCAGACTGCGGAAGAAAAGGCCAATGCAATTGCAGACAGCTTGGAACTCCAATTCACACCACACCTACCAGAAATTCAGTCAACTCCACAACAACACTGAAGACGAACTACAACAGACCAATTACGAAGGACTTCGCACTGATGCAAGAAATGATCTGGAAAACACCTCATTGGCTGAAGTTATTGACATCATCAGGGGTATCAAGGTAAGAAAATCGCCCGGCCTTGATGGTATCAGCAATCGCATCATCAGGAACCTTCCTATTATTTATCTATGCTGGTTGATCGTGCTTATAAATCGTATGCTCGAATACCGCTTTTCCCCCAAAGTTGGAAAACTGCCGCCATCATTCCCTAAGCCAAAAATAATCTAAATTTAACCCTAGCAGAAAGCTACAGACCTATAAGCTTGTTATCAAGCTTATCCAAAATTTATGAATTGGTGTTGTTAAGACGTTTGGATAGTTTCTGCAGTGTGAATAATGTTTTAATTCCTGATCAGCACGGCTTTCGGTCTGCTCATTCCACGCAATCCCAACTGTTGCGTGTAGTTGAAACTATCCACGAAAACTCTTCCAACAGACAGTACACCAGCATAGTATTTTTGACATCAGCAAAGCGTTTGATACAACGTATATTCCTGGTCTTATCTCCAAGTTGGTGTGGCTTGGCATTTCGGCTCAACTTCTGGATATAATCAAAATCAACTCGTATCTCATTAATCGTTCCTTCCGCGTACGGGTTGATCACTCTCTCTCCTCTCTTTGACCAATCAGGGCCGGAGTTCCGCAAGGGGGAAATCAAAGCTCCTTGCTTTTCAACATCTACATCAACGACTTATCAAAGACACCCCAAGTTAAGCTGGCCGTCTTTGCAGATGACACAGCACTGATTGCTCGCAGTTGTTCAGCACACAACGCTATCAACACACTCCAAAGCTACATCAAGCATAGCCTTGAACACTGGCTCGTGACCTGGAGAATCAAAATTAATGCTTATAAGAGTGCAGTGTGCGTTTTCAAACCCAACTACCGAGAAGTAAATCACAGTTTCACTTTAAAAATCTTCGATGAATCCATCCCATTCTGCAACTCTGTCAAGTACTTGGGGGTCACTCTTGACTCCCATATGCTTTTCAGCGAGCATATTGCAGAAAAGCTTAGAACTACTCAGAAAACCTACTCCGCCCTCATCCCTCTTCTCGGTAGAAAGTCCCACCTCTCCACCCATAATCAGCTTATTGTCAACAACCAAATCATTGCACCAGCGTTTTTGTATGCCTGCCCTGTCTGGGGGTCGGCTGCAAATACGCACATTGAGAAATTGAAAGTATTCCAAAACAAAGCATTACGATGCATTGTGAATGCCCCTCGATTTGTACAAAACGAAGTCGTTCACCATGACCCCAAAGTCTCTAAAGTTGTAGAGCGCATTAGACGATTCACTCGAAATTTCTACAAGAAGAATTCAAGCAAACCATGTTTGAGAGTCACAGACCAAAGGTACGACAACACTTCCCTTAGTTATCTAAGGAAGCGGCGTCCAAGGAACCTTCTGGCTGGACCGTTAAAAGTCCTCTGGAAAAAGCCGAGGTTTGTGTTTCCCCAATATGGTGTCAATTAGCTGAATTCGATCTACATGACGGCGATAGATGGCGTCCGGCCGTCTTATGCGTCCGGCCGTCACTAAATCAAAACCCACTGATATGATATGGCACGATTGCTTTTCAGCTAGCTTCTCCTGTCGACAGCCCACTTGCAAACCACTCGCGTGTTTCATTTATTTTATATTTAATTGTAAATTTATCTTTTTTCGTGTTGTAACTCGACTTATGCTCTCATCGTCTGTTGAACTAAACTTTAACTTAATTGGGCTGTGGTATCCCCAGGTCTGAGCTTTCCCTTCACCCCCTCCAACCCTTTTTACCTCTGCTAGGCAGTCAGCCAATGCCAAGGCAGCGTCACCTGACATCATAGACGACTGCGCCATCTATCATCGAAGACAAACAACATCTAAAGCCACGTCCTGTACAGGAACGACGTATGTAACCAATATAATGCTGAACAGTATTAAAATCAGACATTCATCCAACAAATTCGATGTGGGGATAAGTGCCCCGGCACAGGCGCCCCGAAATTTTTCGTCTTGGCATGGCTATACTGGTTAGGGCACTTTCCTACGGTGCGAGTGGTCCCGAGTTCGAATCCAGCTCTCTCCAGAAACATTCTTTCCTCTTAACCATCATAGTTCTCCAACCTGTCAATAGAGGGAGCCACCAAAATTTCCAAGTTGTCCTCCAAGGTCTTCTTCATCATCGGACCCCACTCTGTGTCAGCAGATGACGTCATCCGATAATCTTATCCAGTGTACGTCATCCGATAAGATAAGCTTATCGGATGACGTCACCTGATAAGATAACGCTATAGTGACGTCATCACATTGGAATGCGCTCTGCAGCTCCGCCTGCGGCCCTTCAACTGTCATTTCTCTTCTAGTTTTATGTCAATCATAAATTTTAGAACTCTAATATGAACTGTTCTCGAGATATGGCACATTTTTCAAAAAAATCACTTTTCATATGTAATACCATGCGATAAATTGGGTGACATCATTCTCGTGGATCTAGCTCGTTCCATTCATGAAAAAAGATACTCTGAGTAATATTTTTGTATTTGAACGCCAATAATCATTTATCTGCTGTAAAAATAACTTATTTTTCCGTCCATAACGCTTAGCTAGATTTTGGCGTCGAATTTGGAGGAATGTCGCCAACTTGGTGACTTTTTTAAATGTTGCTAAATTAACGAAAAACTCGCCAAATGAATAACAAGAAAGATCAATCATGCTTAAAGCATTGATTATGAAACACTTTCCAACTTCAATGCAATTTTATTTAAACATGTCTAAAATGCAATACAGTCCTCGATAATATTTTAAAACTTATCGCAATACTACATTAATTTATTAATATTTGAAACCTTAAACCTTCATCGAAAAAAATTAACTTCATTCAAATGACGGCATTAAAGTATAAATTGCCTGGTTTAAATATCTCTAAAATGTGATACATTCCTCGGTAATAATTTTAGAATTATCATAATACTACGATAATTTATTATATTTGAAAACTCCATCGAAAACAATTGAAATTCATTCAAATGACGTCATAAAAAAATAACACGCCTGGCTCTCTCTAGAAAAGCAACATTTCATTCATAAATAATTCCCCCATTCATGTCATTCATCACAATACTATAATAATTTATTTTATTTAAAAATTAAGACCATTGAGCTACAAGTAAGTAATCTCTATGCGTAAAACTTCATCGAAAAATATCGTCCTTCTCTTTCTAAAATCAATAAATATTTCATTCATATCATCTAAGCAGACTCCATGGACTAAATTATTTTGTGTTAAAGAATTACAGCGATTCTAATACAACTCATTCTATATATTTTGCTGTTTACATTTTACATAGGTGAAAAATAGGCTTAATAGTAGAAATAATCATATTTGGATGAGCATTTAAACTGAAATATATTGTCATTGCGTTGTTTTAGTATGTAGATGCACAGAATTTAGGCAAAAATAAAGTAGTTTTAAGACGGATACAACACTCAATATGAATTAAAAAGAACTTTAAAAATCACGATTTTGACACAAGATGGATGCCATATATCATTTTGAAGTGGGTCATGTGATCGTTTCATATCATGGACACGTGATCGCTTCATATAAGAGGTGTTATTATTATTTTAATTTTTATTTAAAAAACTACTGAATATATTTCGCTGAATTTTTTTTTATATATTTTATGGAACAATTTGAATATTGCCTAAAATTTTCGAAGCAATTTGTGAATTTTAAATCCGCTTAAAAAATGCTTGAAAAATTAGGTCCTATAGGGCTCAATGTATTCCATTTTTTCAACCCGGGTTCAATCCAAAAGTAATTGTGTGATTTTATTCATTTATATTCCCATAGGTCCTATAGACCGTCTGAACAACATAATAAAATTTCATTTTGATTAAGTCATTTTTACGGCAGTTATCGTGCTAACGGACAGACAGACAGACAGAATGAATGAACAAAGTCATAAACACTTTTCAACTTTGTTGTAAAGTGTTAAAAATGACGCTAAATCAATGAAAATGACGACTCATTGACGAAAATTCAATATCTTGGAAAGAATATAAGTATCTACAATAAGAATACCATTTTTAACACTTTACAACGTAGTTGAAAAGTGTTTATGACTTTGTTCATTCTGTCTGTCTGTCTATCTGTCCGTTAGCACGATAACTGCCGTAAAAATGACTTAATCGAAATGAAATTTTAGTATGTTGTTCAGACGGTCTGTAGGACCTATGGGAATATAAATAAATAACATCACCCAATTAGTTTTGGATTGAACACGGGTTGAAAAACTGAAATACATTAAGCCCTATGGGACCTAATTTTTCAAACATTTTTTAAGCGGATTTGAAATTCACAAATTGCTTCGAAAATTTTAGGTAATATTCAAATTATTCCATATAAAAGAAATTCAGCGAAATATATTCAGTAGTTTTTAAATAGAAATAAAAATAAAAATAACACCTCTTATATGAAGCGACCACGTGACCATAATATGAAAATATCACGTGACCCACTTCGAAATGACATATGGCATCCATCTTGTCTCAAAATCGTGATATTTAAAGTTCTTTTTAATACATATTGAGTGTTGTATCCGTCCTAAAACCGTTTTATTTTTGCTTAAATTCTGTGCATCTACATAGTGAAACAACGCAATGACAATATATTTGAGTTTAAATGATCATCCAAATTTGATTATTTCTACAACGAAGCCTATTTTTCACCTATGTAAAATGTAAACAGCAAAATATGTAGAATGAGTTGTATTAGAATTGCTGTATTTCTTTAACACAAAATCATTTAGTTCATGGAGTCTGCGTAGTTGATATGAATGCAATATTCATTGATTTTGCAAAGAAAAGGACGATTTTTTTCGATGAAGGTTTACCCATAGAGTTTAATTACTTGTAGCTCCATGGTCTTAATTTTTAAATAAAATAAATTATTATAGTGTTGTGATGAATGACATGAATGGGAATTTATTTATGAATGAAATGTTGCTTTAATAGAGACAGCCAGGCGTGTTATTTTTTCTATGACGTCGTTTGAATGAATTTCAGTTGTTTTTGATGAAGTTTTCAAATATAGTAAATTATCGTAGTATTATGATAATTCTAAAATTAATACCGAGGAATGTATCACATTTTAGAGATGTTTAAACCAGACATTTTATACTTTAATGCCGTCATTTGAATGAAGTTAATTTTTTTCGATGAAGGTTTAAGGTTTCAAATATAATAAATTAATGTAGTATTGTGATAAGTTTTAAAATATTACCGAGGAATATATTGCATTTTAGACATGTTTAAATAAAATTGCATTGAAATTGGAAAGTGTTTCATAATCAATGCTTTAAGCATGATTGATCTTTCTTCTTTTAACTGTAAAAGTAGTAAATTCATTGCATTATATAAGGAAAGTCATGGGCTTCCCATATCAGCTTTTTCCTTTCATTATATTCATAATGTATAAGGAAAGTATTGTGACGGGGTCGAAAATTCGAATTCGGGTTTTCGAAATATGGCACATTTTGGGTGTGTGTCTGTGTGTGTCAGTGAGACTGTGGAGACGATAACTGACGTACGAATGGACCGATTCGAAAAAAATTTGGTACAAAAATCACAATTTGTAAACACTGGAAGCCTATTGTTTCCATACGCAAGCGAATGTTCAGAAACCCCCCAAAATTTTCGAGTGAAATTTTGAAAAAATCGTCAAAAAATCAAAACCGCTAATAAAGTTACGCAAATAGACATTTCTTATGTAATATTTCATTAGAAAACGATTGACATAAATTTTAGAACGCTAACATGAACCGTTCTCGAGATATTGTACATTTTTCAAAAAAATTATCAAAAAGTAATATAAAATAAAAGAAAATATTTCCTATTGAGAAACATGTTCACTTTTCATATGTAATACCATGCGATAAATTTGGTGACATCATTCTCGTGGATCTGCTCGTTCCATTCATGAGAAAAGATACTTTGAGTAATACTTTTGAATTTGAACTCTAATAGTCATTTTTCTGCTATAAGAATAACTTATTTCTCCTTCCATAATGTTTGGCGAGATTTTGGCAAATAATTTGGCGGCAAGTTGCCAACTTAGCGACTTTTTAAAAAATATTGCCGAATGCACGAAAATCTCGCCAAATGTATAAAAATGACGCTAAATCAATGAAAATGACGACTAATTCTCGAAAATTCAATATCTTGGAAAGATTATAAGTACCTACTACGAGGAAAACCTATTACTTTCCTTATATACATAATGTATAAGGAAAGTATTGCGACGGGGTCAAAAATTCGAAATCGAGTTTTCGACGGGAGAGCACGTTTCAAGCATCCCTGATCACGAATCAAACATTTTTGAAGTGATGTCTGTGTGTGTGTGTGTGTGTGTTTGTTTGTTTGTGTGTCAGTGAGTCTGTGGAGACGGTAACTGACGAACGAATGGACCGATTCGAACCAAATTTGTACAAAAATCACAATTCGTAAACACTGGAAGCCTATTGCTTTTATTCGTAATCGAATGTTCAGAACCCCCCTAAATTTTTGAATAAAATTTTGAAAAAATCGTCAAAAAATCAAAACCACTAATAATCTTACTCAAATAGACATTTCTTATGTAATTTTTCATTAGAAAACGATTGACATAAATTTTAGATCGCTAACATGAGCCGTTCTCGAGATTTTGCACATTTTTCAAAAAAATTATTGAAAGTCATATAACATGAAAAAAAAATATTTTCTATTGAGAAACATGTTCACTCTTCATATGTAATACCATGGGATAAATTGGGTGACATCATTCTCGTGGATCTAGCTCGTTCCATTCATGAAAAAAGATACTTTGAGTAATACTTTTGTATTTGAACGCCAATATTCATTTATCTGCTGAAAGAACAACTTATTTCTTCGTCCATATCGCTTGGCGAAATTTTGGCGACGAATTTGGCGGAATGTCGCCAACTTGGCGACTTTTTGAAATGTTGCCAAATTAACGAAAATCTCGCCAAATGGATAAAAATGACGCTAAATAAATGAAAATGACGACTAATTGTCGAAAATTCAATATCTTGGAAAGAATATTAGTATCTACTATAAGAAAAACCCATTTTTAACACTTTACAGCAAAGTTGAAAAGTGTTTATGACTTTGTTCATTCTGTCTGTCTGTCTGTCTGTCCGTTAGCACGATAACTGCCGTAAAAATGACTTAATCAAAATGAACTTTAGTATGTTGTTCAGACGGTCTGTAGGACCTATGGGAATATAAATAAATAATATCACCCAATTAGTTTTGGATTGAACCCGGGTTGAAAAAATGAAATACATTGAACCCAATGGGACCAAATTTTTCAAACATTTTTTAAGCGGATTTAAATTTCACAAATTGCTTCGAAAATTTTAGGTAATATTCAAATTGTTCCATAAAATATATAAAAAAAAATTCAGCGAAATATATTCAGTAGTTTTTTTAGATAAAAATTAAAATAATAATTACACCTCTTACATGAAGTGATCACGTGACCATGATATGAAACGATCACGTGACCAACTTCAAAATATAATACGGCATCCATCTTGTCTCAAAATCGTCATTTTTAAAGTTCTTTTTAATTCATATTGAGTGTTGTATTCGTCGTAAAACCTCTTTATTTTCGCTTAAATTCTGTACATCTACATACTGAAACAACGCAATGACAATATATTTGAGTTTAAATGAGCATCCAACTTTGATTATTTCTCTAACGAAGCCTATTTTTCACTTATGTGAAATGTAAACAGCAAAATATGTAGGATGAGTTGTATAGGAATTGCTGTATTTTTTAATGCAAAAGAATTTAGCTCATGGAGTCTGCATAGCTGATATGAAAGAAATATTCATTGACTTTACCGAGAGAAGGACGATTTTTTGCGATGAAGTTTTAAGCATAGAGTTAAATTACTTAATACTCCATGGTCTTAATTTTTAAATAAAATAAATTATTATAGTATTGTGATGAATGACATGAATGGGAAATTATTTATGAATGAAATGCTGCTTTTTTAGAGAGAGCCAGGCGTGTTATTTTTTCTATGACGTCATTTGAATGAATTTCAGTTGTTTTCGATGAAGTTTTTAAATATAATAAATTATCGTGGTATTATGATAATTCTAAAATTGTTACCGAGTAATATATCACATTTTAGAGATGTTTAAACCAGGCAATTTATATTTCAATGCCGTCATTTGAATGAAGTTCATTTTTTTGGATGAATGTTTAAGTTTGCAACTATAATAAATCAATGTATTATTGTGAAAAGTTTTAAAACATTACCGAGGAATGTATTACATTTTAGACATGTTTAAATAAAATTGCATTGAAGTTGGAAAGTGTTTCTTAATCAATGCTTTAAGCATGATTGATCTTTCCTGTTTTACTGTAAAAGTAGTAAATTCATTACATTATATAAGGAAAGTCATGTGTTGCCCACATCAGATTTTTTTTTTACTGTAAAAGTAGCAAATTCATTGCATTATGTAAGGAAAATCATATGTTGCCCACATCAGATTTTTACTTTCCTTATATACGTAATGTATAAGGAAACTATTGTGACGGGGTCGAAAATTCTAATTCGAGTTTTCGACGGGGGAGCACGTTTCAAGCATCCCTGATCACGAATAAAACATTTTTGAAGTGATGTCTGTGTGTATGTGCGTGTGTGTGTGAAAGTAGGTGTGTGTGTGTGTGTGTGTCAGTGAGTCTATGGAGACGATAACTGACGAACGAATGGACCGATTCGAACGAAATTTGGTACAAAAATCACAATCGATAAACACTGGAAGCTTATTGTTTTTATACACAATCGAATGTTCAGAACCCCTCTAAATTTTCGAGTGAAATTTTGAAAAAAATCGTCAAAAAATCAAAACCGCTAATAAAGTTACCCAGATAGACATTTCTTATGTAATTTTTCATTACAAAACGATTGACATAAATTTAAAAACGCTAACATGAACTGTTATCGAGATATTGCACATTTTTAAAAAAAATTATCAAAAAGTTACATAAAATAAAAAAAAATATTTCCTATTGAGAAACATGTTCACTTTTCATATGTAGTAAATACCATGCGATAAATTGGGTGACATCATTCTCGTGAATCTTGCTCGTTCCATCCATGTAAAAGGATACTTTGAGTAATACTATTGTATTTGATCGGCAATTGTCATTTATTTGCTGTAAGAATAGCTTATTTCTCCGTCCATAACGCTTGGCGGGATTTTGGCGACGAATTTGGCGAAATGTCGCCAACTTGGCGACATTTTTAATTGTTGCCAAATTGATAAAAATGACGCTAAATCAATGAAAATGACCACTAATTGAAGAAAATTGAATATCTTGGAAAGAATATTAGTATCTACTATAAGAATAACATTTTTTTAGCTGTAAAAGTAGTCAATTCATTGCATTATATGAGGAAAGTCCTGTGTTGCCCACATCAGATTTTTTTTAATTGCTGTAAAGTCTTGATCTTAGAATGAACGTTATTTATTTTATCAGAATTTTATATAGTTTTATAAAAATTTATTATTGAAAAATAGTTGTATATTTAAAATTTTTATAAAATTTTTGGATTGATTTACTCATTGAAAACATCCCATAAACGTATAAACTAGTAATTCCAAAATAGCTGGGAGTATAATATTTCTCGAACAGATTGAAATATTCAAACAAATTATCGTCTGATTATTTTATCGCCTAAACATAACGATTTTCACTGAGATAGGACCAAGAGAAGGCTTTTTCAAATTTTATTCTTAAAACTGAAAAAACACAAAATAATAATATTACCAATATATGTACAGAAATAGAGATTTAATATTGATTTTTTTATTTATTTATTTTTTTTATTTTTTTAAAGCAAATGACATCATTTATAGGATGTACCGTCGTCCAGACAATGAATTTTTTTTTATCTGTGTTAAAAAATTAAAAAAAGTTAAATATGATATTTTTTATCAATTGGATTGATACTTTAGGTACTTTTAACTGGAAATAAACTGTAAATGTAATTAGGATTTATCACAAACCGCTTTTGAGATATTAGAAATTTTACTTTTCTCACAAAGCACTTAATATCTCTCAAGAGAGTTGAACGATCTCCATGTGATTAAGTATATTTATTTTAATCGGTGTCAACTAAGGCCATTTATTTTCAGTCAATTCGTGTCATAAGGAAGTTCTAATTTTTTATTGTTTATGGATATCAAAATATATTCATTTTCAGTTTTGTGTTAGATACATCAGATATTTTAGTTATTGGGTCTGTGGATAATTTTTTCGTTTTCTGAGAAGTAAGTAAAACAATTAAAATTTACAGAAAGTTGTAGTTTTTTCCAAATTATCAAATAACTCATAATAGTTGTAGAAATTTTTACAACTGATGTACTGCTGAACACAAAATAAAAAATAGTTAAGGGAGATAGGTCTCAGATACCTGTCATGCTACAAAATTAATCATATCAGAAGATCATAGGATGCAAATAAGACTTTTTACTTCTCCAGTTGGACATTTACATACTACTAGAACAAATCAACCCACCATTACTCGGGTCCTAAATAAGCTTCCGCTACTTAAATAATACATTACCAGATAAAACCACTCAATTACCATATCGCCTTCAAACCGCCTCAATTTTCAACTCATTTCTTCCTTTCATTTCGCAACTGTGGAAAACAGGAAACTAGAATAAATAAATACAAGAAAGATCAATCATGCTTGAAGCATTGATTATGAAACACTTTCCAACTTCAATGCAATTTTATTTAAACAAGTCTAAAATGCAATACATTCCTCGGTAATATTTTGAAACTTATCACAATGCTGCATTAATTTATTATATTTGAAAACTTAAATCTTCATCGAAAAAAATGAACTTCATTCAAATGACGGCATTGAAATATAAATTGCCTGGTTTAAACATCTCTAATATGTTATACATTCCTCGGTAATAGTTTGAGAATTATCATAATACTACGATAATTTATTATATTTGAAAACTTCATCGACAACAACTGAAATTATTTCAAATGACGTCATAGAAAAAATAACACGCCTGGATCTCTCTATAAAAACAGGATTTCATTCATAACTTTCTCCCATTCATCACAATACTATAATAATTTATTTTATTTAAACATTTTGTTTAAGACCATGGAGCTACAAAAAATTAAACTCTATGCTTTAAACTTCATCGAAAAAAATCGTCCTTCTCTTTATGAAATCAATTAATATTTCATTCATATCAGCCATGCAGACTCCATGGACTAAATTATTTTGTGTTAAAAAAATACAGGAATTCTAATACAACTCATTCTATATATTTTGCTGTTTACATGTTACATAGGTGAAAAATAGGATTAGTTGTAGGAATAATCAAATTTGGATAATCATTTAAACTCAAATATATTGTCATTGCGTTGTTTCAGTATGTAGATGCACAGAATTTAAGCAAAAATAAAGTAGTTTTAGGACGGATACAACACTCAATATGAATTAAAAAGAACTTAAAAAAATCACGATTTTGAAACAAGATGGATACCATATATCATTTTGAAGTGGGTCATGTGATCGTTTCATATCATGGTCACGTGATCGTTTCATATAAGAGGTGTAATTATTATTTTAATTTTTATTTAAAAAACTACTGAATATATTTCGCTGAATTTTTTTTTTATATATTTTATGGAACAATTTGAATATTACGTAACATTTTCGAAGCAATTTATGAATTTTAAATCCGCTTAAAAAATGTTTGAAAAATTAGGTCCCATAGGGCTCAATGTATTTCATTTTTTCGACCCGGGTTCAATCCAAAACTAATTGGGTGATATTATTCATTTATATTCCCATAGGTTATACAGACCGTCTGAACAACATACTAAAATTTCATTTTGATTAAGTCATTTTTACGGCAGTTATCGTGCTAACGGACAGACAGACAGACAGAATGAACAAAGTCATAAACACTTTTCAACTTTGTTGTAAAGTGTTAAAAAGACACAAAACGGAATCCTTTCTTAGTAGAGAAGATTTGGCTTAAACCACACCATGAGTTTCAAGGCTTTGACGTTCATGAGCTCAAACGTTCACTACGGAGAAAAAAAAGATATGCATTTCATTAACGATACCTAAAATTTTAATTTTTATGCATTTGTATGAAAATTCACAAAACACTAAAATAATGTAGTAATTTTTTTTTCGTTAGAATACGAAGATATACACACATATTTAAGTATCAAATAATCTAAAATATACACATTTTGATGTATTTTAAATAAATAAATAAATATGTTTATAAATGCCGGTCATTTGGCTCTTACGCCATTAGACAGCAAATAAATAAATATAAGGAATTGTTTGTTCTACAGGTTCGGTTCGGTTCAAGCATCATTGGAAAGAACGTTATTCGATCTATCCGATGGTGTAAAAATAGAAACTCTGTGACAAAATTTTCGATCGCTAAATAACCAATTTGCGTGAAAATCATGCTTCAATATAAAATAACTAAAAAACCTAATACGAATAAAAAAAATTCGCTGAGTTTGTATTTGTCCGGGGCCTGAAGTGCCTCTGTACTAAATTCCTTCGTTGTCGGCAGCTTAGATTTCCCGCTACACACCTTCTTATATTAAGTAAAATTAACTTTTTCGTACCCCTATGACAGAGACCAGCTGATTTAGAAGATCCAAACTGCTATTACCTACTTTAAAAAAATCGTTTATCGCAGAAACCAGAAACCCCCAACACTCCGGTTAAAGCTTTTTTCCGCCATGGCAAACGCTCCCGGTAGCCGATACTCCGTACACTATTTTCTTCATGACCCTTATAAATCCGTAAAAATTACATACACACTCATACACTTTCAATAACATGTAAAAATCTAAATGTTTACTTTTCTAATATATATATATATATACTAGCTGAACTATACGGCTTTGCCCGGGAAAAACATGGACTTCCCGTTATTAATATTCAAGTTGTTTTCTATTATAAATATTCCATTTATTTCTCGTTATTAATATTTCCGTTATTATCTTTTATTAACATTTGAGTTTTGAAGTTTCCTATCAAGGATTTTCTGTAATAGCGTATATTTTCAAACCTTACTTTATATGTATTTGGTATAAACACTGCTAAATCAGCAAAAAAAGGAACGAAGTGGCTTGGTTTTTTAACTTTTAGCAGTATGTTGCTGTGCCAGACCTGGTTATGCTGTAAGATGTAAAGTACTAAGACCAGATGGCACACACACATACAGATATGAGCGGATCCAACATCATGATAGAAAAGAGGCTCGCTCTTCTGGTTCGCCTGCAGCCCCGCACCCTCCTCGGGCCGGACCTGGTTTAAAAAAAGCGTCTATCTAATTGGAGCATAGGAGAATATTTTGCAAAAATTTCAAAAACTGTTAAAGTTTGACGGAAGATAAAAATCCCGAAAATGCGAATTGTCGAGAAGCCGAAGACACACGTGGATGTTCAGGAAACAATATGGTCTCAGAAAATCAGGTAAATATAAAAAAACAAGAAAGATCAATCATGCTTAAAGCATTGATTATGAAAGACTTTCCAACTTCAATGCAATTTTATTTAAACATGTCTAAAATGCAATACATTCCTCGGTAATATTTTAAAACTTATCACAATACTACATTAATTTATTATATTTGCAAACTTAAACCTTCATCGAAGAAAATGAACTTCATTCAAATGACGGCATTGAAATATAAATTGCCTGATTTAAACATCTCTAAAATGTGATGCATTCCTCGGTAATAATTTTAGAATTATCATAATGCTACGATAATTTATTATATTTGAAAACGTCATCGAAAACAACTGAAATTCATTCAAATGACGTCATAGAAAAAATAACACGCCTGGCTCTCTCTACAAAAGCATCATTTCATTCATAAATAATGGCCCATTCATGTCATTCATCACAATACTATAATAATTTATTTTATTTAAAAATTAAGACCATAGAGCTACAAGTAATTTAACTCTATGCGTAAAACTTCATGGAAAAAAATCATCCTTCACTTTGTAAAATCAGTGAATATTTCATTCATATCAGCTATCCAACTACTCCATGAACTAAATGATTTTGTGTTAGAAAAATACAGCAATTGTAATACAACTCATTCAACATATTTTGCTGTTTACATTTTACATAGGTGAAAAATAGGCTTCGTTGTAGAAATAATCAAATTTGGATAAGCATTTAAACTCAAATATATTGTAATTGCGTTGTTTCAGTATGTAGATGCACAGAATTTAAGCAAAAATAAAGTGGTTTTAGGAAGGAAACAACACTTACTATGAATTAAAAAGAACTTTAAAAATCACGATTTTGAGATATGATGGATGCCATATATCATTTTGAAGTGGGTCACGTGATCTTTTCATATCATGGTCACGTGATAGTTTCATATAAGAGGTGTTATTATTATTTTAATTTTTATTTAAAAAACTACTGAATATATTTCGCTGAATTTTTTTTGTATATATTTTATGGAACAATTTGAATATTACCTAAAATTTTCGAAGCAATTTGTGAATTTTAAATCTGCTTAAAAATGTTTGAATAATTAGGTCCCATAGGGCTCAATGTATTTAATTTTTTCAACCCGGGTTCAATCCAAAACTAATCGGGTGATATTATTCATTTATATTCCCATAGGTCCTACAGACCGTCTGAACAACATACTAAAATTTCATTTTGATTAAGTCATTTTTACGGCAGTTATCGTGCTAACGGACAGACAGACAGACAGACAGACAGAATGAATAAAGTCATAAACACTTTTCAACTTTGTTGTAAAGTGTTAAAAATGAACATGCGAGAACATAGGTTACTATTCTTCGTTTTAGAGGAGTTAAATTTAATAAATAAACAATATTATATTTTTCATATTGTTATATTAGTTACGGCCATGCAATAAAAATTACGGTAATATTTTTGTAAAATATTTTTAAAATTTTTTCATTTCCGAACAGCATTAAATGATTTTTGCAATGGGGTAAGAAATTGTTTCAGGAGAAAATTTTCAATCTTTTCCACGTCTTCATTGTGTCGTGCATTTACCAAACAGTACTTTTGTACATGGGTTTGAATACAGGACCAAAATGTTTTATTCTTCAGATTTCGGGGCGCTTACTTTTAATTTTTTATAAGAGAATTAAATTCAATATTTCAATGAAATTATTTGAAAAGCAATAAGAATGCGATTAGAATTTTCAAGTATTTTAACTCACTATCAACGCCGAGCATATCTGCTAGTTATGTAATCAAAGTAATCTGATGCCAATTTCATAAGAATTGAATACATATTTATTGAGCTTCCGTGAATACGTGCTGATAGGTACCTGATTTTAAATTAGCTGATGCAGTAAATAAGTTTAAAACTCGAATTAGAATTTTCGACCAACTTACAATAATTTGCGTAGGCGTATTTTCAAGGGTTTTATCTGTGTTAGTTAATTTAGAATTTTGCTAAAAGAAATCTTATTATGTTAAAAGATGCAAAGAAAATACATGAAAAAAGCAAAAACATAGTTATGATGTACTTAAACGTCGCATCCACGCATAACGTAACGGCGTGAAAATTTTATAGATGAAAATGTTCCGTAAGATGAAATTGTGTACCGAATTTTACTTTTCTACGTGCTCTGGGAGGTGAGAAAAGGCCGTAAAAGATGACGTACATAAGTAACGTAACGTACAACGTAATGCCGTGAATATTTTATAGATAAAAATGTCCCGGGAGATGAAATTGTGTGCCGAGTTTCAGCTCACTACGTGCTCTGGGAGAAGAGAAGAGCCCGTAAAAGATGACGTACGTAAACGCAACGTAATAACGTGAATATTTTATTGATAAAAATGTATATTTCTTTACAGATATATAGATATCTTTATAGAGTTTAGTTTCAGCTCTTTACGTGTCCTGGGAACCTTAAACGAATCTATCAAAGATATTGAGAAAATGGGATAAAGACAATCCACGTGAAGTTAAAGAGGTGTAAGGGGGGTGGAGGAGGATAGTAATTGGATAAACGTAAATTCTTGTGAACTGCATATATAAATTTTTAAACTTAACAATAAAATAAAACTGCAAAGTGTTCCAAGGTAGAGTCCTTCCCCTTACCAGAGAGGGTGGTCAACGCGTAAGGAATAACTGTGGGGATATCATTGACCAGATGACGATCCTGTCCCTTATAACTACTTTTCTGTTCCGGGTGTACGTTATTTCTGCTATGCCAAGAACTGTTCCAGATGACATCCACCAGCAAGCGCCACCCAACTACGAAAGCGCTCTCGGAGCAAAAAACTTCCACAGAGATGCTCCGCCATCGTACGAGACAGCGGTTTCAAAAGGCTTTCTATCATCTTTTAATAAAAAAAGTCTGATGTGGGCAACACATGACTTTCCTTATATAATGTAATGAATTTACTACTTTTACAGTAAAAAAAAAATAGGTTTTTCTTATAGTAGATACTTATATTCTTTCCAAGATATTGAATTTTCGACAATTAGTCGTCATTTTCATTGATTTAGCGTCATTTTTATCCATTTGGCGAGATTTTCGTTAATTTAGCAACATTTCAAAAAGTTGCCAAGTTGGCGACATTCCACCAAATTCGTCGCCAAAAGCTCGCCAAGCGTTATGGACAGAAATAAGTTATTCTTACAGCAGATAAATGACTATTGGCGATCAAATACAAAAGTATTACTCAAAGTATCTTTTTCATGAATGGAACGAGCTAGATCCTCGAGAATGATGTCACCCAATTTATCGCATGGTATTACATATGAAAAGTGAATATGTTTCTCAATAGGAAATATTTTTTTTTTATTTTATATGATTTTTGATAATTTTTTTCAAAAATGTGCAATATCTCGAGAACGGTTCATGTTAGCGTTCTAAAATTTATGTCAATCGTTTTCTAATGAAAAATTACATAAGAGATGTCTATTTGCATAACTTTATTAGCGGTTTTGATTTTTTGACGATTTTTTCAACATTTCACTCAAAAATTTAGGGGGTTCTGAACATTCGATTGCGTATAAAAACAATAGGCTTCCAGTGTTTACGGATTCTGATTTTTGTACCAAATTTCGTTCGAATCGGTCCATTCGTTCGTCAGTTATCGTCTCCACAGACTCACTGACACACACACACACACATACTTTCACACACACACACACACAGACATCACTTCAAAAATGTTTGATTCGTGATCAGGGATGCTTGAAACGTGCTCTCCCGTCGAAAACTCGAATTTGAATTTTCGACCCCGTCACAATACTTTCCTTATACATTATGTGTATAAGGATAGTAATATATAATTATGTGTAATTGTTACTGTTCTTACACAGGGCCGCGCATACAAATTGTGGGCCTCCTACAAGTAAGTACCACGGGTCCTCCTACATATTTCATTTTCCCCTTTCTATCAATCTTTCATTTCTTTCGCTCCCCCACAATAAAAAATTCAGTTTGTTGCCTTTGTCCTCTGGATATGAATCTCATACGAGGGAGCACTATCCTTTGGGGCTGACGTTCACTTCCCACATCAATGGCGCGTGGTGCTCTGCAGTTTCCACATCCTTTATTCGCAATGGTGCTATTTCTCCATTGACGTTACACTTTAACCACAGAAGCACGCGAACAGTTCACAAATTGCGCTATTTCGGAAATACTGCCATTTGGCGAAATACCGCCAACCTGGTGAGTTCAGGAAACATATCGAATTTTGTAGATTGGCTAAGAATATAACGGGTTACGCTTTTTTTCTCAGAATTTTATAAGGATGGAATATAAGCCCGTCACCGTTTAGTTAGGTTGTTGATGTGATACGAGCAAAAGTGGTTGTGAATAGGTCACTGTCTCAGTAAATGAAAGAAATACGATGAGAATGCTGCGAAAGTATGTAACGGAAATACTACTATATTTGCACTGTTGAACTCACTGAGAACAGAACCTAATATGTAATTTTTTCCCGATTATGTATATTATTTATATCTTTTAATATATATAATGAAACAAACCTACTGGTGGTGGTGTGTGTGTGAGGGGGGGGGGGGGTAACCAGGGAGCAAGCAGGTCGACAATCAATCGATCAATCACCGTGAGTGAGAGACCGGCGGATTGGGTTTACAACCTAAGTGTGCCTCGTCAAGGAATTTGTAATGCATTATATTATAAGATCATAAGAACACAAAATAAAACAAGAAACATCAATCATGCTTAAAGCATTGATTATGAAACACTTTCCAACTTCAATGCAATTTTATTTAAACAAGTCTAAAATGCAATACATTCCTCGGAAATATTTTAAAACTTATCACAATACTATACATTAATTTATTATATTTGAAAACTTAAACCTTCATTGAAAAAAATGAATTTCATTCAAATGACGGCATTGAAATATAAATTGCCTGGTTTAAATATCTCTAAAATGCGATACATTCCACGGTAATATTTTTAAAACTGTCATAATACTACGATAATTTATTATATTTAAAAACTTCATCGAAAACAACTGAAATTAATTCAAATGACGTCATAGAAAAAATAACACGCCTGGATCTCTGTATAAAAACAGCATTTCATTCATAACTTTCTCCCAGTCATCACAATACTATAATAATTTATTTTATTTAAAAATTAAGACCATGGAGCTACAAGTAATTAAACTTTATGCTTAAAACCTCATCGAAAAAAATCGTCCTTGTCTTTACAAAATCAATTAATATTTCATTCATATCAGCCATGCAGACTCCATGGGCTAAATTATTTTGTGTTAAAGAAATACAGCAATTCTAATGCAACTCATTCTACATATTTTGCTGTTTACATTTTACATAAGTGAAAAATAAGCTTCGTTGTAGAAATAATCAAATTTGAATAATCATTTAAACTCAAATATATTGTATTTGCGTTGTTTCAGTATGTAGATGCACAGAATTTAAGCAAAATTAAAGTAGTTTTAGGACGGATACAACACTCAATATGAATTAAAAAGAACTTAAAAAATCACGATTTTGAAACAAGATGGATGCCATATATCACTTTGAAGTGGGTCATGTGATCTTTTCATTTCATGGTCATGTGATCGTTTCATATAAGAGGTGTAATTATTATTTTAATTTTTATTTAAAACACTACTGAATATATTTCGCTGAATTTTTTTTTATATATTTTATGGAACAATTTTAATATTACCTAAAATTTTCGAAGCAATTTGTGAATTTTAAATCCGCTTAAAAAATGTTTGAAAAATTAGGTCCCAAAGGGCTCAATGTATTTCATTTTTTCAACCCGGGTTCAATCCAAAACTAATTGGGTGATATTATTCATTTATATTCCCATAGGTCCTACAGACCCCGTCTGAACAACATACTAAAATTTCATTTTGATTAAGTCATTTTTACGGCAGTTATCGTGCTAACGGACGGATGGGCGGACGGACAGACAGACAGACAGAATGAATGAATGAATGAACAAAGTCATAAACACTTTTCAACTTTGTTGTAAAGTGTTAATAAAACATCATAGAAATACGTGACATAACTCTCAGATGGAAATTATGGAGTAAAATTTAAAGCACTTATATTTGTTAACACGCATATAAACTTATAAAGTACAGCACACATATAAGTCTATGTAAATGCTCAAAAATATAAATTTAATCATCAGAAAGAACAGAATAAGTATATGTTAATAACTTGAAAGAAGGGTGATGAAGCTAACTTGGTTTTAAAATGCAGTATTACTTATACCGAAAGAAAATTGTCGATTATAGCAATAAACACTCTTGCATCTACATACAGTGCAGCAAACCAAAATATACAAAAACATACTTGCATTCAAATGTTTACATTTATCAAAATAATATATGTTAAACAATTTTATATGACATATAACTATCTAAAACTAATTTCTAATGATAAATATAGTTATATACATATTTACATAAATGCGTTTATACCCAAACTTTATCACCAAGCAATCTATAATACACAATTCATACAAAATTTACTAAAACTAAAACAACTCTGACGTGGTTAACACTCCCTAATAGTAACATATAAAATAAATATGTATAAATAAAATTATAAATCTGTCTGTGAGTATGTATGTGTGTGTGTGTGTGTTTGTTTTATTATACGAAAGAACGACTGCATCGAATTTCATGAAATTTTGTGGGTAGCTTTGAAAATCTCAATTTAAAATTTAGTCCCTGTTTTGAGTTCCTAAGAGCAGAGGTTGTCGAGATATTAATAAAAAACGAATCTTTTATAGAGAACATTAATCAGACTATATTTTTTCCTGAAATTTATTTGAAGATAATTATATGTTGCTTAGCAACGGAATTAAATCCAATGCGTTTACATGGGAGACTATTTTTATTAAATTTTTTCAGTAAAAAAGAATTAAATTTTATCTAAATAGCATTTTGGAGGTTTAAAGATCCCGGGAATTATTGGTATATTCGATTTCTTACGTCATCTGTTTTATTTTGGAAAAGATTTTTCAAATATTGTAGATAAAATCAATATCAACCAAGATTTTGTATAAATATATCGATCTTTGGTGTACATTGAAGTTAAGGTATCTATAAAATGTCAATTTAAAAGTTAAACCATGGCTTCTGCCTCATATACATTATTTTATGACTTTAAGGAATAAATACTGAATTGGCGACAAATTTGGAAACAAAAATAGTTCGGGGCAGGAATTTGGTTTAAGGGACTGCTCCCGAAAATCTGGGACGAATGATAACCTTAGAATAGGCTCCACAACTAAGTTATTTTAATCTACGGCTATTTTTACTTTCCTTATATACATAATGCATAAGGGAAGTATTTTGACAGGGTCGAAAATTCGAATTAGTGTTTTCGACGGGAGAGCACGTTTCAAGCATCCCTGAACACGAATCAAATATTTTTGAAGTGATGTCTCTGTGTGTGTGTGTGTGTGTGTGTGAGTGAGTCTGTGGAGACGATATCTCACGAACGAATGGAGCGATTCGAATAAAATTTAGTACAAAAATCACAATCCGTGAATACTGAAAGCCTATTGTTCCTCAACACAATCGAATGTTCAGAACTTCCACAATCGAATGTTCAGAAAAAATCATCAAAAAATCAAAACCTTTAATAAAGTTACGCAAATAGACGTTTCTTATGTAATTTTCCCTTAGAAAACGATTGACATAAACTGTAGGACGCTAGCATTAACCTTTCTCGAGATATTGCACATTACTTGAAAAAAATTATCAAAAAGTCATATAAAATAAAAAAAAATATTTCCTATTGAGAAACATATTCACTTTTCATATGTAATACCATGCGATAAATTGGGTGACATCATTCTCGTGGATCTAGCTCGTTCCATTCATGAAAAAAGATACTTTGAGTAATACTTTTGTATTTGATCGCCAATAGTCATTTATCTGCTATAAGGATAACTTATTTCTCCGCTTATAACGCTTGACGAGCTTTTGGCGGAATGTCGCTAACTTGGCAACTTTTTTAAATATTGCCAAATTAACGAAAATCTCGCCAAATGAATAAAAATGACGCTACATCAATGACAATGAAGGCTAATTGAAGAAAATTCAACATCTTAAAAAGAATATAAGTATCTACTATAAGAATAACATTTTTTTAATAGTAAAAGTAGTAAATTCATTGCATTATATAAGGAAAGTCATGTGCTGCCCACATCAGATTTTTTTAATTCATTTAAAAGCGCTCGCAAAAATATAATAAAGTGAAACGAATATTGGCATCATCAAATAAATATCTCCTGCTTCAAATATTGACTTAGAAATTAACTGTTATATATTAATATGTTTATGGTATCAATCTGGCAACGATGACAGAAGCGTTGTTTATCGTTTGTACTGCATTTAGTAGAATGCAAATGTCTGACGCTGTATTAACAAAACTCCATTAGTAAAGGTTAATGGCTGGAAGCACCAACCGCTCCACTCATCAGAAAACGAGAGTAAACGGCAAAATGTTGGAATTCAACCTTGTGGTAAGCTGCTTCTTAAAATAATTACAGCAAAACCCACTTACAATGACCCCATATTTAGCGAGATTCCGGACTTCCAGCAGAAATGACTTTTTAATTGCTACTTTGCTGTAAAGGAACTTGATTTGCTTTTTTAAATGAGCAAAATATTTAGGTCGTGAAGGGAGATAAAATTCCAATGGATAAAAGTTTTGAAAATACCATAATGCTTTGAAAATTATATCTAGCTGTCACTAATATCAGTAAAGTCCTATATATTCTTATTTGACACAGCAGGAAGGTGTAGTGTTCAGTATATCTAATTTTGATTATTTTTAAAAAAGCGTTACTTAATTATGAGCAGAAGTGGTAAGCCTTTTTTCTTAGTTGTAGAACAGGACGATTTTAAATATACGAGGACAAAAATAAATTGGAACGTAAAATAAATTTAAATGCGTAGGAATATTCTTTATTGTTTGAGTTATGATTTGCATTGCACTGATAATTTATGTCTGCAAAATGAACAGTGTGAGATATGCAGAATATTATTCAATACAATGAACAAAATATTTTTCGGCATTATCCCAAAGACCGGTACGGTCTCTAATTTGGCGACTTCTTTGGCTCCAATTCTCTTACGGCGCTCGATGTTATTAGAGCATGAGCACGAATGCAAATAAACAACCTGCGTAGTAGAATGCGCAGAAGCGTAAGTGCAAAGGAGCATTATTTTTACCATAGAGCATAATGGTAAACTGACGACGTCAAATAAAAATTGAAATTAAACCCATTAAACATCGAATTTATCTTTGTGGTGAATATTAGTTATTTAAAATACATTAATAACAATATATATTTAAAGATTTTATTTTCTAAAGTGCGTTTTAAGTGATTATACATTACTACTCATTTTTACTGTAGTCACTAAGTAGCGTTCTAAAGATATATACATTTATTAGAAAATTCTGCAATGTATATGCGAGTGAGGAGAAAGATATATAACGATTTTTCGCAAAAAACTCGTATATATAGTTTAATGAAAGTTAATATTTTATTTTCCGATTAATTAAAAATATCCATCCAAGAAGATAAATTTAGATATATCCTACAAAAATTAGAGGTTAAACGAATGTAAGTTTCTAAAGTAATGTATGTGTCGTGTATTTGTATATATATATACATATGTATATATCGTAATTCAATGTATATGTCGGAGGTTGACATAGCAACATGTGTTCTGTGGCTGATAAACTGCAACAGGTGTTCTGTGGCTGATGTAGCAATTAGAACATGGATCTACGCCCGCTTCGCGAGCTAACCTCGCTACGCTCGCCCGCTAAAAAACCCACAGAATCCGGCCCCGCTGGCTGTCGGAGGTAACACGTAGCAACAGATGTTTGTGCAACGGGTGTTCTGTGGCTCATAGAGTGATGTAGCAATTATAACATGGATCTACGCCCGCTTCGCGAGCTAACCTCGCTACGCTCGCCCGCTAAAAAAACATCACAGAATCTGGTCCCGCTGGCTGACGGAGGTCGCACGTAGCAACAGCTGTTTGTGCAACGGATGTTCTGTGGCTCATAGAGTGATGTAGCAATTAGAGCATGGATCTACGCCCGCTTCGCGAGCTAACCTCGCTACGCTCACCCGCTAAAAAACATCACAGAATCCGGTCCCGCTGGCTGTCGGAGGTCGCACGTAGCAACAGCTGTTTGTGCAACAGGTGTTCTGTGGCGCATAGAGTGGTGTAGCAATTAGAGCATGGATCTACGCCTGCTTCGCGAGCTAACCTCGCTGCGCTCGCCCGCTAAAAAAACATCACAGAATCTGGTCCCGCTGGCTGTCGGAGGTCGCACGTAGCAACAGCTGTTTGTGCAACAGGTTTTCCATAACTCATTGAGTGATTTTCATGTTACGTCCGCCGCGCGGAAGTAAGCCTGTGCTTAGTGAACCATAGAACACCTATTGTACAAACAGATTTTGCTACGGGCGAACTTCAACATTCACCGAAGCTGGATTCTGTGTTTTTTTAGCGGAAAAGGTAAGACCGCGAAGCGGTCGTGGATCCATGTTCGAATTGCTACGGACCAACTGTTGCCAACACATCTATTGACATATTGTGACCAAATCTGGCTGTAGCCCCGTTAACCGAGAAATACCAAACTTTGATTAAAAAACGGTACCACGTTAACCCCAAAGTACCGAAATTTGATAAAAAACTATACTTAGAAATTCGATAAAACACTTCTCACCTTCTACTTTCCTCCTCTTTTTTTAAGGCGTCTTTCCTCTTTTTTTTCTCTTCAGGAGATGGATCCATTATGTCAGGAGGATAAATTTTTATTATAGCCTCTAAAAACGACTTAAATAGCTCCTGATAATTTCCTTTGTGGTAACGATGCCACATGAAATCGGCCAGGTAGGAATCAAACTGATCCGATCCCAAGCAACGCCGGTTACCACGCTACTGTCGTTTAACCCAACTCCACGTTCCTTCGATAGTATTTGTGTGCGCCCCTGTTACCGGGTCCTTAAACGTCAGACTATGATTTACTGACTGGTGTACGAACCCTTCATCTGAAAGGCAATCGTACGTCCTCCAGCAGTCTGATATTATTGTTGTCCCCAGTTCAACATACTTTTTTATAACATTCAACAACACATCCTTACTTCTATTTTCAACCACTTCAAAAAAACAACTCACAGACCCCCTTTCAATTCCTCCGAACACCCAATTACCTTTCACTTGCTTGCCCCTATTATACTTTCTTTTGCCAAACATGCTCTCATCAATCTCAACAATCTTATCAGGTCCACCAAGCATTCTACTTTCACTCACAATCACTTCCACACATACCTCCCTACAAAAACTCTTCCAATCCGTTATCGTGTTTCTAGACATATTCATCTCATCCACCATCCAATCATGCGGAGTCTTTTTCACACACAGCCATGTCATTTTCTCAATCAAACTCAATCTAGAATACTTACACCACGTACCATTCCTTATACTCCTCTTCACATAATACGCATTCGCTCCAAAAACACGGCAAATCCACGTATAGCCATCACACGCTTCCGTACTATCATTTCTCTCACACAATCGCATAGGCGATTTACATTTAGGACATTCGTACCCACTTGCAATCAACCCCTGATTCATACACCATTTAATCACATTCATTTTACCACTATCTATCAAACGATCAAGCAAAGTAATACTGTTGCGTGGATTTTCACCACACGTTCGGTCAGAACGCATAAATCAGTATTATTACCCATTAAAACAATCTCCGACATTGGCCGTGTCGAATAAAAATACATATAAATCAATTTAATGGAAAATGAGGACAGCGGACATGATATAAAACAATAGCAATATTTATTAACACAATGATTATAATAACAATGAAATATTCTACTGACATCCCAATATAAGTATGATTAATATCAAACATCATCTCCTTATACAATATTGGTCCCGTTGCAAGAGAACGGCTTTCAAACATGACTTTCAAAAATTACCCATTTAAACATATAAGTAAGGTTCTCCATGATTAAATTACATTAAGATTGAAATCGACTCGTATCTAAATACATGTTTTTTTAAAATATAATTATTATAGTTTATACAAAAACTAATTATCCTGAATATGAAGGCTAAACCAATGTAACGAGAGAGAGAAAAAGGAAAATCGTGTCATCGACACAGTATGTAAAAAATACATGCATGGCATACCTCCGTATCTCGAAGAAAATCTCGTCAGCGAGTCGGTAGGCGAAGGGTGTCCGGCACCTGCTCCGTGGATTGAGGACCTATCTCCTCGCAATCCAAATATCAAGTCTTCTCAAAACTTTTCTCGAAAAACTCACTCTCTCTCGGACATCGGAAAATGTGCCCTCCTACCCAATTACGCCCCAGGTCTATTATTGGCTCCCCCACTGCAGCCCCTGGTATTTTGATTGGATATTCCAGAAATATATCCAGCTATTGGGTGCTGTGATGACAGGAGGATGGTGAGCACCCCAGAATTAATATTTGACAGCTGGGCCAAAGTTCCCACGTACCCGGACGCACGTGCAGTCGAAATGGTCAAGGGGCCAGCTCTCCCCAAAAGCGCCCTGCTGTGAGCCCCTCTGTAACTGAGCCATCGCTGTCCATATTTCTCAGAAACATTGCTTGCTCAACCTTTTGCAGGTGTTGGCCAAGGGAAATGTATAAGTATTGTGGGAGTAGCACAGGGACCATCTTTATAGGTTGTACTCCCTCCACAATTCGCAATGTTCCATATTTGCCTTGGAACAATTACTATATCTTTCACTCTTCACAGCCATTTAGCACACACGAAACAAATCAAAGAAACTTCACCAATACTTGTACGTATTCCTTCAAATTACGTCACCTCTGAGATCAGCACCAGATTAATAAAATAAATATAGAAAAACTTTCAATTCATCCAAATGATTTCAGATTTATAAAATAATAATAGAATAAATTCCAATTAGACATCCAATTCTAAACATCCAACAAACACTAAAAACCAGCATAAGAATTAAGTAAGCATAGAATAACACAAGTTTAAACAGTTGCCATAGTAACCAACTCGCAAGGTTACCATGATTATGAAGAGTTAAAGAGTTCACAATATAGCACTCCGCCACAATATAGCACTCCGCTTATCGCCGATTTGGCTCGATAAAAAAAAAAAAAACCGTTCCGGTCTTTGGGATATAGCCTATTTTTCAATATAATGAACAGAATATTTTTCAGTACAATGAACAGAATATTTTTCAATACAGTGTGAGCCTTTTGCTACATTCAGGACTTATTTTACAACCACGACATCTCAGGGCGCGGTAGCCCAGTGGTTAGAGCGCAGGAATTGCACTCGGTAGGCCCGGGTTCGATTCCCGCCACTACCAAAACTGCCGCCGTGTTCACGCGAAGTAACATGTGGGTCCGTAAGTCATTCCAAGAGGTTGATGGTAGGGGAAGGAGGATACGGTCCCTGTGGATGTCTCCCCCACTGGGTTGCGGTCTGAATTGGGTGGCACTTCCCGGCCATCCAAACAGTTACCTTACACCTTTCTGATAGGTCGGACGGTCTGGGTCTCAACCACGACATCTCAGTTATTGCCGCAGATTATTTTAACGTTTTTCCAACGGAAGGCTTTAACTCCTTTCTATTACATCCATGGTTTACGGCTTCGGATTTAACGAGTATACTAAATAGTAAAACTGATATAAAATACGGTTATAATCTATAATTTTAAAAGGAAGAGTTTGTCTGTTAGTTAAAAAGTGTCCAATATCTAGCGCTTCATGTCTATATGTAATTACTAGAAAATGTTCCCGGTGTTGCTGGGGGGGGGGGGGGGGGGGAGTCGAGGCGTAGCGCGCTCACGCAGCATCATGTATATATCTTTTGTATTAATTTTTATTTGTGTATATATCAGTTTAGTTATGTATATTTTTTT
Source organism: Amaurobius ferox (assembly GCA_951213105.1). Classification (NCBI taxonomy): domain Eukaryota; kingdom Metazoa; phylum Arthropoda; class Arachnida; order Araneae; family Amaurobiidae; genus Amaurobius; species Amaurobius ferox. Next base: position 82,187,553 of record OX578149.1, on the reverse strand, counting down.
ATATTTATGTATTTATTTTTTGTTATAAGTGGACGTATTAATGAAGAGTTCTTAGGTTTTTGAAACTTCGCTGTAAATTCCGTTGGACGAAATTTAAAGAGTGCCTTGATAATACATCTGCTGATTATTATTTACGGACGATCTGAGTTCGATACCCGGCTCTGCCCAGATTGTTCTCGTGTTCATGAGGAGTATGGGCACGTTAAATATGTGGGTCCTTCCGAAAGGTTGGAGGTAGGGGAAGGAGGGCTCGTTCCCTAGTGATGCCGCCCCTACTGAGTTCCGGTCTAAATTGGGTGGCACATTCCAGCCGTCCAAACAGATACCTTACACTTTCGGGTAGGTCGGATGGTATGGGTCAAAGAAGAGCTCTACTGATTGTCGCGTCTATTTTGTAATTCACCCCTGTCGAACCTAATTTATGTCAGTCAGATTTTAGGAAATATTTCAAGGGCTATTCTAATACAGAAGATTTGGAATTATTGCACATGGATAAACTGTTCTTATGATAATCAAACTTCTATGGTTGGAGTTACGAAAATATGTACATTTTTGACGCTTATATCTCCGTACCTAATAGGAACAAGAAAGATCAATTATGCTTAAAGCATTGGTTATGAAACAATTTCCAACTTCAATGAAATTTTATTTAAACAAGTCTAAAGTGCAATACATTCCTCGGTAATATTTTAAAACTTATCACAATACTACATTAATTTATTATTTTTGAAAACTTAAATCTTCATTGAAAAAAATGAACTTCATTCAAATGACGGCATTGAAATATAAATTGCCTGGTTTAAACATCTCTAAAACGCAATACATTCATCGGTAATATTTTTAAAATTATCATAATACTACGAGAACTTATTATATTTGAAAACTTCATCGAAAACAATTGAAATTCATTCAAATGACGTCATAGAATAAATAACATGCCTGGATCTCTCTATAAAAACAGCACTTCATTCATAACTTTTCCCCATTCATTTCATTCATCACAATACTATTATAATTTATTTTATTTTAAAATTAAGACCATGAAGCTACAAGTAATTAAACTCTATGCTTAAAACTTCATCGAAAAAAATCGTCCTTCTCTTTGTAAAATCAATGAATATTTCATTCATATCAGCTATCCAGACTCCATGGACTAAATAATTTTGTGTTAAAGAAATACAGCAATTCTAATACAACTCATTCTACATATTTTGCTGTTTTCATTTTATATAGGTGAAAAATAGGCTTCTTTGCAGAAATAATCAATTTTGGATGAGCATTTAAACTCAAATATATTGTAATTGCGTTGTTTCAGTATGTAGATGTACAGAATTTAACCAAAAATAAAGTGGTTTTAGGACGGATACAACATTCAATATGAATTAAACAGAACTTAAAAAATCACGATTTTGAGACAAGATGGATGCCATATATCATTTTGAAGTGGGTCATGTGATATTTTCATATCAAGGTCACATGATCTCTTCATATAAGAGTGTAATTATTATTTTAATTTTTATTTAAAAAACTACTGAATATATTTCGCTGAATTTTTTTTATATATTTTATGGAACAATTTGAATATTATCTAAAATTTTCGAAGCAATTTGTGAATTTTAAATCCGCTTAAAAAATGTTTGAAAAATTAGGTCCCATAGGGCTCAATGTGTTTCATTTTTTCAATCCGGGTTCAATCCAAAACTAATTGGGTGATATTATTCATTTATATTCCCATAGGTCCTACAGACCGTCTGAACAACGTACTAAAATTTCATTTTGATTAAGTCATTTTTACAGCAGTTATCGTGCTAACGGACAGACAGACAGACAGAATGAATGAATAAAGTCATAAACACTTTTCAACTTTGTTGTAAAGTGTTAAAAATTCAATTTGTTTGTTAAAATATATGTATATTTATATAAGGTTGTCGGACAATACTCTTTTACGTACGTTTCTACTTTCCTTATATACATAATGTATAAGCAAAGTATTGTGACGGGATCGAAAATTTGAAATCGAGTTTTTGACGGGAGAGCACGTTTCAAATATCCCTAATCACGAATCGAACATTTTTGAGGTGATGTCTGTGTGTGTGTTGTTGTTGTTGAAACCCAGACCGTCCGACCTACCAGAAAGGTGTAAGGTAACTGTTTGGACGGTAGGGAAGTGTCTGTGTGTGTGTGTAAAAGTATGTGTGTGTGACAGTGAGTCTGTGTAAAAGTATGCGTGTGTGTCAGTGAGTGTGTGTAGACGATATCTCGCAAAGGAATGGAGCGATTCGAATGAAATTTGGTACAAAAATTACAATCTGTGAATACTGGAAGCCTATAGTTTTTAAACGCAATAGAATGTTCAGAACCCTCCTAAATTTTCGAGTGAAATTTTGAAAAAATCATCAAAAAATCAAAACTTTTAATAAAGCTACACAAATAGACATGTCTTATGTAATTTTTCCTTGGAAAACGATTGACAAACTTTAGAACGCTAGCATGACCCGCTCTCGAGATATTGCACACCTTTCAAATAACTTTATCAAAAAATCCGGTAAATTGAAAAAAATTTAACTGTTGAGAAACATGTTCACTGTTCATATGTAATATCATGCGATAGATTTGGTGACATCATTATCGTGGATCTAGCTCGTTCCATTCATGAGAAAAAATACTTTGAGAAATACTTTTGCATTTGAACACTAATTGTCATTTATCTGCTATAAGAATAACTTATTCCTCTGTCCATAATGCTTGGCGAGATTTCGGTGACGAATTTGGCGGAATGTCGCAAACTTGGCGAGATTTTTAAATGCTGCCAAATTAACGAAAATCTAGCCAAATGGATAAAAATGACGATAAATTTATGAAAATCATGACTAATTAACGAAAATTCAATATTTTGGAAATAATATAAGTATCTACTATAAGAATAACCTTTTTTTTTGCTGTATAGTAAATTCATTGCATTATATAAGGAAAGTCATGTGCCCACATCAGATTTTTTTTCTTCGCCGTAAGACGATTTCTTCCGTATTTTGTTGTTGTTGTTTACGTCAAACAGTATTGACAATCAATGTTTAAACTGAAACTTCTATTATTTTCTAAAGGTTTGTATTTTGAATTTGTACGCTTATGTTCAGGTTATTTAAGCTACCGTTACTAGGTACAAGCATCAAGATAAATCTGGAGGTATTTGAGAGTTTCACCAGCATATTCGCTTGCCTGGGCATTAGGCAGAGATTGGAATGGCATGTTTCTTCTTTATGTTTCTATCTCACGGCAAAGATTAAAATTCTCATGCTTAGTTACCAGCTACTGACTAGTTGTTTACAATTGCAAAAATGCGCGACTTTTTTTCAAATAGATGGATTTAATTCTTAATATTATGCAAAATGTTATGTTTATAAACATTTTATTACACACATAATATGGAAATTTACAGATATATTATAAGCTAATTGCAAAGTACTAAATTGAATTGCATTTTAAAGGTATAATGAAAAGCTTTTGATAGGAATATTTTATAATGAAAAAAAAATAATTAAAAAATTTTGCAGAAACATATTTCCCCGCAGGGACTAAATGTGTCACCTGATTTTGAAGCTAAAATATGGTCATTTTAACATACAAGCGTGCAACAAAATTAAAATAATTAGTTTAATTTTACAATAAACTCTTGCAAGTTAATCTTTCCACTGAATGTCTTAAAATATTTGAAATTTTTATGTTGACAAAAACAACACCACGGTGTAAGATAATCAGGTGAAAGAGCTTCGGAAAATTTGTCGTTCTTAAACATCCCACGCCAATAGATGGCGTTTGGTCTTATTTAACGTTGAGTTAAAGGGGGAAGAGCAGCTTATATTACAAAAATTAATATATTTATATTACAAAAATTAATATATGTGAACAAAACGTTGTTAAATAAAAGATCTCTATTGTATCTAATTTGGAAATTATTTTTAGATGAATAATTCAACCCAGGAAGTCTCCACACCTATCTCTGCTATCCCTTCTTGTTCTGCTTCGATATCTTCAATTTGATATATAGGTCTATATGTAGACCCTAAACAGCTGCTAGACGACGACATCAAAGCCAATTTACTAGAAAAAACGTGGACTCCCGATTCTAAATACAATTTAATTTCTCAGTATATAGGAGGGAAAAATAGAAAATTTCAGCTATCGTGGCTTGTAAGGTTCTTATGGTTCATGCCTTTCCCGACGCTCTTTAAGGCGCTTTCTGTAAAATATTTGTTCTTTTCCTCACCGACCCTGATTCTGCCTCTGGTAAAGGTTCCCACCAATGTTTAGGCTATTTGGTTAGGATGGCCGTTAAAAATTGGGATAATGCTACAGAATCATTTTAAGCTCATGCGATTACAATCTATCATAAAAATGCCACTGTATCAACAAGTAATTTTGTGCATGTTCATCGAAATAATAAATCAAGTATCTGTAGTCTGTTGAAAACCAGAAATGAGGAAGAAACCAAAAAAAATCGAGAGATATTGAAATGACTTATTCAAATTATAAAGCTATGTGGAAGGCAAGAGATGTCACTGCGGCGTCACAAAGATAGCGGCAAGTTTTCTATGGATGAGCCACGTCATAATGATGGTAACTTTCGAGCACTTCCTCGATACAGTGTCAATTAAGGCGATGATATTCTAAGGAAACATATTATGAATGCTGGTGGAAATGCGCTGTACATTAGCCCAACAATTCAAAATGAAATCATTCAAATAATCGAACAGAATATCCCGCTGTAAGTTATCAAGAAGATTCAACATGCCAAATTGTTCACTGTTTTGGCAGACGAAACAACAGGTATAAGTAGAATCGAACAGTTTTCTTTATGCGTTCGGTTCGTTGATGAAAATTGTATGCTTCGGGAAGATTTTTTTGAATTTGTACCTGTATACGATGTGACGGGAAAAGAACTGACCACCACTATTAAGACGCAGCTACGGAATCTTGGGCTGGATTTATCCCACATGCGTGGACAAAGGTACGCTGGAGCGGAGGCAATGAAGGGATGTTTCCATGGTGTGCAGGCCCGAATCAGGCAAGAGTATCCACGAATCAGGCAAGAGTTTACACTCACTGCGTATCCCCCGGCCATCCAAACAGCTGCTCTTAGTCTACGGACGAGTCGGGTGGTCTGGGCTTTCGACACTCACTGCGTATCCCATACATTGAATTTGTGTTTGGTTAACTGCTAAAGTTTCACTTATAAGGAAAGCGTTTGGGATGATCAAGGAATGTTGCGTATTTTTCAAGAGTTCAGCACGGCGAAGTACGATCCTTAAAAATAATTTGAAAATATCAGGAAATTCGTCTTTAAGTTTGAAAAAATACTGTGAAACAAGATGGGTCGAATGGCATGAGAGTGTTTCTGTGAAACGGTTTCTGAAGTGATTTCGTCAATGGAAGAAATCATAGAGGAAAATCGCGACTACAATTCCAAAGCAGAGCAGCTGCATTCTGCTTTGTGCAAGTTTTCCTTTTTAGTGGCCCTGTGTGCCAGCGACAGAATGTTGGGTTTAACGTACATTCTATCGCAGTACTTACAAGGCACACATGTTGATATAGCGATTGCCTTGGAGAAGATTGAGTTAGTTGTGAAGAAGTTGCAAAAAATGAGACGAGCAGCGGAAGAACAGTTTAAAGCCATTTTTAAAAGAGTATCAGATTTGGCTCTTTCGTTTGGGCAATCACCTGTACTGCCAAGAATAGAAGGAACACAACGACACCGATCGAATGTACCTGCCACCAGTCCTGAAGAATACTTCCGTCGTACCGTTTTCATTTTCTTTTTTGATGAATTAATTTCATCGCTTCACGAAAGATTTTCTGAACATAAACACATTTTTGTTAGGCTGCAATGCTTAGTCCGTAGTAGTGTTATCAAATCAAAATTCTCCAATTTGAAACCAGCGATTGAATTCTACTTTAATGATTTAGTGAACTAAAATGCTTCGGTTTTGGAAGGAGAGTGTGGGATGTGTGGAAGATGAAATGGATGGAATCAGAGAAGTTTCCAAGGTATGCCGTGAAAGCTCTATTAAATTGTGAAAAGGATATGTTCACTAACATTCACATTCTTCTTGTGATACTGGCCATTCTTCCTGTATTTACAGCATCCGTTGAGAGAACATTTTCGACTCTCAAATGCTTCAAGACATATTTACGAAACAGCACTGGCCCATCTAAATGGCCTTGCTTTGATGTCAATACACAGGGAAATCATAGTCTCTGATGAAGAAATAATTAATGTATTTTCGAAAGGCAACAGGCATCTCAATTTGTAACATGTTTAAATTATTTTTGAGTTCGACTTTAAATAAATTACGAATCATCGATTAGATGCTTATAAAATATTGTTTCATTGTTACCTTCAAATCAATTAATTGCTTTAATTATAATATTCATGTGCAATAATTTACAATTTTAAAATTATACAGATAAATCAACTAATTAGTATAATTATTAATATTTAATGATATTTTGTAATTAGATAATTAATGATTTAGTGAGGATTATTTAGTATGATAGTCTTTTTGACAAAAACTGCCTGTACACCCCCCCCCCCACCACGAAACCCAATCCTGGCTACGCCACTGGAAAGATTAAAGTCCTTTAAAATTAAAGGCAACATGCAATAATTGTGATCATTTGGAGCAACGATACAGATATTTCAATTTTTTTTTATTTATTTTTTTTTTTTTTGAAAATTTCTAAACACAAAAAAATAAAACCCCAAGCTACGTTAAAATGGATTCTAGTGTGAGAAAGCCGACTTAAGCCACAGTCGAGTTAAGCCACTCCAGTTAATTTAAATGTATTTTCTGATTTTGTTCTTCAGTTTCATGCAAAAAAGTGATAAGTCAATGGACTTCAAAAGTTTATATTTAAAAAAAATTTCAACAAAACTTCTTGTAGCCAGAATAAAAATGATTGCTAAATTTGTTGTAAAAACAATATGTTGAAATTCTTTGGATATCTTATTTTTATTCTGATTCATACAGTTTCTGTTAATTCTTGGGAAATTTTTGAAAACATGATTTATGCTGGTTTTGAAATGACGTATTCAACTACTTAGCCAGCGAAAGTTAAAAATTCGAGGAAAACTACGTATTTCATAATATTTCATATTCTATTACAGGCATATTTCTCAATATCTCATTTTCTGACCTCCAAACTTCCACATAACTTACATTCGTCACACAAAATCTTGCTCTTACAGAAGAGATAAAAGAAATAAAATTCAAACGCATGAATCATCCAAACGAGGAAGGCATTAAAGAGAGAACAAATATGAATTCCACACACTCCGATTTTTTTTTTCTAAAAATCATAAAAAGGATGAAGAGGATATCATGTTTATTTTGGGAAAAATATATGCATTCCATGGATGTTTCAAGTATTTTATGCACGTTTTGAATTTACTTTGACTTGTAGCGAGAAAAGAATTTATAATTATCTACAAAATAAATATTTTTTTCAGTAATATAAAAAAAAGAAATTCTGATGTTTTCAGCACAAGACGTTACCTATAATCAACTTCAATTTTGTGGGAAGACAAAATAAAAAAAAAATCTATTACTAAATTGTGTTTGAAAATATTTAATTAATGAAATGTTTAATTAATAATTAAAGAATTTTATTTAATGATCTAAATTATTTTTGAAATGCTTAATTCATTCGTAAGATATCGCATTCATAATTTCACGGAAATATCAACTCAAGAACGTTTGATTCAAGTTCTTTGATGTGTAAAGCACTCTCATCCGTCGAAAGCTCGAATTCGAATTTTCGACCCCGTTGCAATATATTCTATGTATGCTGTGAAAGTATAAATATAGATGTTTTAAGACTCGATCTAACTAAATGCCAATAGACTTTCTAGAGTAACTAAAAATATTGCTATGCTGTTGCGTTACATGTTGCTATGTTAGGACTGTTGAGTACGGCAAAAGTTAAGTTTGCACACAGTGCGACATAAGGCTCCGATATAATACACAGTTTGGGTCAACAACGACCATCTTGACTCCCAGCTGAAGCGATGACTGTACAAGACAAAAAGTGGGTTACTGTCTCAGGATACCGATAAATCCAAAACATTCTAAACAACTTTTTTGAATGATTGGTACAATTATTTATCCTCTTTCCCTCTTGCTCAATCTGTGAACTTGCGGGCGGTACGAAATTGCACAACGCCTATGATGTATTTCACCATCTCACAGACACTACAAAACCATTGTTGGCGTTGCAGATAGTATTCACAATTTGTCAAACTATTGTGACCGACAATATTTTCCACACTTCTGAACGTAGAATTCTGAAATAATAATTTACAGTTTCCATATATAGGGATGGGTCTCAGGCCGAAGTGCATGCGTCTATATCCTTTCCGCTTGCATTTAACAGTCTTAACCTTTTAATGTCTAGCTGAAACTTCAATTTCGTTTGGGGTAGGGGGCAAATAAAATTTCCATTCTATTTATATGATATCATTCCTTATATCCGGGACGTTTTAAGATCTAGAGTTCAAGGTGCTTTTACAGAAGATACAGATTCATTTCTGGGTCACTGCACCGGACTATTAACATCCTATAGAAATAGATACCTTATGACTGTGATGATTTTTGCCTCTTCGGGACAGAATGTGATACTTTCCAGATGTACGGTGAAATTATTGCGACTATTTGGCATATGTTCTTATTAAGTAAGACAGAGATTCAATGCGCATATCCTACATGGGATCCAATGTGTCTAATCAAGACATGCGACGAAATATTGAGTCAAATTTTTAGAAAAACTTTTATCAAACTTTTTAGTCAAACTTTTATTTGCTGTGAATTGAGAAAATATCATTGGCACTGGCAGTGATGTGATTACTGCGCCAATTGCGGCAAACTGCGCATTTCAAAGTATGCTGCGCCATTCTGATACAAAAAGCAAAATTTAACTGTTTTTGCGCCAACGTTGCGCCATTTCATAAAAGTACCGCGGTACCCGATTCTTGTTTTGCCAAACAGAAAAGAATGATTTATTGATGGGTAAGAATGCTGACGCGAAGTGCTTCTGTGGGGAGAAAAGGCTGAGTCACAAATTCGTCCCGAAGAGTGAGAACATAGGGGTAAGAAAAGGGGAGGCGATTCCGGAGAGACCATCGAGGTAGTACATACCATCGGGATGAAATATAGGTCTCTGGTCTATATTTCTGGTCGAAGGTATATACTGCACGTTGGTCGTACATTGAAAGAGCACCAGGCGCGAAGCGCCTTTCATCTCTGGTATGCAGGTCCTTGTATAACCATCTGCAGCTTTGTCATTATTTGAGTAACCCCGAGTGCAGGGAAGAAATGCTCTTTATGAGAGCATGCACAGAACATAAAAACAGAATTAACTTTAAAATGGCAACTAGTAAAAGGTATAAGTTTAGGTACTGCAGTTAGGCGTTTTTATTGAAAAAACGTGCAGTGCAAAAAGGGGGGGTTTCAATCTCTTAGCTCAGCTCGTTTGCCTTGGGCACCGAGCATCTCTACGAGGTTGAAAGTTTTGTGCATGGGGTCCAAATCAGAGTTCAGAACCTGCAAAGCGTCTTTTAGGAAGACGACTATATTGTTAATTTTAAAGTGTTCCTCAAGCTCTCTGAAGAACTTGAGAAACCCAAAAAATCCACTGGGGAGGGTTTGAGGGCTACCAGCAGCAGCAGCAGCGTATTTGACCTTAGGGGCGACCACGTGCCTTTCGGGACTACTGTGTTCCATCTCGGCAACGTTTTTGGTCGTCTCTACGGCTGTGGGAGTCTTAGCAGCTCGGGAGGGGGGGGATTCTTCTCATCCACTTGCGGCGTAGGGTTTTGCCTGGGAGCGTATCTTTTTTCAGTATTTTTAACTTCTCTTTCTTTGGCTTTCTGCCAAGGGTTTTTTGGGCACTTTCTGAAATTTGCAGGGTGGTCCCCTCCGCAATTACAGCAATTAGCTGGCAGATCTCTAGATTTTTGGCACTCTTTGGTCGGATTGCCTTCTCTGCACTTGAGGCATTTAGGGGGGAGACCGCACAGCTCGATTGAGTGGTTCCACAATTGGCAGTTGTAACATTGTTTTATTCCTTTCTGCCTGAACGCCTGGACCTTGATTTGCATGCTAAGTATCGTCCTGGTTTCGTAAATCTCTGACCATCTCTCCGTCGGCTCAAGGCAGAAGAGGAAAATGGGCAGGGGCACATGATTCCGGCGGTTCCTTAGCTGCGAAATCCTCATCGGTTTGAACCCAAGTCCTAGAATCGCATTTTTTGGGTATATACTAACTCGTTGGGCGAGACACGGTGGTTTCGTAGAGAACTTTGGAACAGGTTCTTTGATCGTGAGCTGGTGTGAAAGAAGTTCTTACCTCGTGGTTCAAGGTTTCAAGGAAAAACCAATTAATGGAGTACCTAGGTCAGCCGAAGGCTGCCTTTCATCTCCAATCCTAAAGGTCGGCTGGGAAGTATTAATTAATGTTTTTTAATGAGAAGAGGTTTCAAAGAGAAACGGGCAGTGCTCTAGGATCCCGATTGCGACGAGTCACAATTGAGGTCTGTCGAGTCGCATAATTTGGAATACGAGGAACCAAATGTCCCCGGGAAAAGAGAGAGGGGGTGGGGCAACTAACAGTGCTCCGAGAAGCATGAGCCTTGAAACGATGAAAACTGCGTTTAAATAAACGCGAAAAAACTTAGTTCAACATAGCGGGCCCTAAACAAAGTTTATTCGTAGGTCATATGACCATTCAAGTCAACGGGGAGTCCGTTTAAACTGGCAAATAAAATTTGTATTCTTTCGAAATCATCCTTAGCAGCCCTCATAAGGGGAATGACCTTTGAATAGTTTTCATTAAATGTGTTTAGGGGAGTTTTTGCTCTGGGAGCTACATAGCATGCCAATAATTGTTTGGTTTAATTCTTCCCTATTTTTGAATTCTGCGGATTTGGGTGGGTTTTGAGTGGGTTGGATTTTAGTTTTATTACCGGGAGGGGGGGGGGGGGGAGTTCTGGAAAATCTTCAGGATTATTTTTAAATAAGTTTGCATATGACATATTTTTGTTTGCATACCTGGAGGTGAAATTATTATTTTGGTTTGAATTTATGGTTTGCCTAGGCTTGGCTTTGAGGAATTTTGGACAGCCACGGTAACTGGTCGGATGGGCGCCACCACCTCGTGGTTCAATATCATCTTTGCTGTGTCTGGAGAAGAGAGGAAAGATTTTATATAAAGCAATTAAAAAAGTAAGTGGAAATTAATTTACTCATATTACCTCCTTTTTTTTTAACAGTAGTAATCATCGTCAATTTCATTTACCGCGAATTGATTGAAATAAATTTTTGTGCGTTTGTGTGTTGTACTAAATATACTGATTTTCAAGTTAGATGGGAAAAAAAGTTGAAAGGAATCTTAAACATCGATAAAATATTCTTATTATGAATTTATTTATAAAATTTTAGTAAAATAGTTTTTAATGTAATTTAATAGCTATTTAATTAGTTTTTGCTTGATTTTGATTAACTTTTAAATTTCCCGTTAATGTTTAATGAGTTTTGTTTTTAATTTTGCTCATTTTGTTTTTCACATCGCGCAATATTTATTTTTAAGATTATATATATATATATATATATATATATATATATATATACTATTTCTTATTTTAGCGCAATATAAACAGGCCTGCCACTTTTTCGCGAAATCCCAGATTTTTGTTTATGGAATCGCGGTTTACAGTTTTTTTTCGAAGTTTGGAAGAATAGAGCCCCCCCCCCCCCTCTCCTCTAGCTCCTTTGGCGCGAAGCAAACAGAATAGCAATGGAATAGAATTGGGTTACAATTCTATCCCATTTTCATCGCCAATCTGGTAGTTCACTGCCCACGACATTCTGACATCCAATTAACACGCGACTTTTTCGGATTCTGCATTTGAATAGGAAATAGGTATTTTATCAACTTTTTCAATAGGATTTGTTGAGTATTTTCGCTTCGCATCTATCATGCATTTCCATTAAACATTTCGCACGTAATTTACCGTAAGTTTTTTTGCTTTTTCCCCCTCTTCAATTTCCACCATTTTGCATCATTTCAAGAAATTTCCGATCATTTTTTTTCTGTTTCTATTCTAAACTAGAATTCTTTATTTAAAAGCTGCAGTCAATCGGATGTGAGTTCGGTCCGTCCCTGTATTTTCGGATTAAATTTATATACTTCCCGAAATCCGGCACGAAACAGTGTTTAAAAATTCAAGCCCGTGCCTGAGCTCATATGCCAGGCCCTAGCCCGTACAGATTTCAAATACAACTATCCTTTCCCATCCGTCGCCATCTTCAAATCATTGCACATTAGATTGACTAAACTAGCGCTCATTTTCATATTTTGATTAACTATTGTGTTTTATTTTTTAATTATTTTCACTTAAATAGTGTGAGAGTCTACTAATATTTTTCCATTCATCTCCATCTTTAGTATCTTTTTCGAAAAATATTGCAAATTTTAAATGCTTTATATTTTTATAGATTTTTTTTTCCTAAATTATTTATTGTATTTTTTTTTTTTTTTTTTTTTTTAAAGATCCTTTCAAAAATTATTTTGTGAGTCTTTGCCAACATTATTTGTTACAAATTTTAAGATTAAAAAAATATTTTTTTATTTTAAATTTTATCTTTTTAAAATTATTTAATACATATATTTATTTTTATATCTTTTCAAAAATTATTTATTACGCGTTCGCAATATTATATTAAAAACTAAAAGTTATAGTTATAAACAATAGGCCAGAATTTCTAGCTCTTTGAAATCCCTATAAGCGTATATAATCATATTTTGGATCGAGTTCAAGTTTTCGATATTACAAAAGTTGAGTTTTATTTTACAAAATGTTAATCAAGCAAAACCATTTCAGCTCCATCGGACTGGAAAACCGCCATACTTTATCACTTAATAAACTACCATTTATCACTCAGTAAAAGCTTAGCCATCTTCTTGTTGCCACCACTTCTTAATAAAAAGTTTTTTTTCTTGTTCCCAAGTTCTAATCATTTGCATATGTCCTCAAACGATATATACATGACGAGTTTCGCGGCTGTAGTTCAATTTCTTATGTGTGCATATATATTTTTGCAACAAAGTGTACAACGCAGGTTTCCGTTATAAATCCTTTTGAACGTATACGTTCAATAAAATAAACACACAATTTTTAATCTCTACATATCCATCTAGTTCATGAAATTTTCAGTATATCATTTCCCATTATTTCATATTAAATAATTTGAAAGAATTAGATCCACGTGAACCAAAGTATCATAATGTAAATTTCAGCAAAAACTCACAAAAATTTAAATGAGCGCTTTCGCAATCTAATTTTATATTGTGCACAGAATTTAGAAAGATGTAAAGTCAACATTTTGAAAGATGAAAGCCAAGATTTTGATGTAAAGTCAACATTCTTCGCTATTGACTAAACTGCGAAACGTGGAAAGGTAATATGCTAGTTACTGTTTCACACTTTTTCTGTTTCGGTACTGTAGTGGTTTTTGATGCCGTGGAACCAAAGAATTTTATACTAATTAATAATCATTAAATCTAAATACTTCGCCTTTTAATTTTCTCGGGATGCGGATAATACATAATCGGTAAATCGGGAGAAGAGACCGCCACTCATTTTTCTAAGTAGAAAATTGCGCCAAGTTGGCGCTTTTCTCCGTGTTTTGAAATTTACTCCTTCCCACTCAAGTGACGTATATTCCCGTGTTTAAAAATAGGCTATTCCTACCAAAGTGGCGTATTCTAGAGTTTTATGAACAGGAATTTTGTTAAATGATATTGCAATTGAATATAAATAAAAGTGAATAATACTCATAAAAAGATTAAAAAATACGATTTTTATGCATTATAAACGTATTGCGCAATGGCATAATTATAAAAATATTGCGTAACGGCAGAATAATAAAATTTTAGAAACCATATTGAAACAATCGATACTTTTTTAATACTTTTTTACTCGATAATATTTTTTGAATTTAAATCAATATCAAAAACTTATAACTCGAAACATCGAAAATCACAAAAAAGAAGAAGACAATACTTTGAACACTGATACTAGAAATTTAAGAAAAAACGATACTTAGAAGAAATTTGATAAAAACGAAACTTAGAAGAAATTTATAAAGATTAAAAAGAAATTTAGGAACTTTTCGGCCAGTCGTTCGTTCTCTGTCGAAGATCGCTATGTGAAAACAACCGTTTGTGCAACAGCTGATCCGTAGTAATTCGAACATGGTTCTACGCCTGCTTACTTCGCTCGCTAAGAAAACATTACAGAATCCGGCCCCGCTGGCTGTCGGAGGTCGCACGTAGCAACAGATGTTCCGTGGCTTATAGAGTGATGTAGCAATTCGAACATGGATTTACACCAGCTTCGCGGGCTTACCTCGCTACGCTCGCCCGCTTAAAAAACATCACAGAATCCGGTCCCGCTGGCTGTCGCAACAACAACTATTTGTTCAACAGGTATTTTGTGGCTCATAGAGCATATGGTTCATAGAGCACAGGCTTACGTCCGCTGAAGCCTGTGTTCTATGAGCCATAGAACACCTGTTGCACAAACAGCTTTTGCTATGTGCGAGCACAAACAGCCAGCGAGGCTGGACCACGGTAAGGTCCATGTTCGAATTGCTACGGACCAACTGTTGCCACATTGTAACTAAATCCGACTGTCGCCCAGTTAACTGAAAAGTACCAAAATGCAATAAATAATGATACTTAAAAGATATTTGATAAAAAAGCGACACTTAGCAAAAATGTGATAAAAAAATGGAACTTAGAACATTCGTACCTACTTGCAATCAACCACTAAATCATACACCATTCAATCACATTCATTTTATCACATTTCATTTTGTGGGTGGAGTACGTTTTTGGAAGGAGCTTCCCCCCCCCCCCCCAGATGTATTTCTGGAAGAAACATCGAGTCTTTGGCAATGATATGTCTGTAGCAAATCAATAAAATAGAATACAGTTCGGTAATACTTCTTCAATCAATAAATATCAGAGACTCATTAATTTTCGGGTGAAGGGGGCAGAAAAAAGCCATTAATTTTTCGAACATTTAAAATCATTAAAATGAACATGAAAAGTAAAATGTTTAAAAATGCCACAAAAATAAATATTTAATTGCATTTTTCACTTAAAAGCGAATATCATGATTTATATAGAACGCTAATATGCACAGTTTTCGAAATATTTTACAAGTTTTATTTGAAACAGGAAAAATAAAAAATAAATAAAAATGCACTTAATATTATTAAGTTACTACACATTTTGCAATTACTTTTAAGAGGAAATAAATGAATACCATTGTTTAGAAGTTCTCATTGAAAATTTTACTTTTCCCCATGCAGCGGTATATATATCAAACAAATTAAGCAAATCAAAATATATTTGGTATACAATCAATAACCGTCAGCTTCTAAGCTTTCTCGAAGTCCAGGATCTTTAAATTTTCTTATTTCGATAATTAAAAAAAATTTAAATTATATTAAAATTTGTTACAAAAATATTAATTTTATATATAATATTTCATTTTTTAAATTACACCATTTACAGAACGATAAAATGTGTGTTTTTAGGTATTGCACGTTTCTGATTTAAAATAGACTCTTTTATACATTATATATACTGCTGACTATTGTTAAAGGAGTAAATGATTTGTAGGTGCTTCTAACCAGAAAGAAATGAACAACATAGTTTAGTAGTTATCACTAGAGATATTAGAAAATTTTACTATCCTACAGGAAGAAATACATATCTCGAAATAATGAAGCGAATTACATAATAGAAGCATAGCAAATCGGTATTAATAAAATCCTATTGACTTTCAGCCATATCTAGTTATAAGAAAATTTTAATTTACGTAATTGTTTTCTAAAAACGAATAAATATAGAAACTTTGATTTTTGGCTACAAGATTTTATTCATAACAGCTTCAATGGAGGCAAATCATAAGAAACATCTGAAAAATGAGAATTCTAAATAAAAAAAAATCATTTTAGTTCTACGGCAATTTACAAAAAACTTTGAGATATACAGTTAAACTTGCACTGCTATATATATATATATATAGCATTGCTATATATATATATATATATAGCAATGCTGAATATTGCACTCTTTTGATGCAGGATAACGTTTTTCTCGCCACCTGGTAATAAGGCTATGGCGGCAAATCTGATATGACGAGAAAGAATGGGATTTTGAAACAAACTTTGCGTGTAATAAATAGTATTTATTTTTCGGTAAGGTAAGCTTTATATTGACTTTTTTTTTTCCGGTAAGTTTATATTGATTTTTTAGTTAATAATAAGGTTTTTTTTATTTCAGTTTCTATTTCTCTTTTGTTTTGTTAAGAAAGTTTGTTTTGTTTGGTTGAGAGTTTTTACGGCAGTTTTAAATATTCAGAACTTATTTCCATAAAATCTGCGAATTTACGGGAACTGCCATATTTCGCTGCGATCAGTACGTGGGAACTGCTGAAATAAGGAGGTTACCCCATAAATTCGTATATTATTGGATTTCAAATGGTCAAATTTCGCAATTCAGTTCCGTGCATTACTGAGAGTCCAAAATGGTCAAATTTCGCATTACTGAGAGTCCAAAAGTATCAGTTTGCATCATTTCCATCTTCTAACTGTCCCATATCAGAGCAATATATCTTTATTATTATTGTTACAGTGCGACTAAAAACCAAATATTTTACTAAATCAAATTATTTCTCGCATAAATTGTACATCTGTGTAATTCAGTTTTTTATTCACCTGCGTCATCGCGCCGTTCAGTTGGCCCCGCTTACCGCTCAATGGAACTCAAATCCGCGACAATTGTTCCCTAGATGTCGCTTGTAAAAATGGTATGGTTGCAAGAATTCAGCTTTTAGCTTTGTCTTCACAGTCCCTTCTCCTAATTGAGCTGCCCATCATCGAAATGACTTTCGCACCGAACAGTAAGCCTCTCTTTGTATCCTATTTTGGGACGAACTGAAGCCATAAATTCCCATGTCACAATACAAAGCCTTGGGCATGGGGCATTGCATTGAATAAATCATTTCAGTTTCAGCCCTCCGAAGAGAAAGAAAGAGTTTTGAACTGCTCTTGTCTGATGCTATATCGTACTGATGATTAGATTATTTTATTGGAAATTTGCGTAAATTTTCAAAAAGTTTAGTTGAAAGTTGGAGCCAGCAGCAGAATTACTTTAACATTTATTAATAACACTAAATTGGGTTTAAAATTGGGAAAATTGATGTAAAAGACAATGTAAGATTCCTGTTTATTGAATTGTGATTGCATACATCGTTGTGATTGCATACATCGTAAGATTCCTGGTTATAGAATTGTGATTGCATGCATCGTAAAATTCCTGTTATTGAATTGCGATTGCATACATCGTTCTATAAGAAAAAAGAAATCTTCCACTTCAAAAATACTAGAGTAAAATATTTTATCCCCATCTGCAACTAGTGTTTATTTAAATCTTTAAATCAACAGTAATTGCAATAGACATCGAGATTGTCGATGTTGGCGTATTTCAAAAATTTTAGTATATACACACAGGACTTAAGTCACTGGTGGAGGGGGGGGGGGGGTCGCTGACAGACTCACTGATCTCCATTGACACTGCAAATTTCTACCATTTGCAATGCTCAAATTTCATCGTGAACAAGTTCATAGTCGTCAGAAGCTCATGACAGAAACACAGGTTTGCAGCCAAGCAGTGGCCAGAGGAGACTGACCCCCTCCATGATAAAATATACTAAGCCCTCCCTGATGAAAGAAAATATTCGATTCTCATTGGTGATATGAAATTTAATACAAGATCTAACCCAAATTTTGCATAAAAAGTTGCTTTGTAATTATTTATTTGTAAACTAGGGACTCCCCCACTCCCAAACTAATAGATCGAATTTCACAAAATTTGGTAGACAAGTCACTTGTGGGTTACCCTGGTGCTAATTGGATTTTGGTACGATTCGGAAAAAATATCCTACCTTTTCTTGCAAAATGACCCGACCCCCCCCCCCCCCCCCCAAATCTAAAATAAAAAACTACGTATGCTCAAATATATTAATTAAATGTTTGTTTTATACACAGTTTTTAACAATGAAAAGAATAAGACCAACTCCATTACATCAGGGCTAGCCGTTCTCGAGATATTTTAGTTTTTTCGCATTTACGCTAGGCCACCGTTGAAAAAATGTCCAGTTACCAACTTAGAACGAAAATTGAATTAAAAATGCCAATTCAGTGCCATTTTTAAAAATAATTGTGGACGTAATTTTCTGTAATTAAACTCAATGTAATGAATTATTGAAGAAATAGGGAACGTGAATATGAGTCTGCAGGAAAAGTTATGTGCTGCCCACATCAGATTTTTTAATGTGCAACAGGAATACTTTAAATTTTCACTGTCATACATATATTCTTACTTTACCTGCAATACATGGTAATATATAGGGAAAATATTGAAATCGTGCCGAAAATCACAATTTGAGTTTTCGACGGATCGACACGTTTTGAGACCTCTAGAACATGGAAAAAAAAATATTTTTAGCATAATGTGTGTGCGTGTGTATGCAGATATTGTATCCACTCTAACTGAAAAGCTAATTGAGCGAATTTCACAAAATTTGATAGATAAGTCTCTTGTGGGTGACCCTGGTGCTGATTAGATTTTGGTACGATTCGGGATATACAGATCCTGCCCTTTTTACTTTCCCTGCAATACATGGTAATGTATAGGGAAAGTATAGGAATCATGTCGAAAATCGCAACTCGAGTTTTCAACGGATCTACACGTTTCGAGACCTCTAGAATACGAAAAAACTATTTTTAGCGTGACGTCTGTGTGTGTGTCTGTCTGTCTGTGCAATGTATGTATCCACTCTAACTAAAAAACTAATGGACCGAATTTCATAAAATTTGGTAGGTAAGTCCCCTGGATATGACCCTGGTGCGAATTAAAAGTGAATTAAATTTAATTAAAATAAAGGATGTAAGTTTGCAGGGCAAGTCATGTGCTGCCTACATCAGTTTTTTTTTGTTTTGTTTTTCTGGTGTGAAATAGCCCCTAAAAATTGGCTGTATCCACTCTAGCTGAATACCTAATAGACCAAATTTCACAAAACTTGGTAGATAAATCACTTATAGGTTACTCTGGTGATGATAAGATTTTGGTACAATTTGGTAAGAAAGAACCTGCCTTTTATGCGAAATGTTTCGCAAAAATCATTAAATTTAAAAATAAAGGACTACATATATATCAAGTAACTGCTTATTTTATGCGTAATTTTTGACGACGAAAAGAATAAGGTGAACTCCATTGCTCTAGAACTAGCCGTTCGTGAGATATTTTAGTCTTATCACAATTTCGCTAGGCCACCTTTGAAAATAAGTCCAGTTACCAAATGAAAATGAAAATTGAATTCAAAGTGTAAATTCAGTGTCATTTAAAATGATTATGGTTGTTATTTTGTGCAATTAAACTCGATTTAATGAAGATATAAACATGATGTGAGTATGAGACTGCAGTGAAAATCATGTGCTGCCCACATCAATATTTTTTACTCCCCTTTTTCTAATCAATGCGAGGATCCTATGTCTTTATTGGGTTGGAATTATCCCTGGTAGCAGAATTATTTTTCAAATAAAGAACATTTTTTGTTGCCCCTTCTCTCTGCTGCAATACATGGTAATGTATAGGGAAAGTATTGGAATCGTCTCAAAAATCATAACTTGAATTTTCGACGGATTTACACGTTTGGGGACCTCTTGAAGACGAAAAAGCTATTTTTAGCGTGACTCTGTGTATGTGTCTGCGTGTTTATCTGTGCAATGTATGTGTCCACTCTAACTCAAAAACCAATGGACGAATTTCATAAAATTTTATAGGTAAGTAACTTGTGGGTGACCCTGGTGCTGATTAGATTTTGGTACAATTAGGAAATTAAGAACTATTCGCACTCAAACTCTAAAAGTAATTGACCAAATTTCAAAAATTATTCAAAGTAAATTACTTGTGGTGATCCTAGTGCTAATTAGATTTTGGTATGATTCGGGAAAAAAGAACCTACCTTCTTTTGACAAATGGCCACAAAAATCGCATGCATCCACTATAGCTAAAAATACTAATTTATCAAATTTCACAAAATTTGGTAGATAAATCACTTGTACCCTGGTAAAATTTGGGAAAACAGTACTTTTCTTTTTTTTTTTATTGCAAAATGCCACGCAAAAATCATTAAAATATAAAATAAAAGTTCACGCATTCTCAAATATATCAATTAAATGTTGGTTTTGCAAGTAATTTTTGATGATAAAAAGAATAAGACCAACCCCATTATTCTAGCATTAGCCGTTTTCCAGATACTTTAGTTTTATCGCGTGTTTGCTACATCGCCTTTGAAAATATGTCCAGATAACACACACACACAAAAAAACCAAAATCGGATTAAAAGTGTAAATTGGGTGTTGTTTTGTACAATTCAATTTAATGAATAATTAAATAAATAAGGGGAAGATGAATTAAAGTTTATAGGGAAATTCATGTGCTGCCCACATCAAATTTTTTTTAACTTTCTCTGCAATACATCGTAATATATAGGGAAATATTGGAATCATGTCGAAAATCCCAACTCGAGTTTTCGACGGATCTACACGTTTTGAGACCTCCAGAACAAGTAAACACTATTTTTAGCGTGACGTCTGTGTGTGTGCAGATTTTGTATTCACTCTAACTCAAAATTTAATTGACCGAATTTCATTAAATTTTATAGGTAAATTATTTGTGGGTGACCCTGGTTCTGATTAGATTTTGGTACAATTCGGGATAAAAGCACTTTTTTTTTTCCAAAGTTCCAGCAAAAAATGCTTGTAAATGTGTAATTGTAATTATTGAAAGTCCTTATTTTTTTTTTAAATTCATACAAAAATGGGGGGGGGGAGATGTTCTTCCTAACCGAGTTCTAAATCAATAGGGTTTCACTAATCACCGAGTGTGATAGTTGTATTAAAGTACTTCTAAAACGCTTCATTCGTTTATGAGATATCGCGGCCACAGGCTCACACAGATTACTTCAAATACGTTCGATTCGAGTTCAGGGATGCCTGAAACGTACTCTTCCATCGAAAACTCGTATTTGAATTTTAGACCACGTCACAGTACTTTGGAAACAATTTGGTACGATTATCACACTCGATGATTAGTGGAACCCTATTGATTTAGTTGTTAGGACCCCCCCCCCCCCCCCCTCAATATTATTCCCTGTGCATTTTATATTATGTATATAGGGAAAGTAAAAATATATTGTGATGGACTAAAAAGGAAAATAATGCACACTTGCTACGGCTCCGGTGGTCTGAAAATCTTAAACTCACTTTTGTAGACAGTCTATACATTCTGAAAACTAATTATGTAATGCTTTCAGCAAGAAGTACTGCAATATTGGGAGAAAAAAAAAAGAATTGGAAAGACAAATATTTCTCTCAAAAATGAAAAACAGATTTGTTTCAACAGCAAAAGGGTTTGAACTGAAATCCTGCACAAAACTACTTTAGAATTTTCTACGAATTCTGGGGAAAAACTCTATTGTCACAGTCCCCCATGAAACCACAGAACCAGAGAGGTGTTGCTCCTAGAAGCAGGGAACTATAGAGGACTGTACTTTCCTTGATTACGTCTGTCAAACAAATACTTTATCACCCTCCGCACATAAAGATCTATTGCTGACAGACAGAGATTGTACAACCCACAAGCCTGCGACTTACAGGGTTGCCGTAAACTTATCTTAATTCTGTTCTACATATCTGCACTTAAAATAGTTTTTGGATCATTAAAAATAGATTTTATAATGACAACATTATAATATTTGCTGATATCAATAGGAAAATGTATTACTATTTTTTTATTTAGGCAAAATATTCAAATTTTCTTTCAAACTTGCTACAGAAGCTCCCTAATTGTAAATTCCGTTGTGTTGTTAACATTTAAATTCATTTTTGAAACACTTTAAATTTAAATATTAAAACAAATCGTACTTCGACTGAAACGTATGTGTTTCTCCTTTAATATCAAACAAACTGTTAACATTTACAGGTAAAATTTACGAAGGAATCTTCTAAACAAATTTCCCCATTGGTTAACATGGAGGCAGCTCATAAGTTGTGGTGAGGTATGAGTCCCCTTAACATCACGATATATCGCGATGTTAGACTGCCGATATATCACGATGTTGATATTGCCACATCGCCCAAGCCTAATGGCGACAATGACCAAAATTCGGCAAAAAAAAAAACTACGAGGAAATTTGCTGAAAATCTTCAAATAAAACTTTAGAAAGAAACGTGGGAAGATTGCGTAGAATGTGCGGTGGGGTAATCAGGACCTCATCAGAGCCGGACAAATACTGTCGCCACCTGTGACCAGCTTCCCCCCCCCCCCAAGCGACCCCCGCTTTCAAGACAACAGCTGTAAGAAAACATCTCTACGAAATACTTAAGGTGTCTACTATCAGTAGAAGTTTGTCAATGAGGCTTGATCACTGATTTTTGATTATCTGAACAGCTATTTGACGTGTTTGTCAAAGTGTGGGGGTCAAACATTTTTCTTGTAGTCCTACTTTTTCGTCAAACATTGAGGAGTTAGTATGATTGACATTTGTATTGACCAATCGCCGGCCGATTACCGTTTTGTGAATTGAATATAGTTATTTTCTATTTTGCCTATTTGTTTTTAATGTGTAATCTTTTCTTTTGGTTATTTTTTTTATTTAAATTTTTAGATTTATTCATTTTATTAAAAATGAGTTGAACTCAAGATAAGACTGACCAAATTATAAAAGCTTATAGAGACAAGATTGTCTGATTATCAGAAATGGCGGAAATTGTTGATTTGTCTTCTGAGGAAGTCAAAAATATAAAAAAATACTATGATGACACAATTTAATTATAAAAATAAAAAGTCACGGATTCGATGAAGAGTAGAAGCGGTAAGCTGGGCAAAAAATTTACCAATTTATTTAACAAATATAATTTAATATATCATTTCATATTTAGCAATTAAAACTTTTCTACTAATATATATAAATGTGCTCTTGGAAATTCAGGCAAGTATGAATACAGATATTTTGGTACCAGGTTCCATCTAAAAATATCTGATTCAAATTATTTGTGCATATTTATTGTCAAAAGTGCATTCCACACATACGTTAAATAGAATGTTTTAATAAATAAACATTAAAATAATTAATGTTTGTGCCCTTTTTCAAATGTATTTGCCCAATGCTGCAACTAGAGATTTAGTACATAGAGCTAAAAGAAATTTGGCGCATTTTTATTAACACTTTACAACATACTTGAAAAGTGTTTATGACTTTGTTCATTCATTCTGTCTGTCTGTCTGTTAGCATGATAACTGCCGTAAAAATGACTTTATCAAAATTAAATTTTAGTATGTTTTTCAGACGGTCTGTGGGACCTATGGGAATATAAATAAATAATATCACCCAATTAGTTTTTTATTGAACCCGGTTTGAAAAACTGAAATACATTGAATCCTATGGGACCTAATTCTTCAAACATTTTTTAAGTAAATTTAAAATTCACAAATTGCTTCGAAAATTTTAGGAAATATTCACATTGTCCCATAAAATATATAAAATTTTCAGTAAAATATGTTAAGTAGTTTTTTAATTAAAAATTATTTAATATAGGGAAAAAAACAAATTCAATTAAATTCTGACTTTTGGGATATCCTCCAGAAAGAAAAAAGAGATATATTATATAATAAATATCTTTCCAAGAGTTTAATCATTTGGTATATGAGAGAGGCCTTACATATTAAAATAAATTTGGTAGATAATAATTTTTCATTTTTTTTTTAAATTTTATTTAACTCTTCATGATATACTTATTTGATGGCATTTTTAATGCATTTTCCGAAGTCCTAGAGAGTTAAAATTTGGTACACAGCTTAAATTTGTTGAACATTTTATTCGACAAAAATTTGGTGATTTATAATTAAGGTTAAATTATAGATCGTACATTTTTTTCGAAATGGCCTGCAAATAATCCCCGTTCACTTCTATAAATCATTGTTGTAATATTGTTAAAAATTCTGATGTAGGCAGCACATGTCTTTCCCTGCAGACTCATATTCACATTCTCTTTATTTCTTCAATAATAATTGGAGTTTATTTGCACAAAATAACAGCCATAAGTATTTTAAATGACATTGAATTTGCACGTTAAACTTAAATTTGGTTCTCATTTGATAGCTGGACTTATTGTCAAAGGTGGCGTAGCGAAACGCGAAAAAACTAGAATATCTAAAGAACGGCTAGTCCTAGAGTAATGGGGTTAGTCTTATTCTTTTTGTTGTCAAAAATTACGTATAAAATAGGAATTTAATTGATATAATTGAGCAAACGTATTCTTTTATTTTTATATTTAATGATTTTTGTAGGCCATTTCGCAAAAATAGCCTGTTCCTTTTTTCCGAATTGTACTAGAATAACCTACAAATGATTTATATACCAAATTTTGTTAAATTTGGTATATAAATCACTTGTAGGTTATTGAATTATTATACACCAAATTTTGTTAAATTTGTTCCATTAGTTTATAGCTAAAGTGGAAAAAGGCAATTTCTGCCGGCCATTTCGCAAAGAAGGCAGATTCTTTTATTACGAATCGTACTATAATCTAATGAACATCAGGATTTTCCACAAAAACATATCTACCAAATTTTATGAAATTCGGTCCATTAGTTTTTCAATTAGAGTGGATGTAATATCCTCACAGACACACAGAAACATACACAGATACACCCTTACACACACAGATGTCTTCCTAAAAATAGTTTTTTCGTGTTCTAGAAGTCCCAAAACGTGTAGATCCTTTGAAAATTCGAGTTCCGATCTTCGGCACGATTCCAATACTTTGAGTACATACACACGCACATATATTATCTGTGTATCTAAATTCCGTGCCTATGCAATTACATTAGTTGTGATTTTAAATGATCACTAAACTTTTATTATTTCTTCAACGAAGCCTAATTTTAACATATGCAGAATGCAAATATCTCAAGCGATTGTAACGTGTGTTATATAAGAATTGCTGAATTTTTTTTCACACAAAATTATTTAGCTCTGGAGTCTGGAATACAAGTTATATGAATGAAATATTCATTGATTTTGCATAGAGAATCAGATGATTTATATTTCGATACAGTTTTAAATATTTAAGTATAATAAATTACTGTAGTACTGTGATAATGTAAAAGATATCACCACTGAAGGTATCACATTTTAGAAATTTTTAAATGAAATTGCATTTCAGTTGGAAAGTGTTTCATAATCAATGCTTATGCATGATTGTTCTTTCTTGTTTCAAATGTATTTATTTTATGTATTATAGAAGAATCGTTTTCATTTTCAATTAATGTTTATTAAAATCCACTGTCACATTTAATCATACGAAAATATTTCAAATTATTAAATCTTTTAATTTTGATGTATGCATTTGAGTCTTGTTGTTATTAACACTTTACAACAAAGATGAAAATTGTTTCTAACTTTGTTCATTCTGTCTGTCTGTCCATTAGCACGATAACTGCTGTAAAAATGACTTAATCAAAATGAAATTTTAGCATGTTGTTCAGACGGTCTGTAGGACCTATGGGAATATAAATGAATAATATCACCCAATTAGTTTTGGATTGAACCCGGGTTGAAAACATGAAATACATTGAGCCCTATGGGACCTAATTTTTTAAACATTTTTTAAGCGGGTTTAATATTCGCAAATTCCTTCGAAATTTTTAGGTATTATACAAATTGTTCCTTAAAATATATATAAAAAAAAATTCAGCGAAATATATTCAGTGGTTCTTTAAATAAAAATTAAAATAATAATAACACCTCTTATATGAAACGATCATGTGACAATGATATGAAAACATCACGTGACCCACCTCAAGTTCTTTTTAATTCATATTGAGTGTTTTATCCGTCCTAAATCCACTTTATTTTTGTTTAAATTCTGTGCATCTACATACTAAAACAACGCAATTACAATATATTTGAGTTTAAATGCTCATCCAAATTTAATTATTTCTACAACGAAGCCTATTTTTCACTTATGTAAAATATAAACAGCAAAATATGTAGGATGAGTTGTATAAGAATTGCTGTATTTTTTTAACGCAAAAGAATTTAGCTCATGGAGTCTGCATAGCTGATATGAAAGAAATATTCATTGACTTTACAGAGAGAAGGATGATTTTTTGCGATGAAGTTTCAAGCATAGAGTTTAATTACTTGTAGCTCTATGGTCTTAAGTTTTTAAATAAAATAAATTATTATAGTATTGTGATGAATGACATGAATGGGAAATTATTTATGAATGAAATGCTGCTCTTATAGAGAGAGCCAGACGTGTTATTTTTTCTATGACGTTATTTGAATGAATTTCAGTTGTTTTCGATGAAGTTTTCAAATATAATAAATTATTCTGGTATTATGACAATTCTAAAATTATTACCGAGGAATATATCACATTTTAGAGATGTTTAAACCAGGCAATTTATATTTCAATGCCGTCATTTGAATGAAGTTCATTTTTTTCGATGAAGGTTTAAGTTTTCAAATATAATAAATCAATGTAGTATTGTGATAAGTTTTAAAATATTACTTTAAAATATTGCATTAAAGTTGGAAAGTGTTTCATAATCAATGCTTTAAGCATGATTGATCTTTCTTGTTATTTATTGTAACGATTTGTGGGACACTTTTGATTTCTTTTCAATTTCTTGATCTGAAAACATAAATATGACAAATGATCAGCGAAATTAAGAAAAACAAGGGCAATGGCGCCATCTACTAGAATCAAGGGAAACTATCTTATTATCATAACGTGTCAACTATGTTTGCCGTGTGGACAAAATACACTTCAAACACAATTCTGAGAATCGACATTTTTGACAAACATTCACTGATCTTTTGTAGACACCTTTACAAATTTTACTAAGACACCTTGATGAAAGATTTCCGGATATGCCTGTCAGGACTGCATTTCAGACAGTATTTAATCCTTCCTATTTTCACAGTGACGTTGAACATTCTTGCAATGTTCTATTTGAACACTATTCAAAGTTTGGAAATCCCTCCGCAATTGTCTCAGAGTCGCAAGTATTTTCCCAAATTTTGAATCGTCTGAATTACAAAAATATAACAAACAGACAATGTTTGCTTAAAGTGGCTACTTCCATTGTTCTGCGAGATTCATTCCCCAATTTAGCGAAACTTTGCCCAATAGGGCTTATACTACCTGTTTCAACTGCAGAGTGCGAAAGAGGATTTTCGGCTTTAAAGCGCATTAAAACAACCCCGCGAAATAGACTTAGCAAGCTCTGAACAATATTTTGCTTATTTCAATTGAGGGGTCGGATTTGCAACACTTTGACTTGGACAAAGCAGCTGATAACTGAGGCAGTAAAACTAAAGACGTCTTCAAATTTAAAGAACATTTGTGTAAACTACAATTTTTATTACCTTGTAGTTATATTGCGAATAATTGGTCGCTCACTCACGACTGAATTGTTTGTAAGTACGAGCAAGCAAAAGTATGTATATTGTTGTTGTTGAGGTCCAGACCGTCCGACCTATCAAAAAGGTGTAAAGTAACCGTTTGGACGGCCGGGAAGTACCACCCAATTTAGACCGGAACCCAGTGGGAGAGGCATCCACAAGGACTGTACCCTCCTTCCCCTACCACCAACTTTTTGGAAGGACTTTCGGGACTACATGTTTAACGTGATCGTACACCGCATGAACACGGCGGCAGTTGTGGCAGCGTGCAAATCCAGCTCGCAAACCACCGGGCTACCTCGGCCGAAATGTGCCAACAGCACGCGGTATTCCCAAGTGGTCACCCACCCAAGTACTAAATGTATAATGTATAAATATATACTGTGCTTTCATGAATAAATTCTTTTTTTATTTTTATTACAATTATTTTGGATCACCTAATTTTACCCATCCGGTAGCCATACCCGATCACCAGCATCAAAAATTTTCTGGGGAGAACACTGAGATAGATATAGACGGACGGACGGACGGACGGGCAGGCTCTTGAATGATATAATTTGACTGATTACATGGGGTGCATTTTGTTTTTAGGATATGGACTCAACTGATGTTATAAACGTCGAAAGCCTTATTATTTTCATAGTACGAGATCATGTTGGAGATATTTTGGTAAGATCCCCAGGTCTTACTACGGACAGCATTCATATATTCCTGCAGAATTCATTTGACATCACAATCTCACGCTCTGAATTACAACGTATTATCCAAAATCTTATCAAAAGAGAAAAACTATTTCCTACCAAATACACTTGGGGTACATCGTATTTGCCTTGGAGTGAAATGGATGTCAAAATAGCACAAGATAAAAGAAACAGACATAGAGTTCTTTCGAGTTTGAAATTAGGTCAATTAAAGCAAAAATTTCTCAGTGCCCAATTTATCCAAATCAACATCTCCCTTTCATATAAAGAGTTCATGACAATGGAACTCATAACTGATATAATTCAAGAGTTCATTACTAAGGGAATTGTTGTAGCATCCCCTGAAGGAAAACAGTTTTCCCTAAGGGAGCATGATATTTAAATTTGAAAGTTATATGAAAACTGACCATAGGTGTCACTAAGTGTCGCCTTTCAGGTAAACAGAAAGCTTTACTTGTGTACATATAATAAGAAAACTTTAATTGGCATTAAAATTTCATGGCTTCACATTCCTTATGACTCACACTCTGGATGCAACTGCTGGATTCAGTGAAAAAGAAACGTACACATGTGCATACTTCTGCTTACAAAGATGTTGTCCATATGATCAAGTGTTGACAAATAGAAAAGGTAAACATTTGAAATTTATTATTAAGTTTTCAATGAAATGTTCTGTGATAAAAGGCCCATTGATCATAGGCTAATTCAATTTTGTATTAAAGCCCCCGGAAACGATAACATTAATAATAAAGCAATTAAATCCCTTCCCATCAACATTATCTATTATTTAACCACAATCATAAACTATCCTTAAATTAAATTACTTCCCTAAAAACTGGAAGACAGCAGTTGTCATAGGCATCCCGAAACCAGGCGAAGACCACACCCTAGCCTAAAATTATAGACCAATCAGCCTCTTAAACTCTTTAAGAAAACTTACGGAGCAAATTATTCACAATAGAATCAAACAACACATCGAATCAAATAACATTATTAAACCTGAACAATTCGGCTTTAGGCCTTTACACTCAACAACACACCAGCTGGTCAGAGTCACCGAATTCATCACCGAAGGTCTTGAAAACGGCCTCTCCACTGGATTTCTCCTTATTGACGTCTCGAAGGCATTTGATAAGCTGTGGCGTGACGCCTTAATATACAAATTAATTCAGCAAAACATGCCAGACTCACTCATCCATCTAATAAACTCCTACCTTCGAGACAGATCATTTATCGTCCGCTACAAAAACACGTACTCCAATCACAAACCTCTTAGGGCTGGAGTCCCACAAGGCTCTCAATTGGCCCCAACCCTATTTAATCTTTACATAAATGACATACCTAGAGCACCTAACAATCACCTTGCTATGCACGCGGACGATATAGCCATATACACTAGAAGCTCAAAAAGATATGTAATTCGCTCCAGACTTCAAAAACACATAAACACAATTTCCGCCTGGTTTCGTGAATGGAAAATAAAAATTAACGAAAGCAAAACTAAATGCATTCTTTTCTCAAAAAACCTAAAGAAATCAAAATTAATGACAATAATATACCATATGTAAACACTGCTAAATATCTTGGGCTCACACTTGATGCCAAAATGACATGGAAACCTCATATAAATAACACAATCAAGAGATTTCACACTGCCAGAAACATGCTGTCTTCCATACTGCACTCCCCCCATGCCAGTTACCAAAACAAAACACTTCTTTACAAAACTGTTCTTCGACCAATCCTGCTTTACGGTTCCACGATATGGGGATTTACTGAAGCTACCAACTTAAAAAAAATTCAGAGAGTTCAAAACAAAACCCTTCGTTTCTTAAGAAAAGCCCCCAGATTCCTTAGGAATGACGTCATATACTAGGACTTCAGGATCAACAAAATTAATAATCAAATTGCTAAAACTGCAAATTAATTTTTCCAAAACCTTAATAAAATTTCCAATGAAGAGATTTGTAATCTCTTAGAATACGATCCACACCAATGGAAGTTCAGGAAAAGGCCCAGCCCAGGTAGCACAAATACGTAATTCTTACGTATCAAGCAATAAGTAATCTTTACGTGTCAGGCCATACATAATTATTACGTAAAAACGGTACGTTAGAATACGGTATACCAACCGTTATAAAAAAGGTTATTATTACGTATCCTTATACATTATTATTACGTATCCTTATACGTTATTATTACGTATATCCACATACGTTATTATTACGTATACCCACATACATTATTATTACGTAGCCACATACGTGTATATTACGTATCCACATACGTTTTTATTATGTATATCCACATATGTTATTATTACGTATCCAGATACATGTTAATTACGTATCACATACGTGTATATTACGTATATCCACATACGTTATTATCACGTATCCAGATACATGTTTATTACATATCATATACGTGTATATTACGTATATTCACATACGTGTTTCTTACGTATATCCACATACATGTTTATAACGTGTTCCCATATGTATTTATGCGTTCCCATACGCATTTATAATGTATTCCCATACATATTTATATTGTGTTTCTACATGTATTTATTACATGTTTATATTGTGTTTCTACACGTATTTATTACGTGTTTATATTGTGTTTCTACACGTATTTATTACGTGTTTATATACATATTTATCACACATTGGGCAACTCTACAGAATAGTGCATGTTGCAGACATGATATTTACAAAGTTTTATGCATCTTTGTAAAACAAAAATATTGAGCTAGGTGAATATATTTTTACAATAGATGTCAAATTTTCAGATTGTGTTGATTTCAATAATGCACTTGAATATATAAATTTGAAATCAACACAATCTGAAACAGTATTTTTAAAATTTAAAATACATTCATCTAAATCATATTTTTACAAAGATACGATATATCAAATGTGCCATGTATGCAAAATTCACAATACTATAGAATCACTCTGTTCATATATAATAAAATTTTTATTTTAATTTATATTATATATTGTTAATACAATAATTGTAATGCAAAAATATATTTTTCCTTTATTTTCAGTTTATATTTAAATATATTTTCAATTCTAATTATTTTTAAATATTGCAAAAATTATAATCTACTACATTATGAAATATAATTTTAAATCTAAAAGATAAGCTATTTTAAATTGAAAATAACTTAAAAATACAGAATAAAATTTTGGGATATATTAAAACACATAATACTTAAAACATTTTTGCAATTTTTAAAGAGTTAATTTTTTAAAAGTAATCTTCAATACTAAAAATATATCAAAAAACAATATTAATAATATTGTAATTAAGTTGATTATATATGTACATGCTAAAACTACACATCTCTGATCAATGGTGGTATCATGCAACTGTGATGATTTTTAAGAGTGAAAACAGTGAGTAAGGGCACAGAGCCCAAGTAGAACATGTTTCTAGATACACAGAACACAAACTGTTTCACAATTATTTCTAAGAATTGCAAAAATTATAATTTACTACATTATGAAATATAATTTTGTGTGTAGTGTTTTTAAAAAAATTCCCAGAATTATGTGTGTTTTTATTTCTTGTGCGTATCATGTTTATTTTCTTTTAAGTATAAGGCTTTTTTTACTTCTTCCAGGTATTTTTTTTTATTTTCTTAAAGTATCAAATTATTTTAATTTAGTATTGTGTTTTTTAACATTTCACCCCTGTATCAACTTTTTTTTAAATTTGTTCTAAGTAGCATATTATTTTAAAATTTCTTCCTAGTATATATATTTTTTTAATTCTTCAACTCATGTATTTAAAAAAATTATATCGAAATATCATTTTTTAAATGCTTATAAATGAGACTTTTTTGTACGATTTTTTTTTATGAAAATTCGACTATTACATTTTCACATTTTTTTCAGTGTCAATTTCAAAATGTACTTTTGTTCATAATGAAATGTTTTCCTTTTTAACACTTTACAACATAGTTGAAAAGTGTTTATTTATTGTAACTATAAAGCCAACAGAAATTGCAAAATTTCAGATTTTTGGGGCTCTTAGTTTTTCAGTTATTGACATTCAAAAAAGCGAAATCTGCCAAAGTTTTGAAATATTTAAACAGCTGTAGATCAAAAACTATTTAACCTAGAGAGCTTAAATTAGTGTCATTTTCTTTTGCTTTTAATGAGTCTTAATTTGATATATAACATGACTATGCTATTTCAAATTTGAATTTTTTGAAAAGCTTCAAAAAAAATTTTTTTTAATCTCAAAAACACCCCTTTTAATTTTTTTGAAAAAAAATAAATGCTTTATGGACTACTTGTATGCAAAGTTTCATAATGAGAAGCCAATGGGCTCCTATGAAAATTATTTTTTTTTTGTATTAAACTATAAGTGAAATTAGCTAAATTTAATTACAAAAAATTTAATTTCCATAGGAACCCCTTAACGACCGACTATGAAATTTGGCACACAAATAGTCCCTTAATGTCTTTAATATATATATTTTAAAGAAATCAGTTTTTTTTTGTTGGATTTTCTAAAAAAAAAAATTTTTTTTTAGTTTGTAATTTTTTAAAAACTCCAATTTAAAAAAAAGAGTTAGAATACCGTAATCATGTTGTATATCAAATTAAGGCTCATTCAAAACAAAAGCACGACACTAAATTGAGCTCTCTGTGTAAAATATTTTTTGATTTACAACTGTTTACAGATTTCTAAACTTTGCCAGATTTGGCTTTTTTAAAAAAGTAAATAATTGAAAATCTAAAAGCCCCAAAAATCTGAAATTTTAGTTTTTGTAAACTTTACTGGTACTATCACTGTACCAAAAATGATCAATTTCTGAGGTATCAAGGTTCAAACCATTAATTGATTTAACACGGAATAACATATACTTAGTACATAACTCATTAACCAGTTGTTTCAAACATTCAGCCCACATATGTTCTTTTCAATTTTAACAATTTGCTACACACTCTCTCTTAATATTTCACATATGTCATTCAAAATTTAATTTTGTATTTACAATCAGTTACAAAACGTTACTTTTCAAGAACTTTTAAAATAAGTACTTCTCCAACTGAGTGAAGACAATTTCATCTCGTCCTTGCTCAAGAGTACAAACTCTCCCAGTTGCAGTATCAGGCTCTACTTTTTGCAAAATGGTCTCACCTGGCACATTCAAATATTCAATACGTCTCTTGGTTGAGGATAAACGAAAGAAGGAGAAAGTCCTTTAGGATGTAGAAAGCTTACTTTATAGTCGCTCGTCTTTTCAAGAATACATGCAAGCTACCAAGATCCTTTATAGAGTATAGTGACAAATCCAGATTCAATTTTTGCTTAATTAGTTGGCGTAATATAGTCTAATGCTGTCACACGTTCAGTAAACTGGTGTTCACTACAGTAATTATGCTTAACATGAAGTATATTTTCAGAAATTGGGTAAAAAGAATGAAGTTTTTGAGTACCCATGATTGCCTTAAAGTCCTTCAACTGTGGCGACAGTATTTCTTTAACTTCTTCATACTCATCAATTGTGCTGTACTCAAAAACTTCATTCTTTTTACCCAATTTCTGAAAATCGGCTTCTTGTTAAGCATTATTACTGCAGTGAACACCGGTTTACTGAACGTGCGACAGCATTAGACTATATTACACCAACTAATTTAGCAAAAATTGAATCTGAATTTGGCACTATATAGTCTATAAAGGATCTTGGTGGCTTGTATATATTCTTGAGAAGAATAATGTTACGAGCGACTATAAAGTAAGCTTCCTACATCCTAAGGGACCTTTTCTTACTTTCATCCTCAACCGAGTGACGTATTGAATGAGCCAGGTGAGACCATTTTGCAAAAAGTAGAGCCTGTTACTGCAACTGGGAGAGTTTGTACTTTGAGCAAGGAAGAAATGAAATTGTCTTCACTCAGTTTGGAGAAGTACTTATTTTAAAAGTTCTTGAAAAAAGTGAGGTTTTGTAATTGATTGTAAATAACTACAAAAGTTCTTGAAAAAAGTGAGGTTTTGTAATTGATTGTAGATAATTACAAAAAATTTAATTTCCATAGGAACCCCTAAACGACCGACTATGAAATTTGGCACACAAATAGTCCCTTAATGTCTTTAATATATATATTTTAAAGAAATCAGTTTTTTTTGTTGGATTTTCTAAAAAAAAATATTTTTTTTTAGTTTGAAATTTTTTAAAAACTCCAATTAAAAAAAAAAGAGTTAGAATACCGTAATCATGTTGTATATCAAATTAAGGCTCATTCAAAACAAAAGCACGACACTAAATTGAGCTCTCTGTGTAAAATATTTTTTGATTTACAACTGTTTACAGATTTCTAAACTTTGCCAGATTTAGCTTTTTTAAAAAAGTAAATAACTGAAAATCTAAAAGCCCCAAAAATCTGAAATTTTAGTTTTTGTAAACTTTACTGGTACTATCACTGTACCAAAAATGATCAATTTCTGAGGTATCAAGGTTCAAACCATTAATTGATTTAACACGGAATAACATATACTTAGTACATATAATTATACTTAGTACATATAATTATACTTAGTACATAATATATATACTTAGTACATAACATATGCTTAGTACAAAAAATCTCATATACCACTAATACCGCAATTAAAAATAATGTTTTTAATATAGCAGTATAAAAAATACTTATGATGGACATGTTTCATTGATATGTAATTGGTGGTCCTGTAATCCAAAAATAAAATTGACTTCATATGTAGTTAGTATCTAAAATATATAAAAATAATTTATATTTCTGATACTAACAATCATGGAGTATTCTTTCTTTTTTTTTTTTTAAGAAGGGGGGGGGGGAGAAAGAGAGAGATTAGCATGTTATAAGCTAATTTACACAGTTCAGTTTATTACAAAATGTATGTATGTAAAGTTATTTTGAATGCCTGAAACATTTTACTTTGTTATTGATATACATAATTATGAAACGCAATTCCTTACTAATCATAATATTGACATCATAATCACATCATTTCAAGCTATGGGACATTTCGCTTTGATATGTAAAAGCTTAATACAAAACTAAAATAATCAAACTTGAAATATAATGTATAAATAATTTATTTACAGTAATTAACAACATATATTCATTTAAATATAAACACATTACACTCCTTTTTAACAATATAAAATAAATGAGTATTAAGATAATTTTATATAAGGAGAATGTATATTAGATAAATCTAAGAAAATCTTTTTATTATTTGTTAAAAACTACTTAGATAAATCCAGAAAATTTGCCCAAGAAGCAGAACATTATATTTTAAAGTTTCTGCTTCAAAGGAAAATCAGCTGGCTTACGACTTTTAACTAACACTTAATTGTATACGTTTTGCAATTAAGAAACAAATATTTCTAATTCATGAGATAACAGTTAGATCAATTAAACAAAGTGTACATACCCGCATCAACATTTTTTACAATAGGATTCTCCGTTCATTAAATTCTGATATATAATAAGGATCAATCCGTTTAATTCATAAATATATCCGTGTAAAGAATGCAAAATAATTTATATAAAAAGCTATAAATTCATCATTATCGTACAATCTTCAGATAGAATTTGTAAACAAGGTCCACTATGTATCTCAGTATCCACCATGTTTTTCAAGAAATCGCAGTTGCGCGCATGGAATTGTGGGTAAAAATCCCCAATCTATCCCCTTCGTTCCCTCAAATAAGAAGGCAGGAAATCATACCGGGTCCTCCGGGGGCCGTGGTAGTCTGTTTTTCAGAGCTTGTGACGTCGTGAAAAACGATCCAGTGTTCCAGCGTATTTCAACCTAAAAGCGTTTGTTTTGATCTGATGTTATGGTTGAGCTCGTTTTTTTCAAAAACTTTTTGACTTTCATTGTGTTACTTATACATTGTGTTATTTACATTTATTTCATTGTGTTATTTACATTGTGTTAGTAGTATTGGTTGATTTTTAATTCCGATAATGTGTCATTGTCTACAACTGTAGCATCATCTGACAAATTGCTTTATTAGTTTTGCATAAATTTACAGTTTTTATAAATTTCATTGTAGTTTTAAAGATTTATTTACTACAGTGCAATGCAAATGTATCTTGCTTCATTCATTGAGTTATAAAATTCTCATTTACCCGACAATAGAAAGTAGTACTAAAAGCTGTGACATACATCACAGAACGAGCTTTGTTTTATAAGCTCTGCAGAACATTTACATTTGATATTTAATATAATTCTACTTTTGAGCTCATTTTTAAGTTTGCAAACTTCTATTTTAACTACAACATTATTGGATTGGTCATTTTAAAGCAACGAATGTGTAACAAGAATTTAAAATAATTATATTTATCTTTTTTCAATCCAATGTATCTCTGTGTAAACATAATGCATTTCAATTGGATACAGTATCAGCTTATATTACTGATTATATATTTTTTTCCTGTATCGATTGTTTTTATTCCGATTTTTATAATTGCATAGGTGTTATGTCATTTTTAATGTTTGCTTGTTAATTTGTCATTTTTATGTATCACCCTCTTAAGTGTCTTTTTGAGGCCACTTGAAATGTTTTTTAGTTTTGCGCATTACAGAAACTTCAATTTCTTTTTTATTGATCTACGTAACAGATCCCTGGTAAAGGAGGGAATCTTGTTTTACTAATACTCAATCACTTACTTGTAGATTTAGCACATCAGTAACATCTTCATTTGTTTAATTTTTAGACAGATATTTCTCATTAAATAAAATTACTGTCAGTTACAATTTTGGGCCATTCCATAGTAACAGACTAACACATATAGGAAAACGAAAAAGATTTTTAAGTACAAAAAGGCAAACAAATAATAAAAAAATAATAATAATGCAGATCTGCATATTTTCGAAGAATAGTCTATACCAAATTTTGAAAAAAAAAATTGAATTTTAAATAAATTAACACTAATTAACTGTGTATGTAACAGATTAACCAAAATTACCATGATTTTATGATATACTTACTGAAAACAAAATATAACATGATTAGTATTAAAATAAACTATAGCAAAGTCATTAAATGCTATAATAATTTTTTGTTAGTCTGTTACATTGATTAATAAAAAAAATCCAACACATAAAAGAATAAAAAATTTACATATATGTAAGGGAAGTTGTAAGTAAAAGACCTGTTTATTATTTTAAACATTAAATCAATATGTGCTCATTAAATTTTAATTAATTGCATTTTTTGTAACAGACAAACATACATACCTCTTTTTGAAAATCTTGTCAGGTATAGCTAAAAAAAAAAGAGTAAAATATTTTTTTAAACTAGCTTTAAACTCGCAAACTGAGCAAACGGGATCGTTTCCCCAACCGTGGATCGTTTTTCGTGACGTCACTAATTTGACTGCCACGGCCCCCTCTCTCTAACGGAGGCCCCGATCATACCCCCTTTCAAACCGGTATTTTCCCCGCTTGGACATGAGAATGGTGACATAGTCGAAATGTAGCCATAATACTGGCTTTAAATTGTGCATGTGAACGGGGCTACAGTGTGGTTCCGAATGTGCATCAAAATTAGCTCTTGAAGATCACTTTACATTTGCCCATGAGATTATCATAGAGAAAGAAGACTTGGAATTTTTCACAGAAAATGTCTACTTCAGTTATCCACAGCTGATGAGCTCAAATGAGAGCGAAACCGGTTCTGTATCTCTGTTAACAGTATTAGTGACATGACTGGAGTTACACTTTTCTAATTTCAGATACTCTACTAATGTTGTTTACAGGAGCTCTTTTTTTAGGAGCAAAACCGGTCCTGTGGTACCGTATAGTGTATATAGATGTATGCTTGTACAGATGTATCACATATTACATACAGGTGTATCTTGTGAATCAGGTATGTAATTTTTACAATAATATAATGCTATGAGAAATAGATTCTAATAAATTTTTAGTGCAACAGATTATTCTAGAGGCTAAAGCATGCTTAAAGGACCTCTTACTTGAATGCTGATTGCTATACTGGAAGTATAATAATTTTTTCATTAATTAATCAGCTTGACTGACAATTTTTAGATAATGTCTACTTCAGTTATCCACAACTGATGAGCTTAAATGAGAGCGAAACCGGTCCTGTATCTCTGTTAACAGCATTAGTGACTTGACTGGAGTTACATTTTTCTAACTTCAGATACTCTACTAATGTTGTTAACAGTTGTCTACAGGAGCTCTTTTTTTAGGAGTAAAACCGGTCCTGTGGTACCGTATAGTGTATATAGATGTATGCTTGTACAGATGTATCACATATTACATACAGGTGTGTCTTGTGAATCAAGTATGTAATTTTTACAATAATATAACAATATAAAAAACAGATTCTAATAAATTTAATTATTATATTGCAAAGGCCTTCGAAACAAATTTATATCATCAAAGAAATTTGGATGATGTGGGAACCCCTTGCAAATGAAAGTCTCTTCATTTCGAAGAGCTTCCCTCTGAAAGTCCTCCACCAAAATACTTTTCCCTTGGATATATAGCTGACTACACATGCCCCATGCTTAATAAAAGATTATCCTGATTTTCTTTTGATAAAACCGATAAGAATTGCCCTCAATTCCAAGCTGATCAACAATTTTAGACTCAGTTATAGTGTAATGACAAAACAAATACAAATTGATAAGCATCAATAATTAAAAATATTTAAAAAGTAATATACATTGTAAATTTTATATACTTGTGAAATTTAAAGTCAATATTTTATATAAATTTAATAAAACTGTTGATTCTTTTATTACTGCCTATATTCCAGTGAAAAAGTATAATTTTTTAAGTTTAATCAATATTTTCAAAAATCCTAAAAATATCAAATAAAAGATTATATTAAAAAATAGGCCTAAATATATCATGACATAATCACTAAGTAAATCTTAAGTGTTTATCTTTTTATGTTAGGAAGCCATTCTCTTCCAAATAATAAAAAAGAAAAATACTGTCAAATCGCTCCACAAAAATATCCTGCTCAATATCTTGAAAAAAAAAAAATAAATAAATGAAAGATCTAATTCCAGTCTTTCTACCAAAAACATTCTATATTTTACGTTTAAGAGCCGTTTTATTCGAAAGTTTGAAAAAATCGCAAGTATCGTCCTCTACTGAAATATATATAAAATATGGAAGTCGTTCTGTCCAAATTGTGAAAAAAAAACTCAGTCCAACTGGAGCCGTTCTGTCTGAAAGTTTGAAAATTTTATAAGTCCCGTCTTC
This sequence comes from Amaurobius ferox, assembly GCA_951213105.1. Lineage (NCBI taxonomy): Eukaryota > Metazoa > Arthropoda > Arachnida > Araneae > Amaurobiidae > Amaurobius > Amaurobius ferox. The sequence continues at coordinate 82,147,927 of OX578149.1, read as the reverse complement.
TACCGATCACCCGAGAGCCGTTCTGTCCAAATTATGAAAAAAAAAAAACGAAGTCCAATTGGAGCTGTTCTGTCTGAAAGTATGAAAATTTTACAAGTCCCGTCTTCTACCGGGAGCCGTTCTGTCCCAATTGTGAAAAAAAAGCTAAGTCCAACTGGAGCCGTTCTGTCTCCAGAAAAGTATGAAAATTTTACAAGTCCCGTCCTCTGTCGAAATATATACGGGAGCCGTTCTGTCCCAATTGTGTAAAAAAAGCTAAGTCCAATCGTCTCCTGCCGAAAAGCCGTTCTGATACGTAAAAAAAGACAGGTTGTTCTTTTCCGAATCGTACCAAAATCTAATCGGCATGATCCAAGATGGCAGTTATTTTGATTCTTATAACCACTAATTCTTAAAAGCGGCAGCTACTGTATTGCATATATCTAAGGAACTAAAATATTTATGATATCCTAACTTACTATTAGATAAAAACTGACAAATTAATATTTCTAGTAATTTAAAAGGTGTGTTCTCTGAAATTGGATGACATGGCTTAAACTGAGCAAGATTGGGTGATGTACATTTAACTATATTATTTTGTTGTTGTTGTTATATGTATTTAATGAGTGTTTAATTTTATGTAATATTGTTAATACATTACGCTTAACATGTTCACTCAGTAATTGGATTTATTAATGATACTTCTTATTTTGTTTAGGTTTAGCTCTCTTTCTAGCTGAAAATAATGGATGTAGCAGAACATAAATGTTTTAATTGTGATAAAACATTTTCTAAAAGTTCTAATTTATATAAACATATTCGGCAGAAACATAATAAAGAAATCAAGTACAAATTCAAGAATAATGTTTCCTTTATACAGTGTGGTTTCGAATGTGTATCAAAATTAGCTCTTGAAGATCACTTTACATTTGCCCATGATATTATGATAAAGAAAGACGACTTGGAATTTTTCACAGAAAATGTCTACTTCAGTTATCCACAGCTGATGAGCTCAAATGAGAACGAAACCGGTCCTGTATCTCTGTTAACAGCATTAGTGACATAACTGGAGTTACACTTTTCTAATTTCAGATACTCTACTAATGTTGTTAACTGTTGTCTACAGGAGTTCTTTCTTTAAGAGCAAAACCGGTCCTGTGGTACCGTATAGTGTATATAGATGTATGCTTGTGCAGATGTATGACATATTACATACAGGTATGTCTTGTGAATCAGGTATGTAATTTTTACAATACTATAACGCTATGAGAAATAGCTTCTAATAAATTTATAGTGCAACAGATTATTCTAGAGGCTAAAGAATGCTATTTAAACTACCCCTTACTTGAATGCTGTTTGCTATACTGGAAGTATAATAATTTTTTCCTTAATCAGCTTGACTGACAGTTTTTAGGAAATGTCTACTTCAGTTATCCACAGCTGATGAGCTCAAATGAGAGGGAAACCGGTCCTGTATCTCTGTTAACAGCATTAATGGCATGACAGGAGTTACACTTTTCTAATTTCAGATACTCTACTAATGTTGTTAACAGTTGTCTACAGGAGTTTTCTTTAAGAGCAAAACCGGTCCTGTGGTACCGTATAGTGTATATAGATGTATGTTTGTACAGATGTATCACATATTACATACAGGTGTGTCTTGTGAATCAGGTATGTAATTTTTACCATAATATAACGATATAAAAAACAGCTTCTAATAAATTTAATTATTATATTGCAAAGGCTTTCAAAACAAATTTATATCAACAAAGAAATTTGGATGATGTGGGAACCCCTTTCAAATGAAAGTGACTTCATTTCAAAGAGTTATCCTCTGAAAGTCCTCCACCAAAATACTTTTCCTTTGGATATATAGCTGACTATACTGCTACGTGGGATATCCCACACGCCCGGTTTGGGCGCGACAAATACCTAGTATTTTCATCAAACATAAAGTTAAAGGCTGACGTGATCGTATAAATTTAATCTGAAAATTAAGAAATAATTAAAAGAAATGGAAATGAGGACACCGATTATATTTAAAAATAACAAAAGGTTTATTTACATATTTAACAATTTAAAAGAAACATGAAAAAGCTTTGGCCTTAAAACATGAGCTTAAAAGTTTGCTCCTACAAATTCTCACACAAGGTAAGTTACTATTCTTAGATCCGAACAAAATCATAATCAGATTTCTTATAACTTTCAAGTACTAATACACTCATAATTCTTAATACACTTAAATTTACAATTCTCAAATTCTGCTATAATCAACACACTTATAAGGTTAGCTACTCTCTAAATTTTAAAATACTATTGAGTATAAAATCTCTTCTGAAAATCTTACGTTCAATAAAGCATTTGGCTTATGCCACAAAGGCAAAATTCCTCGTAAGGAATTATTTAAAATAGCGGGAGGAAGGAGAGAGAGAGAGTTCTGAGTGCTGCACGTATTCAAAGGCCTTACCTCGGATCTTGGACCCATCGGTCATTCGTGTGTTGATCAGTCGGGGACCGGGAAGCATTTCGCTCCCGCGAAATTTTTATAACTTCTCGCGACAAAATCTCAGAAGGCATCCTCGACTTTTTATGCCAAAAAATCCTCTCTCGAAAAACTTCCAATTTTATCTCTCCTCCCTCTTAAATTTTATTCGCTGTCAGGACTTAAACCCCCCTTAATATTATTGGCGGACACTTGGATCCTCACTTTCAGCGGCCAGTCCATGACAGCAGGGCTTGGTCAGTAACCCCTGAATTATTACTTAAAAGTGGCAGGAGTCCCACGCTCCTGCGTGAACCTCAGGGCTTAATTGCGCCCCCAACGACCGTTTACCCCCGTTGTGTCTTCATCTTGTACGAGACCACCCACAGGCATGGAGTTCAAGTTCCACTGACCCTTTCCGTTGCAGGTGGTCAAAGGGGAACTTTGTAAAAATTGCGAAAAAATACAGGGACCATCTTTATAGGTATGAGGCCTATGTTAAAATTTCCACGATGTCACATTGTATGAGGAAAAACAATGTGACATATACATGCCCCATGCCCACTAAAATATAAGCCTGATTTCCTTTTGATGAAACCAGAAACCGATAAGAATTACCTTCGAATTCCAAGCTGATCAATAATTTCAGACTCAGTTATAGTGTAATGACAAAATAAATACAAATTGATAAACATCAATAATTAAAAATGTTTAAAAAATAATATATATTGCAAATTTTATATACTTGTGACATTTAAAGTCAATATTTTACATAAATTTAATAAAACTGTTGATTCTTTTATTACATATATAATGTTGAAATAATTATTTATAATATTATTAACTGCATATCAAATATCTTGGCCTATATTCCACTGCAAAAGAATCATTTTTTAAGTTTAATCAATATTTTCAAAAATCCTAAAAATATCAAATAAAATATTATATTAAAAAATAGGCCTAAATATATCATGACATAATCACTTAAGTGTTTATCTTTTTATGTTAGGGAGCCTTTCTCTTCCAAATAATGAAAAGGAAAAATACTGTCAAATCGCTCCACAAAAATATCCTGCCCAATATTTAAAAAAAAAAATCTAATTCCAGCCTTTCTACCAAAAACATTCTATATTTTACGTTTAAGAGCCGTTTTATTCGAAAGTTTGAAAATATCGCAAGTATCATCCTCTACGGAAATATATATAAAATATGGAAGTCATTCTGTCCAAATTGTGAAAAAAAACGAAGTCCAATTGGAGCTGTTCTGTCCGAAAGATTGAAAATTTTACAAGTCCCGTCTTCTAACGAAATATATATGGGAGTCGTTCTGTCCCAATTGTCAAAAAAAAAAAAAAAAACTCAGTCCAAATGGAGCCGTTCAGTCTGAAAGTTTGAAAATTTTACAAGTTCCGTCCTCTACCGAAATATATACGGGAGCCGTTCTGTCCCAATTGTGAAAAAAAAAGCTAAGTCCAATCGTACTGCCGAAAAGCCGCTCTGTTTAGAAAAATCCCTATATCTCCCCTACATATTTTCAAAAATTCCCTATCTTCAGTGGTCAAAAAAATTTCTAAGTTTTAAAATTAGGAGACTTCCTGTCCCTAGCCGCTTGTCGGCTTTCATCTGTTAAATGATAGGGGGCGCCACAATAACAATCTGAAGTTGTCATGCACAGCGCCTCGGAAATGCATTTTATTTACGTGTTGCATGCTTGTAGCTCGTCAATTTCGTTGTTATAAATTGGTTAAAGTGTTTCATAATTAAATTTTTTTACTTTCCTTATATACATAATGTATAAGGAAAGTATTGTGACGGGGTCGAAAATTCGAATTCGAGTTTTCGACGGGACAGCACGTTTTAGGCATTCCTGATCACGAATCAGACATTTTTGAAGTGATGTCTGTGTGTGTGTGTGTGGGGAGATGATAACTGACGAACGAATGGATCAATTCGAACGAAATTTGGTACAAAAATCACAATCCGTAGACACTGGAAGCCTATTGTTTTTATACGCAATAGATTGTTCAGAACCCCCCTAAATTTTCGAGTGAAAATTTGAAAAAATCGTCAAAAAATCAAAACCGCTAATAAAGTTACGCAAATAGACATTTCTTATGTAATTTTTCATTAGAAAACGATTGGCATAAATTTTAGAACGCTAACATGAACTGTTTTCGAGATATTGCACATTTTTAAAAAAATTATCAAAAGTGATATAAAATAAAAAAAATTATTTCCTATTGAGAAACATGCTCACTTTTCATATGTAATACCATGCGATACATTGAGTGACATCATTCTCGTGAATCTAGCTCGTTCCATTTATGAAAAAATATACTTTGAGTAATATTTTTGTATTTGAAGGCCAATAGCTATTTATCTGCTTTAAGAATAACTGATTTCTCCGTCCATAACGCTTGGCGAGATTTTGGCGGAATGTCGTCAACTTGGCGACTTTTTTAAATGTTGCCAAATTAACGAAAATGTCTCCAAATGGATAGAAATGACTCTAAATCAATGAAAATGACGACCAATTGACGAAAATTCAATATCTTGAAAAGAATATAAGTATCTACTATAAGAAAAACCCATTTTTTTATTGTAAATGTAGTAAATTCATTGCATTATATAAGGAAAGTCGTGTGTTGCCCACATTAGATTTTATTACTTGAAACAGTGTTGCAATCTGTGGTATACCAACTGAAGATGGAAAAAAGGACACCGCTTCTGTATTAATAATCATTTGGTTGTATGTTTTGTGAAATGCAATAGTATTATTGTGCATGGATATTTCCATTAGTTAGCTGTTTGTGCTGCCTTCGTTAGACTCATTAATTCACTCGTACTTTGTGAAATGTTAGTTAAACTCACGCGCTTCTTTAGAATTTAAAATTTATTGTAATTGTTGATTATGTAAATTTGTTAAACTGCCAATCAATGCTACGAATGTGTTGAACTTGTTACAAGCAAGAATCAACAAAGAATTTAAAATACATCCTATTCCAGGTCCGGAAGATCACGAATTTGTAGAGTTTCTATTTGATTTAATTATTCAGAAATTGGAAAACACAATCGAAATTTCTGAAAAGGATACATTATGGTACGACAGCGAATCAGATGGATCAATACAACAGGGAATCATGTCTTTGTCGTGTTTGATCAACCTTTACGACCATGTCTTGGCAGTTGTTTAGCTAATAAGATATAAATTATATTAGTAATAAATTTACCGTTTACTACTTACCATTATTGTCCATTTTATTTCAAAATAATAATAATAACTGGGAAGGATAATATTTTCACACTAAAATATTAATAGTACACGTCAGTAGAGCACGTTTGCACGACAACTTCAGATTGTTATTATGGCGCCCCCTATCACTTAACAGATGAAAGCCGTGGCATTTTATCATTATTCATGGTCCTTTACAAGACAGGACATGAAAGATTGCAATCCGAGAGAACTATTGCAAAGCCTTCCCTTGTTAGTGTATCTAAACTTGTAGGATCTATGCCCGCAACGGTTTTGGAGCGCTTGAATGGGGATGTGGTTTGAAACGAAAGAAAGGAGGATATTGGGGCGGTTTGAAGAGGCGAATCTGTAAATTCATTATTTAAGTAGCGGTCCGTATTTAGGATCCGGGCAACGTCGAGAAATTTTAGCATTTAATAATTATAAACATGTACACATTTGTTCCGTGAGATCCTCGGTCTTGCACGAGTACTGACAGCTCTTCAAACTTTGGTCCTGTCTTTGAAAGGCTGCATCTCAAGTTCTGTTCTAGTAGTATTATTTGCAATTTTCATGACAGTAAGCGAAATAAAATTAGACTATATATTGAGTTTCGCATAAATGGTTGAGTTGGACACGATAATACTACTTTCATAATTTCGCTCAATAGTATATATTAGCTTTTCTTTTTCCCATTCTATCCTTAACGAACCCAGATGCTCTGTTAAAAAACTATGAAATGCAAAATTCCATTTCTTTTTAACACTTTACAACAAAGTTGAAAACTATTTATGACTTTGTTCATTCTGCCTATTTATCTGTCTGACTGTCTGTCTGTATGTTTTTTTGTCTGTCCGCCCGTTAACACGATAACTGCCGTAAAAATGACTTAATCAAAATGATATTTTAGTATGCTGTTCAGACGGTCAGTAGGATCTATGGGAATATAAATGAATAATATCACCCAATTAGTTTTGGATTGAACAAGGGTTGAAATAATGAAATACATTGAACCCTATGGGATCTAATTTTTCAAACATTTTTTAAGCGGATTTAAAATTCACAAGTTGCTTCGAAAATTTTAGAAAATATTCAAATTTTTTCATGAAATATATAAAAAACAAGAAAGATCAATCATGCTTAAAGCATTGATTATGATACACTTTCCAACTCCAATGCAATTTTATTTAAACATCTCCAAAATGCAATACATTCCGAAGTAATATTTTAAAACTTATCACAATACTACATTAATTTATTATATTTGAAAACTTAAACCTTCATCGAAAAAAATGAATGAATGACGGCATTGAAATAAAAATTTCCTGGTTTAAGCATCTCTAAAATGCGATAGATTCCTCGGTAATATTTTAAAAATCATCATAATACTACAATAATTTACAAACATCATCAGAAACAACTGACATTCATTCAAATGACGTCATCGAAAAAAAAAAACGCCTGGCTCTCTCTATAAAAGCATCATTTCATTCATAACATTTTCCCATTCATTTCATTCATCACAGTACTAAAATAATTTATTTATTTAAAAAACTTAAGACCGTGGAGCTACAAGTAATAAAACTCTATGTTTAAAACTTCATTGAAAAAAAATCGTCCTTTCTCTCTGTAAAATCAATGAATATTTTATTCATATCAACTATGCAGACTCCATGAGCTAAATACTTTTGAGTTAAAAAGAAACAGCAATTCTTATACAACTCATCCTACATATTTTGCTGTTTACATTTTACATAAGGCTTCGTTGTAGAAATGATCAAATTTGGATGATCATTTAAACTCAAATATATTGTCATTGCGTTGTTTCAGTATGTAGATGCACAGAATCTAAGCAAACATAAAGCTGTTTTAGGACGAATACAACACTCAATATGAATTAAAAAGAACTTTAAAAATCACGATTTTGAGACAAGATGGATGCCATATTTTATTTTGAAGTGGGTCACGTGATCTTTTCATATCATGGTCACGTGATCGCTTCATATAAGAGGTGTAATTAATATTTTAATTTTTATTTTAAATAACTACTGAATATATTTTTCTGAAATTTATTTTATATATTTTATGGAATAATTTGAATATTTCCTAAAATTTTCGAAGCAATTTATGAATTTTAAATCCGCTTAAAAAATGTTTGAAAAATTAAGTCCCATAGGGCTCAATGTATTTCATTTTTTCAACCCGGGTTCAATCCAAAACTAATTGGGTGATATTATTCAGTTATATTCCCATAGGTCCTACAGACCGTCTGAACAACATACTAAAATTTCATTTTGATTAAGTCATTTTTACGGCAGTTATCGTGCTAACGGACAGACAGACATACAGACAGAATGAACAAGGTCATAAACACCTTTCAACTTTGCTGTAAAGTGTTAAAAATTCAGCAAAATATATTCAGTAGTTTTTTGAATAAAAATTAAAATAATAATTACACCTGTTATATGAAGCGATCACATGACCAAGACGTAAAAAAATAGCATGACCCACTTCAAAATGAAATATGGCATCCATCTTGTCTCAAAATCGTGATTTTCAAAGTTCATTTTAATTCATATTGAGTGTTGTATCCGTCCTAAAACCGCTTTAGTTTTGATTAAATTCTGTGCATCTACATACTGAAACAACGCAATTACAATATATTTGAGTTTAAATGATCATCAAAATTTGTGTATTTCTACAACGAGGCCTATGTTTCCCTTATGCAAAATGTAAACCGCATAATATGTGGAATGAGTTGTATAAGAATTGCTGCATTTCTTTAACGCAAAATTATTTAGCGCATGCAGTCTGCATAGCTGATATGAATGAAATATTCATTAACTTTGCAAAGAGAAGGACGATTTTTTTCCATGAAGTTTTAAGCATAGAGTTTTATTACTTGTAGCTCCATGGTTTTTAAATAAAATAAATTATTTTAGTACTGTGATGAATGACATGAATGGGAAAATGGTTATGAATGAATTGCTGCTTTTATAGAGAGAGCCAGGCGTGTTACTTTTCTATGACGTCACTTGAATGAATTTCAGTTGTTTTCGATGAAGTTTTCAAGTATAATTAATTATTGTAGTAATATGATAATTTTAAAAATATTACCAAGGAATGTATCGCATTTTAGAGATGTTTAAACCAGGTAATTTATATTTCAATGCCGTCATTTGAATGAAGTTCATTTGTTTCGATGAAGGTTTAATTTTTAAAATATAATAAATTAATGTAGTATTGTGACCAGTTTTATAATATTACCGAGGAATGTATTGCATTTTAGAGATGTTTAAATAAAATTGCATTGAAGTTGGAAAGTACTAGATACCAGCAACATTTTTGTTTTCAATGGCATCTATGGTGCCGTGACCCATCCTGAAAGACACTGCGACCCTATTTTATTCAACGAGGTATAAATTAAGAACCCCTTATTTATGTGATATTCATACTTCCGAAAAATGATAACGTAGTGAAAAAAATGTAATTACGTGAAACAAGATTTTTAATTACATTTATTATAAAAGTTTACAGAATTAAACAAGATACAAATGTGTTGTTCTCTAAAACAAATTACCTATAACATTGGAATAAAACTGCCTGAGTAGTTGGAATAAAACTGTTTGAGGGAGAAGAATTCAACATAAGAAAGTCTATTTTCCATTTTACATCATTCTCAACTTTTTCAATATAAATTGTTTACCGACGGCTTCAATCAGCTACAATGGGAATGAAAGCACAGATTGATAGGAAATTCATCATGTAAGCTGCTGTGGATTCAACCTGCTCTTATGTGTTTAAATGCCACCAATAAGCTCGCTAAGTACAAACCGGAATTCGCAAAACCTAGAACCTGAAAAAATGGTTAATTTTTGTGACATTTAGTCTAATAATTTGCATACATGAAAAATCAATTGAAAATAAAAGAATATATAACATTTATAGGCATTTATAAGCATTTACAGCAGTAGTTTACATGTCAAGAAAAAATATACAGTAAACCCTCATATTAAGTGAAAAGTACTAATTGAGTACTAAGTCAAGTACTAATTGAGACACAGTGCATGTAGTAGTTTACCTGTCAAAGAAGAAATATACAGTATACCCTCATATTTGACGAAAAGTACTAATTAAGGACTAAACCAAGTACTTATTGAGAAACAGTGCATGTCTAACTTAAAACATTCGTGATTGTGTTACATAACTAGAAGTTAAAACATCTTAAAATATTTTTTTTTATTTTGGTACACCATTAGCAGCGTTGTCAATTCCTTTTTATACCAGCATATATTTCAATAATATTTGAGTAAGAAATTTCCAAAAATTATATAAAAGTTACTAAGTGTGGTAACGATAGTGTGGTAACGAACTCTGGTAGACGTCGTGTCATAAAGTTGAACTGCCTAATATTTGACATGTATTCCAAATTGTACAACAGTGGTTGTTGACACACTTTTAGAACGATTTTGTTGCAAAAAATAACCAAACTTAAATTAATTCAAAATATTTCCCGACAAAATCACATTTTAGAAAACTGAATTATCGTTTCGGGAGGTAATCAAATTTTTTTTATATTTTAAAAATGGCGCATGTAAACAAACTAGGAATTGAAGGATACGATTTTGCTCTTTCCTAAGATAAATACTCTTATTTTGTAATTAAAAATCTGATCTGAGCAGCACATGACTTTCCCTGAAGACTTATATCCACGCTTTCTTTATTTAATTTAAATTTAATTCACTTTTAAATCAATTTTCGTTCTCATTTGGTAACTGAACTTATTTTCAAAGGTGACATAGAGAAAATACGAAGAAACTAAAATATCTCGAGAACGGCTAGTTCTAGTGTAATGGACTTGGTTTTATTCTTTTCTTTGTTAAAAATTACGTATAAAACAAGTATTTAATGGATATATTTGAGCATACGTAGTTTTTTATTTTAGATTTTGGAGCATACGTAGTTTTTTATTTTAGATTTTGGATACAAAATCTGCACAGACAGACACACAGACACAAACACAGAGGTCACGCTATAAATAGTTTTTTTGTATTCTAGAGGTCTCGAAACGTGTGGATCCGTCGAAAACTCGAGTTGTGATTTTTGACATGATTCCAATACTTCCCTATACATCACTATGTATTGCATGGAAAGTAAAAATCTGATATGGTCAGCACATGACTTTCCCTGCAGACTTATATGCACATTCTCTTTATTTTAATTAAATTTAATTCACTATTAATTGAATTTTTATTCTCATTTGGTAATTGGACTCATTTTCAAAGGTGGCGTAGAGAAAAAACGAAACAACAAAAATATCTCGAGAACGGCTAGACCTAGTGTAATGGGGTTGGTCTTATTCTTTTCTTCGTAAAAAATTACGTATTAAACGAGCATTTAATGGATATATTTGAGCATACGTAGTTCTTTAGTTTAGATTTTGATGATTTTTGCGGACCATTTTGCAAAAGAAGGCAGGTTATTTTTTTTCGAATCGTTCCAAAATCTAACTAGTACCAAAGTGACCCACAAGCGACTTATCTAACAAATTTTGTGAAATTTAGTCCATTAGATTTTCAGCTAGAGAGGGATACAAGTCTTTGTGCGCCATTTCCCCAAAAAGGCGGGTTCTTTTATCTCGAATGGTATCCTAAACTAATCAGCACCAGTTTCGCCCACAAGTAATATACTTACCAAATTTTATGAAATTCGGTCAATTAGTTTTTTAGTTAGAGTGGATACAAAATCTGCGCAGACAGACAGACACACAGACAGACGTCACGCTAAAAATTGTTTTTTCGTATTCTAGAGGTCTCGAAACCTGTAGATCCGTCGAAAACTCGAGTTGCGATTTTCGGCATAATTCCAATACTTTCCCTATACATTACCATGTATTGTAGGGAAAGTAAAAAAATCTGATGTGGGCAGCACATGACTTTCCCTGCAGACTTATAACCACATTCTCTTTATTTTAATTTATCTCACTTTTAATTCAGTTTTCTTTCTCATTCGGTAACCGGACTTATTTTCATAGGTGGCGTAGAGAAAATACGAAAAACTAATATATCTCGAGAACGGCTAGTCCTAGTGTAATGGGGTTGATCTTATTCCTTTCTTCCTTAAAAATTACGTATTAAACAAGTATTTAATGGATATATTTGAACATACGTAATTCTTTAGTTTAGATTTTGACGATTTTTGCGGGCCATTTTGCAAAAAAAAGGCAGGTTATTTTTTTTCGAATCGTTCCAAAATCTAATCAGCACCAGCGTGACCCACAAGTGACATATCTACCAAATTTTGTGAAATTCTGTCTATTAGATTTTTAGTTAGAGTGGATACAAGCCTTTACGGGCCATTTCGCAAAAAAAGGCGGGTTATTTTATCCCGAATCGTACCCAAAACTAATCGGCACCAGTTTCGCCCACAAGTAATATATCTACCAAATTTTATGAAATTCGGTCAATTAGTTTTTTAGTTAGAGTGGATAGAAAATCTGCACAGACAGACAGACACGCAGACATACAGACACACAGACACACACACACAGACGTCACGCTAAAAATAGTGTTTTCGTATTCTAGAGGTCTCGAAACGTGTAGATTCGTCGAAAACTCGAGTTGCGATTTACGGCATGATTCCAATACTTTCCCTTTACATTACCATGTATTGCAGGGAAAGTAAAAACGCTGTGAAATCTATGAAATTCGCATTTTTAAATGCAAAATAAGCAATATTATTAATAGTAAGGGGAAAAAGCGCCATTGCTTTAGGTACAAACATTTACGACTATACATTTAAAAATATACATATTCTTATGTGTAATATACTTATGCGTAAAGAAGGTACATACATTTACGACATTACAAAAATAGTCTCTTGTCCCAAGAGAAAATCCACCGATTCAAGGAACAATTCAAAGAACATAATGTTCACCTGTTATATGGGTCCAGAACATGGTGTAGAATTCCCTGTGAAAACCAATTAGCCGATGACAGAAGAAAAAAATCTGATGTGGGAAACACATGACTTTCCTTATATAACGCAATGAATTTACTACTTTAACAGTTTAAAAAATGTTATTCTTATAGTAGATACTTATTCTTTCCAAGACATTGAATTTTCTTCAATTAGTCGTCATTTTCATTGATTTAGCGTCATTTTTATCAACTTGGCGAGATTTTCGTTAATTTGGCAACAATTTAAAATATCGCCAAGTTGGCGACATTCCTCTAAATTCGTCGCCAAGCGTTATGGACGGAGAAATAAGTTATTCTTACAGCAGATAAATAACTATTAACATACAAATACAAAAGTATTACTCAAAGTATCTTTTTTCGTGAATGGAACGAGCTAGTTCCACGAGAATGATGTCACCCAATTTATCACATGGTATTACATATGAAAAGTGGATATGATTCTCAATAGGAAAATATTTTTTTATTTCATATAACTTTTTGATACTTTTTTTGAAAAATGTGCAATATCTCGAGAATGGTTCATGTTAGCTTTCTAAATTTATATCAATCGTTTTCTAATGAAAAATTACATAACAAATGTTTATTTGTCTAACTTTATTAGCGGTTTTGATTTTTTGACGATTTTTTCAAAATTTCACTCGAAAATTTAAAGGGGTTCTGAACATTCCATTGCGTATAAAACCAATAGTCTTGCAGTGTTTATGGATTGTGATTTTTGTACCAAATTTCGTTCGAATCGGTCCATTCGTTCGTCAGTTATCGTCTTCTCAGACTCACTGACACACACACACACACACACACACACATACTTTCACACACACACACACACTCACACACAGACATCACTTCAAAAATGTTTGATTCGTGATCAGAGATGCTTGAAGCGTGCTCTCCTGTCGAAAGCTCGAATTCGAATTTTCGACTCCGTCACAATACTTCCCTTATACATCATGGATATAAGGAAAGTGATATATTGTGACAAGTGATAAAGCATGGATCTATTTAAATGACTATAACAAAAAAAATCTATTTCCTATCGCAAAAGAAGAGATAAGGACTTAAAAACTTGGTTCCAAGAATCAAAATAAAGTTTCAGTAAGAGATTCAAGAACATTGTTGGATTTTCGTACCACAGTAAATTAAAGTTAAGAAAAGTTAAAAAAATGTCAAAATCAATTCAACACATTACCAAGATAATGCTTTAACTCCTTTATTTAAGGAAGAAGTACCATCCCTTTATCCACAGAGTCTTAATAAAGTATAACTTCATCAGGACAAAACTATCAATAATACATCAAAATCGACCGATAAATTTTTAGATAAAATAACAAAAAATGCTGGTATTAATTAAAGCTATACCTTTCGTTTTCCTTTAAAGTTTCCTGATGAGTCACCAACAGATTACTGCACTTTTACTGATTGTTGAAAAGGAAACTTTTTAAACGAAGCTCTAAAATAATGGATGGACTATGGAAAACTGGGAAAGAAGACTGGAATAGAATACCACCTATAATTTTAAGAAAGCTCTTTTTTCTTGGAAATCAAGATGTAGAATGATAGTCCAGGGAAAGGGCCACCAAATAGAACATTTAAGAGATAACTATTATTAATTAAAAGCTTGATTATATTGATTTAAACTTGTTACTTAATTATATTGCTTTAAACTTGTTGCTTAATTATATTGCTTTAAACTTGTTACTTAATTATATTGTTTTAAACTTGTTGTTTAATTATATGGCTTTAGACTTGTTACTTAATTATATTGCTTTAAACGTGTTACTTAATTATTTTGCTTTAAACTTGTTAATTAATTATATTGTTTTAAACTTGTTACTTAATTATATTGCTAAATACTTGCTAAAGAAATTAGTACTAATTAAATTTATTATATTGAGATAATCTAGAGAGGTAAGACAAGCCGAATTTGCAAAGAATTAATAGGGATAAGTAAAAGTGGCAGGCTCACCAATTGAGATACTTTGGACACACTCTGTGAGCTCCGACCACTCAATTAGCTACCATAAGCCTTCGGGCTGGTCGTGTGGTCTGGGTCTTCAATACTCTGTGAGCTAGGACGCGGCAGCCCAGTGGTTAGCGAGCGGGAATTTTCACTCGGTAGGCCCGGGTTCGATTCCCGCCACTGCCAAAACTGCCGCCTTGTTCACGCGGAGTACGGTCACGTTAAATATGCGGATCCGAAAGTCCTTCCGAGAGGTTGGTGATAGAGGAAGGAGGGTACGGTCCCTGTGGATACCTACCCCCACTGGATTCCGGTCTAAATTGGGTGGCACTTCCCGGCTGTCCAAACGGTTACCTTACACCTTTCTGGTAGGTCGGACGGTCTGGGTCTCAACAACAACACTCTGTAGGCTGTGAAGACCAGCCTTGTATTGTGGAACACCACTAAATGAATAATTTCGCATATTTTTCACATCGAAAATATTTTTCCTACTTTTGGATAAATGAACACATTTTCAAGCACACATCATAATAAAAGTCAGCAAATGTAATTCGAAGAAAATTCTTGTTGTCCATGTTGGAAGGGGTGTTATACTCGTATCATACCTCTGCTCCTAGCCTCTGGTTGATAATTTCACTAAAGGTTCCATTGTCTAGTCCCAAGCACTGGTGGATGCTTGGTTTCTGTTGGATCTAACTCAGCTGCTCGAGGCCAAGGACAGGCGAGTAGTCTGGAAATCAGCTCCTTGTGCTGGCAATAAATTTGGTTATAAAATTCCTTTGCGAGATTTTGTACTGTCATTCTTCAGACTTGCTGTTGCCATAGTTTGTGACCCTCTGTTAGTAACCACTATGAAATATCTGAGTTCTAAATTTTATGTCACATTAATCCCTTCCCTTGCACTCTGACTTGGAAAAGGAAGAGCAAGCCATTTCAACTTTTGTGCATATTCTGTGTAGGTCAAATCTCACATATTATGTTGATATATACGCATCGCATAATGTGTCACCGACCACTACCTGTTCAGGCTTTTATTGTTTTGCTACTCTTTTGACGGTTCATTTCGAAACATTTAATATATTTGATTAGGTTTTAACCACAATTTCATATGGAGAATTTCCCTATTCGTTAAATCATATGGTGAATTAATCAACTACATTGGCAAAATGTATACAGATATTATACACTTATTAAAATACTTATACTAAACTATGCGCAGATATCTATCTTAATTTATCTCGATTATGGACTGTTCCTATTCATTTTCTGCTTTCAAAATTGCCCGAGTAGAAGTATTTTCTTCTACAATACATGCATCTACACTGATGAAACATCCTTTCTATATTTAGTTTTATAACATTCATCACTGACTATCCAGAAGTAATCAAATTTGCAAAATAATAAGAAAAATCTGATGTGGGCAGTACATGACTTTCCCTGCAGGCTTATATTCACGTTCTTTTTATTTTAATTAAATTTAATTCACTTTTAATTCAATTTTCGTTCTCATTTGGTAACTAGAAGTAATTTCTTCTACAATACATGCATCTACACTGATGAAACATCCTTTCTATATTTAATTTTATAAAATTCATCACTGACTATCCAGAAGTAATCAAATTTGCAAAATAATAAGAAAAATCTGATGTGGGCAGCACATGACTTTCCCTGCAGGCTTATATTCACGTTCTTTTTATTTTAATTAAATTTAATTCACTTTTAATTCAATTTTCGTTCTCATTCGGTAACTGGACTTATTTTCAAAGGTGACGTAGAGAAAATACGAAAAAACTAAAATATCTCGAGAAGGGCCAATCCTAGTGTAATGGGGTAGGTTTTATTCTTTTCATCGTTAAAAATTACGTATAAAACGAGCATTTAATTTATATATTTGAGCACACGTAGTTTTTTATTTTAGATTTTGCCGATTTTTGAGGGCCATTTTGCAAAATAAGGCAGGTTATTTTTTTCTAAATTGTACCAAAATCTAAGCAGCACCAGGGTGTCCCACAAGTGACTTATCTACCGAAAATTGTGAAATTCGGTCTATTAGTTTTTCAGCTAGAGTGGATACAAGTTTTGCGGGCCATTTCGCAAAAAAAGGCGGGTTCTTTTATCCTGAATCGCACCCAAAACTAATCAGCACCAGATTCGCCTACAAGTGACTTACCTACCAAATTTTATGAAATTCGGTCAATCACTTTTTTAGTTAGAGTGGATACAAAATCTGCACAGACACATATACACACCCACAGACGTCACGCTAAAAATAGTTTTTTCGTATTCTAGAGGTCTCGAAACGTGTAGATCCGTCGAAAACTCGAGTTGCGACTTTCGGCATGATTCCAATACTTTCCATATACGTTACCATGTATTGCAGGGAAAGTAAAAAATCTGATGTGGACAGCACATGACTTTCCCTGCAGACTTATATTCACGTTCTATTTATTTAAATTAAATTAAATTCATATTTAATTCAATTTTCGTTCTCATTTGAAAACTGGACTTATTTTCAAAAATGGTGTAGGAAAACTACGAAAAGCTGAAATATCTCGAGAACGGCTAGTCCTAGTGTAATGGGGTTGGTCTTATTCTTTTCTTCGCTAAAAATTACGTATTAAACAAGCATTTAATGGCTATATTTGAGCATACGTAGTTCTTAAGTTTAGATTTTGAGGATTTTTGCGGGCCATTTTGCAAAAAAAGGCAGGTTATTTTTTTTCGAATTATATCCAAATCTAATCAGCACCAGGGTGGCCTACAAGCGATTTACCTACCAAATTTTGTGAAATTCGGTCCATTAGTTTTTCAGTTAGAGTGGATACAAGCTTTTGCGGGCCATTTCGCAAAAAAAGGCTGGTTCTTTTAACCCGAGTCTTACCCAAAACTAATCAGCACCAGATTCGTGCACAAGTGACTTACCTACCAAATTTTATGAAATTCGGTCAATTAGTTTTTTAGTTAGATTGGATACAAAATCTGCACAGACAGACAGACAGACACACAGACAGACACACAGACAGACACACAGACAGACACACAGACAGACAGACACACAGACACACACACAGACGTCACGCTAAAAATAGTTTTTTCGTATTCTAGAGGTCTCGAAACGTGTAGATCCGTCGAAAACTCGAGTTGCGATTTTCGACATGATTCCAATACTTTCCCTATACATTACCATGTATTGCAGGGAAAGTAAAAAGCTCAAAAGAAGCGTAATATGAACGTAGTTGGGTGAACTTTAAACCTACATATGATGTACTTTAGAACGAGAGCATTTCGCAGATGATACCAAAAGTCCGCTGACCAAGATCAGAAGCGAATGAGTAAGATTAAATTCAAATAGTCCTACACTAAATACAGAAAACTGATTGCAAGTAGCAAGGTGGCATGTTTTAAACAATATTTAAACGATGTAGGAATCAATAATGCCTTTGGAAGACGTTACGAAATAGCAAAACCGAAATATAAATTGGGGTGTGTGACTGAAATCATCACCAAAGCAGATGATACCAAAACAGATAGCTCTTTGAAGGGTAAGAAATTCATTTTAAATCACCTCTTTCCATGTATCATCGATTCTAAGGAAGAAGCAACACCAGAAAACCAGGACGAACAAAATTTTACTGTACAAGAACTATTAGAAGCCGTAAGAAATATGAACCAAAAAAAGGCACCGGGTCCAGACGGTTTAACCCTTGATATTATCATGGAACTCATTAACTTGGATATAGAATGGTTTCTTGATATCTTGAATAATTTATGAACAGGGAATTTTCCCTGCTACTTGGAAAAGAGCGAAGATCGTACTAATCCCCAAAGATGAAAAGGATCCATCTCCTTTTGTATAATGCCAACCCATTTGCCTTTTACTTGGGGGCAAGAATTTAACATTGCTTTCTGTTTCTACTGCGCATGATATATTGTTAATGTTGTATTCTATATAGCCTGAAATATGCTTTGTTGTGGGACATTGTCTACTCAATAAGTAAAATACACTTTCTGCGAAGTATAAGAAAAACGCGAGCAATGTATATAAGCACAAATAACAAAATAATGCAGCATATAGCTGTTTCGAGAATGCGTTGGATCCCCGTCGTCAGGGCAAGAGAACAAACACACCCGAAGTTCAAAAAAGGACTGGGCGCAAATAGAAGAAACAGAGGGGGGGGGGGGGGTTATATACCCAAGACCTGGTTTTAGAGCTTACTTGAGAAATCTAATCAGAAAGCAGAATAAAGAACAAACAGTCCAGCTGATCCGAAACGAGAAGTAACACACAAGTTTAGCGTGCACTAAAACACAACAGGAATATCCAGATAAGACGAGTCAAGTATGAACAAGAATAAATAAGACCCAACAAGACGAAAAATAGGGTAAAATGACACATAAAAGCACCAAAGTTTATGAAATAGAACAAAGAAAGTGAAAATATTTATTGGGCACGCCGCCAGAACGCGGACAAAAATAGAGTACTGGACAAGTCAGCAACTAATATACTAGAATTTTTCTAATCGAATTTTCCTGACTGAGTTTTGGAGAAAATGGTAAAATATAATGCAGACTCTAAAGGCGAACATAAAAATTCCTGTAGCCAGAAATATTTAGCACAGAATATTTGTGTAAAATGTTTAAAGTAGAATATTCGTATAGAATCTTACGTAAAAAATTTTTTACTACGTTCATGCATCGATCGAATCTTGACTATAATTATGGCGCATGCCCTATTTTATGCACAAACCATGACGCGTGAACTTTCTCGCCAAACCATGATTTCGAGAATAACGATAGGGAGAAGTCGATCATAACCTCATTGGTAAACCAAGTGTGTGATTTGAATCATCTACTATCGTCATCGTCTGCACTTGATGGATAGGTTGGAATAAAATATAGTATGTGGAAGGAAAGCTCACTTACCATTGTAAACACCATGTTACCAAATCCAGTAGCTTTTGTGTTGGTTTTTGCAATCATTGTGCCTAATATGACACTCGCGCAGAAATAAAGTAATGATGCAAGCGTATGGTGGATAACTTCCTGTAAAAAAATGGAGAAACACGTGAGCAATGCCCTTACAATATACATTAGCATAACATACATTACATATACATTAGCATAACATGCATTCCATATACATTAGCATACAATATACATTAGCTAAATTAGCGTTGCAGCAGTTACATTCACATTGCAGCAGTTACATTCACATTGCAACAGTAATATTCACATTTCTAGCACATTGCACCCCGTCCATCCCGAGATTTTGCTGAACTATCACAGTTTTACAGTTTGGAAACTTTTTTGTCGAAAGTTTCTGGTTATTTTTTGTTGTAATTGTGACAATGTTACAAAGTAATTCTACATTTTTTATATAAATAGTTTCGAAAACCCAGACCGTCCAACTCGTCCTGAGACATGAGTAGCAGCTACACAAATAGTTTGTCACAGCATGCCAAACAGTGAAATAAATTTAATCCTAAGTGGACGAGAATCGAAAACCTCAATATTTCAGAATTTTGAAAAATATATATAAGAGCTTTAACTCAGTGTATATAGTGTAATCAATGTATTTTAATTTAAAATTTTCTACATAAATCTGAACACTGTTTTAACAGATGAAGAACATGTAATTCAGATTTGATTAAAAAGAATCTGATGTGGGCAGCACATGACTTTCCTTATATAATGCAATGAATTTACAACTTCTACAATAAAAAAAAATAGATTATTTTTATAGTAGTTATTTATATTCTTTCCAAGATATTGAATTTTCGTCAATGAGGCGTCATTTTCCATGTCGTCATCATCAATGAGTCGTCATTGATTTAGCGCCATTTTTATCCATTTGGCGAGTTTTTCGCTAATTCAGCAGCATTTAAAAAAGTCGCTAAGTTGACGACATTCCACCAAATTCGTCGCCAAAATCTCGCCAAGCGTTATGAATGAAGAAATAAGTTATTCTTACAGTAGATAAATGACTATTGGCGTTCCAAATACAAAAGTATTACTCAAAGTATCTTTTTCATGAATGGAACGAGCTATAACCACGAGAATGATGTCACCCAATTTATCGCATGGTATTATATATGAAAAGTGAACATGTTTCTCAATAGGAAATATTTTTTTTTATTTTATATGATTTTTTGATAATTTTGTTAAAAAATGTGCAATATCTCGAGAACGGTTCATGTTAGCGTTCTAAAATTTATGTCAATCGTTTCCTAATGAAAAATTACATAAAAAATATCTGTTTGCGTAACTTTATTAGCGGTTTTGATTTTTTGACGATTTTTTCAATTTTTCACTCGAAAATTTAGGGGGGTTTTGAACATTCGGTTGCGTATAAAAACAAGAGGCTTCCAGTGTTTACGGATTGTAATTTTTGTACCAAATTTCGTTCGAATCGGTCCATTCGTTCGTCAGTTATCGTCTCCACAGACTCACTGACACACCAGTGGCGGCTCGTGAGTGACATGTGGAGCGGGGCGCTCATCTATGTATTTATGCCTATATATATGTTAGTAATAATAGAAGTTTGAAAATCCAATGAACGAAAAGTAAGAAGATGTAACACGATAAACCTAACTTTTTTAAAAACACCCACAGAATAAAATATAATACAGCAAAAATATATATTATATATATTATATATATATGTATATATAAAGCATATGTATATACATATACGTATTTTGGGCATAGCAACGGGAGTATTAAAAATATAAACGACGGATGTATTAAGTAAAATAACGTACCTCCCACCTGCTCGCTCTTTTATAAAAATCCTGGACACATGGAACGTATCTTTCCTAGTGAAAACATTACATAGTCCTAATTTGCATTAAAGTAAAATTGTAGGGGCTAGTTAAACTAAAAGTTATGCCCAAGGAGTTGACTAAAAAATATGCATATTCTGGCGATACGTACTGATGGTTCAGACACTATAACCACCCGTAAAATCAAAATCGGTGGATTAGGAGACGAGATGGAAAATTGGGGGGGGGGGGAGGGAAGTAACCAAAGTAAGAGTTACGCTCGGGGATTTGCCATATTAAAGTTGCATATCCTGGTGACATGTACAAATGGTAGAGAGACTCACTATAGCGACAAGCCGAAACAAAATCGCTCAATTAGGAGCAGATATGTAAAATTCTGGGGACTAGTTAAACTAAAAGTTATACCCAGGGGTTGACACAAAAGTATGTGTATCCAAGTGAAATGTACAAATGTTGCTCAGACTATATAGTCACCAGCAGAATCAAAATCGCTCAATTAGGAATTGAAATGTAAAATTATGGGGACTAGTCATACTAAAAGTTAAGCCCAGGGGTTGACGCAGAAAACGTATGTATTATATCCATCAAATATGTATATCATGTTAATACGTAGATGTGGGTCAGAGACTATAGCCACCATCTGAATCAAAATCGCTTTATTAGGAGTCGAGATGAATAAGTGTGTGTGTGTGTGGGGGGGGGGTGCTATTTGAAGTAGAAGTTACGCTCAGGGATTTATCACTGTAAAGATGCAGATTCAGGTGACATGTGCTAATGATGCTGAGACTATAGCTACTAGCAGAACCAAAATCGCTCAATTAGGAACAGCGATGTAAAATTGTGGTGGACAAAAGTTACGCCCAGGGGTTGAGACAAGAAAAGTATGTATATTATATCCATCAAATATGTATATCAAGGTGATGCAGATGGTGCAGAGACTATAGCCATCAGTAAAATTAAAATCGCTCAATTAAGAGGTGAGATGGGAAATTAGAGTGGGGGGCGTAACTGAAGTAAAAGTTAATCTCAGGGATTTCTCATAAAGATGCATATCCAGGTGATATGTACAAATTGTGCAGAGGCTATAGCCACTAGCAGAACCAAAATCTCTCAGTTAGGAAACGAGATGCAAAATTGAGGGAGCTAAGCTAAAAGTTACGTCCAGGGGGTTGGCACAAAATATATATCCAGGTGACACGTACAGATGGTGCAGAGACTATAACCATGATTAGAATCAAACTCGTTGAATTAGAAGCCGAGATAAGAAATTTGGGGACTACCTCAATTTAAATATAAGCGTAGGGCCAATATTATAAGTTTAGAGCCAATTTGGGGGCTACCAATATAGTCGCCAGCGGTCGGCCCAAATTTTCAAGATAAACGACGTCAGATAAAAGGATCATATTGAAAATTTAATTTTTAAGTTTTTTAACAAATACTTAGAATTTCTTTAAATTTTAGGAATTTTTTAATGTTAAATAGCTGAAAAAGTAAGACAGCTGGGTAAGTCAACTCAAACTAAATGACCGAAACAACACATTTATGAAAGTGTCACTAAAATAGCCTATATGTCACACTGTGCCAAAATTTGGAAACTCGTGAAGTTTAAAGAATTATTTTGAAGTCAAACATATTGAAATTCGTCACCAGCAGATCAACCAGAGCATAGAAATATATCCCTTTCAGAAGAACAGAACAACAGACAAACTACATCAGAAATGACGAAATGCGAAACAACTTCAATAATTAAGACAGCTGGGTGGATCAAGCGATCTCTCAAACTGAGTGCCTAAACAAGACACTTTATTCACGATGGCCAGAAACCCCTAAAATATCATAATCCCCCCCTCCCATCACCATACACGTACACTTAATTCTCTCATTTGTTCAAATGTTTATTTAAACTTCCAAATTTATAACAAAGACGAGAATGAGAACAAACACATTCTTAAATGTAGAAAATTGAAGCCAAATTACCTAAACTGAGCCAATTTGAGATGTCCCTCTTCATGTTTTTGTACTCTTCTGTTTCTTTTTGGCTGGAGGCGCGCCCAGTCCCGCGACACTATCTACTAGTAAATCTGCAATGTCTGGTTTTTTTTCACGCCAAATTTCTAATATTGCTCCTATACCATTCTTTCAGTCAGGAGATAACGATGGCAGGGACGCGGCTTTAAAAATATCCCTGTATTTTCCCCTATGTGTTGAAAATTCTGTGCAATACAGCTTTCGTGAGTCGACTTTCTCTGAAGAAAGGTGTAGTGCTGCCATCTAGTGACATTTTTCATAACTTATTTTTAATAATTCTCGATTTAATTGACCCAAAAATTCAGATTTTTTCAATAGAAATTGTAATAAATCTGTATAACTAAAAAAATAATTTGAGGTGTTTACTCAATGCTGTCGCGCGTACTCGCGGCCCCTCCAATGGCCGCCACTGTGACACACACACACACGCACGCACACATACTTTCACACACATACACACATACTTTCACACACACACACATACTTTCACACACACACACACACATACTTTCACACACACACACACATACTTTCACACACACATACTTTCACACACACACACACATACTTTCACACACACACACACACACAGACATCTCTTCAAAAATGTTTGATTCGTGATCAGGCATGCTTGAAACGTGCTCTCCCGTCGAAAACTCGAATTCAAATTTTCAACCCAGTCACAATACTTTCCTTATACATTATGTATATAAGGAAAGTAAAAAGTTACGGGTTTTAATATGTACATTTCCTTTAATTGTTACTTTCCTTATATGCGTAAGGTATAAGGAAAGTATTGTGACGGGGTCGAAAATTCGAATTCGGGAGTTCGACTAGAGAGCACGTTTCAAGCATCCCTGATCACGAATCAAACATTTTGAGGTGATGTCTGTCTGTGTGTGAAAGTAGGTATGTGTGTGTGTGTCAGTGAGTCTGTGGAGATGATATCTTACGAACGAAGAAAGCGATTCGAATGAAATTTGGTACAAAAATCACAATCCGTAAATACTGGAAGCCTATTGTTTTTATACGCAATCGTATGTTCAGAATCCCCCTAAATTTTCGAGTGAAATGTTAAAATCATTAAAAAATCAAAACCTTTAATAAAGTTACGCAAATAGACATATCTTATGTAATTTTTCATTATAAAACGATTGACATAAATTTTAGAACGCTAACATGAACCGTTCTCGAGATATTGCACATTTTTAAAATATTGTCAATAAAACATGTAAAATAAAAAAAACGTATTACCTATTGAGAAACATGTTCACTTTTTATATGTAATATCACGCGATAAATTTGGGAAAGCATCATTCTCGTGGATCTAGCTCGTTCCATTCATAAAAAAAGATACTTTGAGTAATACTTTTGTATTTGAACGCCAATAGTCACTTATCTGCTGTAAGAATAACTTATTTCTCCAATAACGCTTAGCGAGATATTGGCGACGAATTTGGTGGTATATCGCCAACTTGGCGACTTGTTTAAATGTTGCTAAATTAACCAAAAACTCGCCAAATGGATAAAAATGAGGCTAAATCAATGAAAATGACGACTTATTGACGAAAATTCAATATCTCGGAAAGAATATAGCTACTATTAGAATAACCTATTGTTTTTACTGTAAAAGTAGTAAATTCATTGCACTATATAAGGAAAGTCATGTGTTGCCCACATCAGATTTTTTTTATATATTTTCATTATAACAATACTTCTCGGAAGCTTTAGAGAAGTAATATAAATATTAGAGTTATTTCTTCCACAAAAAAAAAAAAAAAAAAAAATCCGTTAAGAATTTTATGAAGCTTTATTATTCTCTCATACATATATGCTTATGTATACCACACACTTTGCTGCTTCAAACTGCCCTCATCCCCAATCCACTGAATTATTTGTATTATTTTCCTTATATACAATAACGTATAAGGAAAGTATTGTGACGGGGTCGAAAATTCGAATTCGAGTTTTCAACGGGAGAGCACGTTTCAAGCATCCCTAATCATGAATCAAACATTTTTGAAGTCATGTCTGTGTGTGTGTGAAAGTATGTGTGTGTGTGTGTCAGTGAGTCTGTGGAGACGATAACTGACGAACGAATGGACCGATTCGAACGAAATTTGGCACAAAAATCACAATCCCTAAACACTGGAAGTCTATTGTTTTTATACGCAATCGAATGTTCAGAATCCCACTAAATTTTCGAGTGAAATTTTTAAAAAAATCGTCAAAAAGTCAGAACCTCAAAGTTACGGAAAAGACATTTCCTATATAATTTTTCATTAGAAAACGATTGACATAAATTTTAGAACGCTAACATGAACCGTTCTCGAGATATTGAACATTTTTCAAATAAATTTATCAAAAAAATTCCATAAATTAAAAACAAATATTAACTGTTGAGAAACATGTTCACTTTTCACATGTAATACCATGCGATAAATTTGGTGACATCATTCTCTTGGATCTAGTTCGTTCCATTCATGAGAAAAGATACCTTGAGTAATACGTTTGTATTTGAACGCCAATATTATCTGCTATAAGAATAGATTATTTCTCCGTCCATAAAGCTTGACGAGATTTTGTCGACGAATTTGACTGAATGTCGCCAACATGGCGACATTCAGCATTTTAAAATGTTGCCAAATTAACGCAAATCTTGCCAAATGGATAAAAATGACGACTAATTGTAAAAAATTCAATGTCTTGGAAAGTGTATACCTAAATATCTACTATAAGAAAAACCTATTTTTTTTACTGTAAAAGTAGTAAATTCATTGCATTATATAAGAAAAGTCCTGTGTTGCCCACATCAGATTCTTTTACTTTCCTTATATACATAATGTATAAGGAAAGTATTGTGACGGGGTCGAAAATTCGAATTCGAGTATTCGACGGGAGAACACGTTTCAAGCATCCCCGATCACGAATCAAACATTTTTGAAGTGATGTCTATGTGTGTGTTTTTGAAAGCATGTGTGTGTGTGTGTGTGTGTGTGTGTTAGTGAGTCTGTGGAGACGATAACTGACGAACGAATGGACCGATTCGAACAAAATTTGGAAGGAATATCCCAATCCGTAAACACTGGAAACCTATTGTTTTTATACGCAATCGAATGGTCAGAATCCCCCCAAATTTTAGAGTGAAATTTCGAAAAAATCGTCAAAAAATCAAAACAGCTAACAAAGTTACGCAAATAGACATTTCTTATGTAATTTTTCGTTAGAAAACGAATGACATAAATTTTAGAACGCTAACATGAACCGTTCTCGAGATATTGCATATTTTTCAAAAAAATTATCAAAAAGTCATATAAAATAAAAAAAAAATATTTCCTATTGAGAAACATGTTCACTTTTCATATGTAATACCATGCGATAAATTGGGTGACATCATTCTCTTGGATCTAGCTCGTTCCATTCATGAAAAAATACACTTTTAGTAATACTTTTGTATTTGAACGCCAATAGTCATTTATCTGCTGTAAGAATAACTTATTTCTCCGTCCACAACGGTTGGCGAAATTTTGGCAGTGAATTCGGCGGAATATCGCCAACTTGGCGACATTTTAAATTGTTGCCAAATTAACAAAAATCTCGCCAAATGGATAAAAATGACATTAAATCAATGAAAGTGACGACTAATTGAAGAAAATTCAATATCTTGGGAGGAATATAAGTATCTACTAAAAGAATGATTTTGTTTTAACTGTAAAAGTAGTAAAGTAATTGTATTATATAAGGAAAGTCATGTGTTGCCTACTTCAGATTTTTTTAGCTGTAACTCAGTATATGTAATTAAAAGTATGACGCTCAATAATATCACACAAATTAAAGTTTAATTTTATTCTTCGATTTGTATTGAACAAGGCAGAAAATGAGGTGATGATACTCTGAAACTTATAAAATATCTGTAGTGTAAGTCTCCACTCGACTTTCGCATACATTCATATTCTATATCATGCTATCCAAATCAGTTTCAGAAAATCAAATATGGGTTTTTGCTTTCGCATAAGTAATATTTAGAAAGTATTGTTTTCACGAAAATTTTTGATTTCGAGATTTTGTTACCAATATATGTTAAGACCTTCTGAACACGCTTTGACTATTTTTGGAGTGATGTCTGTCTGTATGTCTGTGGTCGGTTTGTGTATACGATAACAGCCACAAATATTAATGGATTTTCACGAAATTTTATATCCGGCTTTGTTACCAAAAAATCTTGAACTAGATATAATTTTTATAAATTCGAGCGATGTATTCTAAATTTTACATGTAAAATTACGGCAATACATTTTTCTGTTTGTAACGTCATTAGCCCCCTTTGGGGGGCAAGTTACCCTTCGGGGTACATTGTCAAGCATGATATCAATCTACAGATTTTTTAAAGCTCTTTAAAGTGAATGATAACTCATTATAGTTGTGAAACCTCTCTTACATATAAACAAGACAGATCAATCATGCATAAAGCATTGATTATGAACCACTTTCCAACTTCAATGCAATTTTATTTAAACATCTATAAAATGCGATACACTCCTCAGTAATATTTTAAAAATTATCACAATACTACATTAATTCATTATATTTGGAAACCTAAAATTTCATCGAAAAAAATGAACTTCATTCAAATGACGGTATTGAAATACAAATTGCCTGGTTTAAACATCTCTAAAATGCGGTACATTTCTAGGTAATATTTTAAAAATTATCATAAGCATTTCATTCATAAACCTTTTTTTGCATTCATTTCATTCATCACAATACTATAATAATTTATTTTATTTAAAAACTTAAGACCATGGAGGTACAAGTAATTAAACTCTATGCTTAAAACGTCATAGAAAAAATCGTTCTTCCCTTTGTAATATCAATGAATTTTTCATTCATATCAGCTATATTGCAGACTCCGTGAACTGCAATATAGCTGCGATATAGCTGCAATGTAGCTGCAATATAATTAAAGAAATGCAGCAATTCTTATACAACTCATTCTACATATTTTGCTGTTTACAATTTCCATAAGTGAAAATTAGACTTCGTTGTAGAAATAATCAAAGTTTGATGATCATTTAAACTCAAATATATTGAAATTGCATTGTTTCAGAACATCGATGCACAGAATGTAAGCAATAATAAAGCAGTTTTAGGACGAATACAAGCCTCTATATGAATTAAAAAGAACTTTTTAAAATCACGAATTAGACATAAAATGGATACCATACATTATTTTGAAGTGGGTCATGTGACCTCTTCATATAATGGTAACGTGATCGCTTATTATAAAAAGTGTAATTATTATTTTAATTTTTATTTAAAAATCTGCAGAATATATTTTGCTGAAATTGTTTTTAACACTTTACTACATAGTTGAAAAGTATTTATGACTTTGTTCATTCTGTCTGTCTGTCTGCCTGTCTGTCTGTCTGTCTGTCCGTTAGCACGATAACTGCCGTAAAAATGACTTTATCAAAATGAAATTTTAGTATGACTTTCATACGGTCTGTGAAACCTATGGGAATATAAATAAATCATATCATCCAATTTTTTTTTATTGAACCCGGGTTGAAAAAATGAAATACATTGAACCCTATGGGACCTAATTTTTCAAACATTTTTTAAGTACATTTAAAATTCACAAATTGCTTCGAAATTTTTAGAAAATATTCACATTATCTCATAAAATATATAAAAAAAATTTCAGTAAAATATGTCAGGCAGTTTTTTAATTAAAAATTATTTAATATAGGGAGAAAAGGAATTCAATTAAATTCTGACTTTTGCGATATCCTCCAGAAAGAAAAAATCTGATGTGGGCAGCACATGACTTTCCCTGCAGACTTATATCCACGTTCCCTTTATTTTAATTAAATTTAATTCACTTTTAATTCAATTTTCGCTCTTATTTGCTGGCTGGACTTATTTTCAAAGGTGGCGTAGAGAAAATACGAAAAACCAAAATATCTCGAGAACGGCTAGTCCTAATGTAATGGGGCTGGTCTTATACTTTTCTTCGCTAAAAATTACGTATTAAACAAGCATTTAATGGATATATTTGAGCATACGTAGTTCTTTAGTTTAGATTTGGACGATTTTTGCGGGCCATTCTGCAAAAAAATGCAGGTTATTTGTTTCTGAATCGTACCAAAATCTAGTCAGCACCAGGGTGACCTATACGTGACTCATCTACCGAATTTTGTGAAATTCGGTCGATTAGTTTTTCAGCTACAGTGGATACAAGCTTTTGCGGGCCATTTCACAGAAAATGCGGGTTCTTTTATTCCGAATCGTACCCAAAACTAATCAGCACCAGCCCCAGCCACAAGTGACTTACCTACAAAATTTTGTGAAATTCGGTCCATTAGTTTTTTAGTTAGAGTAGATACAAAATTTGCACAGACAGACACACAGACACACAGACAGACGGACACACACACAGACGTCACGCTAAAAATGGTTTTTTCGTATTCTAGAGGTCTCGAAACTTGTAGATCCGTCGAAAACTCGAGTTGCGATTTTCGGCATGATTCCAATACTTTCCCTATACATTACCATGTATTGCAGGGAAAGTAAAAATAGATATACTATATAATAAATATCTTTCCAAGTGTTTAATTTTCTTGTATATGAAAAAGGCTTCACATTTTTAAATAAATTTGGTATATAACAATTTTTCAAATTTTTTAAAAATTTTATATAACTTTTCATGATATACTTATTTGATGGCGTTTTTAATGCACTTTCCCACGTCCTAGAGAATTAAAATTTGGTACACAGATTAAATTTGTAGAACATTTTTTCTACAATAATTTGGTTGATCTTTAAATATAGATCCTACATTATTTTCGAAATAGCCTGCAGATAATCCCCGTTCACTTCTCTAAATCATTGTTGTAATATTGTTAAAAATTCTGATGCGGACAGCACATGTCTTTCCCTGCAGACTCATATTCACGTTCTCTTTATTTCTTCAATAATAATTTGAGTTTATCTGCATAAAATAGCATCCATAAGTATTTTAAATGACATTGAATTTGCACGTTAAACTTAAATTTGGTTCTCATTTGATAGATGGACTTATTGCCAAAAGTGGCGTAGCGAAAACCCAAAAAAAAACTAAAATATCTCAAGAACGGCTAGTCCTAGTGTAATGGGGTTAGTCTTATTCTTTCTGTTGTCAAAAATCACGTATAAAATAGGAATTTAATTGATATAATTGAGCACACGTAGTCTTTTATTTTTATATATAACGATATTTGCGGGCCATTTTGCAGAAACAGCCCGTTCCTTTTTCCCGAATTGTACTAGAATAACCTACAAGTGATTTATATAACAAATTTGGTTAAATTTGGTATATAAATCACTTGTAGGTTATTGAAATATTATACACCAAATTGTGTTAAATTTGGACCAATAGTTTTTAGCTAGAGTGGATAAGGGCAATTTCTGCCGGCCATTTCGCAAAGAAGGCAGATTCTTTTATTAAGAATCGTACTATAATCAAATGAACATCAGGGTTTCCCACAAAAAAAACTTACCTACCAAATTTCATTAAATTCGGTCCATCAGTTTTTCAGTTAGAGTGGATGCAATATCCTCACAGGCACACAGAAACACACACAGATACACCCTTACACACAGACGTCTTCCTAAAAATAGTTTTTCGTGTTCTGGAAGTCCCAAAACGTGTAGATCCTTCGAAAATTCGAGTTCCGATCTTCGGCACGATTCCAATACTTTGAATACATACATACGCACACACATATATTATCTGTGTATCTAAATTCCGTGCCTACGTAATTACAATAGTTGTGATTTTAAGTGATCCCTAAACTTTTGTTATTTCTTCAACGAAGCCTAATTTTAACTTATGCAGAATGCAAATATCCCAAGCGATTGTAAGGTGAGTTACATAAGAATTGCTGAATTGTTTTCACACAAAATTATTTAGCTCTGGAATCTGGAATGCAAGTTATATGAATGAAATATTCATTGATTTTGCATAGAGAATCAGATGATTTATATTTCGATACAGTTTTAAATATTCAAGTATAATAAATTACTGTAGTACTGTGATAATGTAAAAGATATCACCACTGAATGTATCACATTTTAGAAATTTTTAAATGAAATTGCATTTGAGTTGGAAAGTGTTTCATAATCAATGCTTATGCATGATTGATCTTTCTTATTTTTTTACACGGTTATTAGAAGAACGTGATGAAACAAAATGCATACTATGGAGTTTAGAGAGTTACCCTTTGCCTATATGATACATACAATAATAAAATGCAAATCTATGGAAATACGTTTTAGTGTTTTAAATGTGTTACTTGGATTGCATTGTTTTCTTATATTTTAATTTGTTAATTTTTTTTAATTGCCGGTATTTCAGCGAGATTTTTTTCACTCGATCTGAAAGATTCAGATTTTAAAAACTTATATGCTTTTTTGTATTAGGATTCTCGAATATTGAAATTAATTTCCTATACTTCATCATGATTTTTGTAAATTTATGCTTTAATTTGAAATATTGCACAATATATTTCACAATATAAAACGTAACCAGTTTGCAAAAATCATCAAAAAGGTTAAGCATCTCTAAAACGATAAGTCTTAAAAAAAAAAATTGGGTTGGTCTTATTCTTTTTGCCGTCAAAAATTACGCACAAAACAATCATTTAATCGATGCATATTTATTGGTTTATTACAGATTTTTTGCGGGTCATTTTGTAAATAGTCAGGATATTATTTTTCGAATCCTACCAAAAGCTAATCAGCACCAGGGTAATCCATAAATGTATACTAAGAGTGGCGACACGTCACGATTTCAAATACTAATTACTAAAAAATGCCAAATCTCACAGATCCAATAGTCATTTTATTTTAAAATCATCCTACAGACGTAAAAGCTGTAGCTAAAGCGCTTTTGAACATCTTACATGTTCATCGTCAGTGGCAATACAATTAGAAACGATGCCAACGTGCTTAAATACAATTCAATACTGGCAAGTAAAATTTGCATATCAAGAAATTGTCAGTTATACAAAAAGGTGGATTATGAGTCAGATTATAATTTATACGAAGTTCAAAATCAAATACTTCTAAAAGGTTCAAAAATATAGAATTTTTTAAAACACAATAATTATAAATTAATGTAGCTATGCAAAGGCTTAACATACAGGGAATCGAGAACGAGTCGCCAAGCAACCTGAACAAGATCAAAATTGCAAATACAAGAATGATATAACAAGAAAGATCAATCATGCTTAAAGCATTGATTATGAAACACTTTCCAACTTCAATGCAATTTTATTTAAACATCTCTAAAATGCAATACATTCCTCGGTAATATTTTAAAACTTATCACAATACCACATTAATTTATTATATTTGAAAACTTAAACCTTCATCGAAAAAAATGAACTTCAATCAAATGACGGCATTGAAATATAAATTGCCTGGTTTAAACATCTCTAAAATGCGATACATTCCTTGGCAATATTTTTAAAATTATCATAATACTGCGATAATTTATTATATTTGAAAACTTCATCGAAAACAACTGAAATTAATTCAAATGACGTCATAGAAAAAAGAACACGCCTGGCTCTCTCTATAAAAGCAGCATTTCATTCATAAACAATTTCCCATTCATTTCATTCATCACAATACTATAATAATTTATTTTATTTAAAATTTT
This sequence comes from Amaurobius ferox, assembly GCA_951213105.1. Taxonomy (NCBI): domain Eukaryota; kingdom Metazoa; phylum Arthropoda; class Arachnida; order Araneae; family Amaurobiidae; genus Amaurobius; species Amaurobius ferox. The sequence continues at coordinate 82,114,781 of OX578149.1, read as the reverse complement.
AGACCATGGAGCTACAAGTAATAAAACTCTATGCTTAAAACTTCATCGAAATCGTCCTTCTCTCTGTAAAATCAATGAATATTTCATTCATATCAGCTATGCAGACTCCATGAGCTAAATAATTTTGCGTTAAATAAATACAGCAATTCTTATACAACTCATTCTACATATTTTGCTGTTTACATTTTACATAAGTGAAAAATAGGCTTCGTTGTAGAAATAATCAAATTTGGATGATCATTTAAACTCTATATTGTAATTGCGTTGTTTCAGTATGTAGATGCACAGAATTTAAGCAAAAATAAAGTGGTTTTAGGATGGATACAACACTAAATATGACTTAAAAAGAACTACTTTAAAAATCACGATTTTGCCACAAGATGGATGCCATATTTTATTTTGAAGTGGATCACGTGATCGCTTCATATAAAAGGTGTAATTATTATTTTAATTTTTATTTAAAAGACTACTGAATATATTTTGCTGAATTTTTTTTTATATATTTTATGGAGCAATTTGAATATTTTCTGAAACATTTAAAGCAATTTGTGAACTTTAAATCCGCATAAAAATGTTTGAAAAATTAGGTCCCATATGATTCAATGTATTTCGTTTCTTCTACCCGCGTTCAATCCAAAACTATTTGGGTGATATTATTCATTTATATTCCCATAGGTGCGACAGACCGTCTGAACAACATACTAACATTTCATTTTGATTAAGTCATTTTACGGCAGTTATCGTGCTGGACAGACAGACAGACAGAATGAACAAAGTCATAAACACTTTTCAACTTTGTTGTAAAGTGTTAAAAACTAAATATTTACAGTCATTCTGTGGGGTTGGGCGCACCCTGGTTACATAAAACGGTACCGGGGCGGCTCTGTGGCACGACTACACCACTAAAGATACGTGGTCTTTTACATATTTTTATGCATCTCTCATGTAACAGGCTTAACATCTAGTATTTATTATTAACTTAATGAAATACTTACAAACATTGATTTTTGTAGAAATTCGCCCTCAAATAAATAAGATATCAGCAGTAGAAAAGTCGAAACGAGAAAAGTAAATACCACCAAAATACAGAAGAAAAAATTCGGGACGATATAGATAGTGCTTGAGGCCGTTGTGTAGTAAAGCATTATGCCTAGGCATACAGATCCAAAAACCTTAAAGAATAAAGCAATACATATTATTTCACCAATAATGATATATATGTGATTCAATAATGAGGTATGATGATAATAAAAATGAGTGTTACCAAAAGTCATAAACACTTCTCAACTATGTCGGAAAGTATTAAAAACATAGTTTTTATAGTAGAAGATAAAAAAAGTGGCCAAAATTTTTATTATCACTTACTGTTTGAACAACTTTGAGCAATCCAGCATGTCCCGCGAGAGCTTTAATATCAATTTTTAAATTAGATGACATGATTAGAATATTTACAGTATTCTTTTGCGGATTCCAGTTACAGCGTTTGTTCTTTTAGAATGATGATTGCAGTTTATTTCCTCACGAAAAAAGTGAAATTATAAACATTCGCAATGCATTTTATTTTAGCCTCTATCTCCTAGTAGAGAGAAAGATTGTGTTTAAAAGATTAGAATACTGAGATAGGGTTATCGTTCAGTAACAATAGCAAGAAGAAGAATAACAACAGCATACTGAAATGACATTATCATTTATTTGCTTGACGAATAGCAATACGATTTGCTTGCGGAATAGCTATATGATTTGCTTGAGGAACAGCAGTACTATTTCCTAGCGGAACAGCAGGTAATAATAGACGAAAAATTAAATTTATTTTGTTCATTCTGAAATTTTATAAATACACGTGAAAACATTCTGTAAACGTTTGCTGCTCTTGGATTTAATTGAATTAGATTATGTTGGTGCTTTATTGTTCCCTATACGCACACCAGAATTCATTTAGCTTGGACCTAAAGTTTAAAGTTCACTGTAAAACATTTGCAAGCACATTACTGAAAGTTTAAGGGGAATCAGCTGTCCGTCATGTGAAGAATAAGATTTCTGGTAGTTATTATACCATATAAAAAATCTGATGTGGGCAGCACATGATTTTCCTGCAGACTTATATCCACGTTCTCTTTATTTTAATTAAATTTAATTAACTTTTAATTCAATTTTCGTTCTCATTTGGTAACTGGGCTTACTTTCATAGGTGGCGTGGAGAAAATACGAAAAAACTAAAATATCTCGAGAATGGCTAGACCTAGTGTAATGGGGTTGGTCTTATTCTTTTCTTCATTAAAAATTACGTATTGAACAAGCATTTAATGGATATATTTGAGCATACGTAGTTTTTTATTTTAGATTTTAACGATTTTTGCGGGACATTTTGAAAAAAACAGGCAGGTTATTTTTATCCGAATCGTACCAAAATCTAATCAGCACCAAAGTGTTCCACAAGTAACTTGTCTACCAAATTTTGTGAAATTTGGTCAATTAGTATTTTAGCTACAGTGGATACATGACATTTTTGAGGGCCATTTCGTAAGAAAAGGCAGGTTGTTCGTTTCCGATTAATACCAAAATCTAATCAGCACCAAAGTATCCTACAAGTAACGTTACTACCAAATTTTGTTAAATTTGGTCAATTAATATTTTAGCTAGAGTGGATAAATGAAATTTTTACGGGCCATTTCGCAAATAAAGGCGGGTTCTGCTTTTACAAATTGTACCAAAAACTAATCAGCACCAGGGTCATACCAAAGTGACTTACCAACCAAATTTTATGAAATTCAGTCCATAAGTTTTTGAGTTAGAGTGGATACATACATTGCACAGACACACAGACAGACACAGACACACACACACAGACGTCACGCTAAAAATAGTTTTTTTGCATTCTAGAGGTCTGGAAATATGTAGATCCGTTGAAAACTCGAGTTGCGATATTCGGCATGATTCCTATACTTTCCCTATATATTACCATGTATTGCAGGGAGAGTAAAAATCTGATGTGGGCAGAACATGACTTTCCCTGCAGACTTATATTCACGTTCTCTTTATTTTAATTAAATTTATTTCACTTTTAATTCAATTTTCGTTCTCATTCGGTAACCGGACTTATTATCAAAGGTGGCGTAGAGAAAATACGAAAAACTAAAATATCTCGAGAACGGCTAATCCTAGTGTAATGGGGTTGGTCTTATTCTTTTCGTCGTTAAAAAATACGTATTAAACGAGCATTAATTGGATATATTTGAGTATACCTAGTTCTTTAGTTCAGATTTTGAAGATTTTTGCGGGCCATTTTGCAAAAAAAGGCAGGTTATTTTTTTCCGAATCGTACCAAAATCTAATCAGTACCAGAGTGACCCACAAGTGACTCATCTACCGAATTTTGTGAAATTCGATCTATTAGTTTTTCAGTTAGAGTGGATACAAAATCTGCACAGACAGACAGACACACAGACGCACACACAGACGTCACGCTAAAAATAATTTTTTCGTATTCTAGAGGTCGCGAAACGTGTAGATCTGTCGAAAACTCGAGTTGCGATTTTCGACATGATTCCAATACTTCCCCTATACATTACCATGTATTGCAGGGAAAGTAAAAATCTGATGTGGGCAGCACATGACTTTCCCTGCAGACTTATACCCACGTTCTCTTTATTTTAATTAAATTTATTTCACTTTTAATTCAATTTTCGTTCTCATTCGGTAACCGAACATATTTTCAAAAGTGGCGTAGAAAAAATGCGGAAAACTAAAATATCTCGAGAACGGCTAGTCCTACTGTAATGGGGTTGGTCTTATTATTTTCGTCGTTAAAAATTACGTATTAAACGAGCATTTAATGGATAAATTTGAGTATACCTAGTTCTTTAGTTTAGATTTTGACGATTTTTACGGGCCATTTTGCAAAAAAAGGCAGGTTATTTTTTCCGAATCATACCAAAATCCAATCAGCACCAGGGTCACACACAAGTGACTCATCTACCAAATTTTGTGAAATTCGGTCCAGTAGTTTTTCAGTTAGAGTGGATAAAGCTTTTGCGGGCCATTTCGAAAAAGAGGCGGGTTCTTTTATTTCAAATCGTACCCAAAACTAATCAGCACCAGACTCGCTTACAAGTGACGTACCTACCAAATTTTGTGAAATTCGGTCCATTAGTTTTTTAGTTAGAGTGGATAAAAAATCTGCACAGACAGACAGACACACAGACACACAGACAGACACACAGACAGACACACAGATACACAGACACACACACAGACGTCTCGCTAAAAATGATTTTTTCGTATTCTAGAGGTCTTGAAGCGTGTATATCCGTCGAAAACTCGAGTTGCGATTTTCGACATGATTCCAGTACTTTCCCTATACATTACCATGTATTGCAGGGAAAGTAAAAATCTGATGTGGGTAGCACATGACTTCCGCTGCAGACTTATATTCACGTTCTCTTTATTTCAATTAAATTTAATTTACTTTTAATTCAATTTTCGTTCTCATTTGATAACTGGGCTTATTTTCAAAGGTGGCGTAGAGAAAATAAGAAAAACTAATATATCTCGAGAACGGCTAGTCCTAGTGTAATGGGGTAGGTCTTATTCTTTTCTTCGTTAAAAATTACGTATTAAACAAGCATTTAGTGGATATATTTGAGCATACGTATCTTTTTAGTTTAGATTTTGCCAATTTTTGCTGGCCATTCTGTAAAAAAAGGCAGGTTATTTTTTTCTGAATCATACCAAAATCTAATCAGCATCAGGGTGACCTATACGTGACTCATCTACCGAATTTTGTGAAATTCGGGCCATTAGTTTTTCAGATAGAGTGGCTACAATCTTTTGCGGGCCATTTCGCAAAAAAAGGCGGCGGGTTCTTTTATCCCGAATCGTACCCAAAACTAATCAGCACCAGACCCGCCCACTAGTGACTTACCTACAAAATTTTGTGAAATTCGGTGTATTAGTTTTTTAGTTAGAGTGGATACAAAATCTGCACAGACAGACAGACACACAAACAGACACAGAGACAGGCACACAGACACACACACAGACGTCACGCTAAAAATGGTTTTTTCGTATTCTAGACGTCTCGAAACGTGTAGATCCGTCGAAAACTCGAGTTGCGATTTTCGGCATGATTCCAATACTTTCCCTATACATTACCATGTATTGCAGGGAAAGTAAAAATACAAAAATAACCCTTCGGCAGACGATAATTAGCTGAATATTTCAGATATGAAGCTGGAATTTTCATGAACGCCTGTAATCGTGGCTTTTCTTATGAGTTTGTCGAAATTAACAACAAAGTAGCTGAGAAACATGAGCAGCGATTGCAAGATGTTTTAGAGTGAGATTCAGAACAATTTCTGGAATGCACGCATACACAAATCTCTCCACCCGTATCCGGAATTCAAACCCAGTTCCTGTAGTTCTGCAAGTCAGGGAGTGAATAAATTGACCACAAATGGGACTTGCAGCTCATTAAGAGTCTACTATATGTAGAACTAGCAGCATATCCGTTCTTCGTACGGAGTATATAATATAAAAACATATAATTCGCAATCATTTGCAAATTCTGTTAAAATATTAAATTTATTGCTCCTAAAGAGAAGTTTAAGAATACCTGTTCTCACTATGCAAAATTATCTTCACGGGCAGATCTGAAGAATAAAACATCCTGGTCCCTTTTCTAAGCAAATTTACCAAAAAAAAAAAGGGGGGGGGGAATTGAATCACTATATGGAACCCCATACTACTTATATTGTCGCAGATTTGAAAGTATGCCAGTGTGTTAGTAGAAGTTTACCCGTATTACAATATGAGTCTACAAAATCTTTGCCAAAACAAAAGAGATGACGAAATAAATTGAAAATATCAATAATCCCCGTCCTCTTTATACCAGAAGGTCGTAATTGATTCCAATATATGCCAATATACCTGTACTACTTATATTCTTGTAGATTAGAAGATATACCCGTGTATTTTTAGAACATTACTCGTACAACGCACAGTATATGAGTTTAAACAATTGTTGTCATAATAAAACAATTATATGATATCATGAAAATATCAATAATCTCCAAAAATATCAATAATAATAGCGTTTAAACCTGAAGACCGTAATTGATATTATCCAATCAAAAATGCTATAAGAAAAATCAAATCGTTCTTTTCTAATATATATTTTTATATCCATTTATTTATTATTCAAATCGAAAAAATAATAATTAAAATTAGCAGACAGATTTAATTTAATTGCGTTTCTGGGCAACATGATATAAAATAGAATCTTCCTCATAAACTGTGAAATTAAATAGCCATTTTGATTTTTTTATACTTTTCATTGTTCAGTAAAAGCTTGTGAAAATAAACCATGGAGATAGATTTCCAATTTAAATCATGTTTCAAACAATTGATGTTTTCAGAAAGTGACTAATCCGCGCAAAAAATCTCCCATCAAACGCAGAGATAAGGTTTTAATTCACTTTCAAACGATTTTCAAGCTTTTCGTTTGGATAAACCACGGAGATAGAGAGTAGATCTCCTAGGTAAATGTTTCGTTTTTCATTAATATATCGACAATCCCTAGTCTTAGATACTCGAAATTTGGGCTAAATTTATGGAGGGCTATTTCAAGGTTATCCACAAAATTTCATCAAATTCGGTTCAGCCATTCTCCCTTGATGATGAGACAAACGAAAATGTCGTTTTTTACTAATATCTCGAGAACCACTGATAGGAAAAACACCAAACATAGACTAAATTTTAGGGGGACTATTTCCAGGCTACCCACAAACTTTCATCAAATTCGGTTCAGCCGTTCTCTTGTGATGACGGGACAAACAGACAGACAGACAGATAGATTTTCAATTTTATTTATATAGATATCACTTTTTTGCGACTTTAAGAAGCATCCTGCGTGTTTTGGGAAAAAACTTGACTGTTTGTTCCGAATATCATTTCATGCATTATCAGTGAAGAAGATTTTTCTCAATGTAACGAGGCTGCATTGTCGCGACTTGTCGTGTTTTGTTTTTGAGCTATCGAGATTTTCTTGGCTAGCAATTTCCAGATCTCGCCTGTGTTAAGAGAAGAATGGTGAAACTAGATATCTTCGATATGGAACATCTTTACACCCTATATCCTCTTCTAATTCTACTTATTGTAAACTCAGTCGAAAGTTTTATGTCACGAAATCAATTACAGGAGTAACTACATCTTCGCTCATCACCACTTGGTCTGTTGCATCAACACCTCCTAAATAAGTAAATAACACCACGGTTTTTACGGTGCGAAGATGGTTCCGGTTACGATAAAAAGCCATGTTTTGGAATTCAAAGCATAGAATATACCATGTAAATATGCTTGTTTTTGCTATGTAAATGTACTTGTTTCGCAGTGTTGTTTAATTAAAATCTCTTTTGATGATGACTTTTGTTCTACTTTTTAAACATCCCAAGCTGTATTAATACTTCGATGAAGAATTTTGACTTCATAAGTTGGATGTTCTTTTCTTCATTAACTGGGAAATTATTTTTGCAAGTCAAAACTGAAAATCAACAGCTAATTTGTGTAGTAAATGGTGAATTTTAGAAAAATTGCAATTAATCTATACTTCTATATAGATACTTATGGACGAACAAAGTCCGTTTTCCATATCTAACAAAGCGAAATCACCATTTCCCTGAATTTTGAGATCAATTTTATTCAAATGTTATAATAGACAGGAAGATGAAAATTTGCGTACATAAATAAAATTGCACACTAATGCGCAGAATGGCAATTTCATTAATTAAAACGGACTGTAACAGATTCAAACATCCATTTTAAACCGCTCATGTTTGCTACGCTTTGTACAAATAACAAGTAAACAACACTTTCTAATCAGCTAATCAAATCATGTGCATTTGCAATTATTGTGATTTAAACGTGCTTCTGTATATTAAATACTAGCCGCCTTTGGCGACCAGCCTGTTCGCTACTCTTGAAAATTCTGACCGTGGCAAACTCGCTGGCGCGACCAACTAGAAAGGTAACTGTTTGGACGACCAAGAAGGGCCACCCAATTTAGACCGGAACCCAGTGGGAGAGACATCCACAAGGACCGTACCCTCCTTCCCCTATCACCAACCTCTCGGAAGGACTTACGGACCCATATGTTTAACGTGATCGTACTCCGCGTGAACACGGCAGCAGTTTTGGAACCCGGGTCTACCGAGTGAAATTCCCGCACGCTAACCACTGGGCTACCGCGCCCTCCGCAACAATATCCATAACTTTCACCCAATTTAGACCGGAACCCAGTGGGGGAGGCATCCACAGGGACTGTACCCTCCTTCCCCTACCACCAATCTCTCGGAAGGACTTACGGACCCATACGTTTAACGTGATCGTACTCCGCGTCAGTGGCGGGAATCGAACCCGGGCTTACCGAGTGCAATTCTCGCACGCTAACTTCCCGCGCGCTGATTAAAATTTTATAATTAAGCTCTTAATTCCATCATTCTCGTTTCATCGTTCCATCATTTAAAATATCCATAAAATTAAAATATCCAATTAAAATATCTATAAGTTAAAATATTCATAAATTAAAATATCCATTTAAAAAATCCATATCGTTCTATCAATCATCCATATCGTTCCATCAATCCATAAATATAATAACTTCAAATACATCACCACAATTCAAACTACCATAATTCAATCATTTAAATTATTTAAAATATCCATTTAAAATATCCATAAATTAAAATATCCATAAATTAAAATATCCATTTAAAATATCATATAAATATAACAATTTCACCCAACGTATCCAATACATATGCTAAGCTCTTAATTCATTTAAAACCAAAAGCGCGGTCTCCATGGAGACGGCTAAAAACTACTGCCGAGGGGAAAAATGCCGTTGAAGAACTTAGCGGATACCCGAGAAATATAAAATCATGACGTCTTTAAAATTGCGATCCTGCGGGCAATTTCATTATTTCTTGACCAGATTGGACTTATAAGAATACCAGATCTTTGACCTTTCTAAAAATGTAAATTATTAGTCGAAATCATTAGTACTTTTTGCGCTGTGAAGATTTAAAAACCAAAGTTCGTTTTTTTTGAGCCAAAAGTAACTTTTGTTTTAAAATCTTTAAAAAATATTTAAAATTGAAATTGAGATTTGAAATTGATATGTTTTTAGTTGCAATTGTTTGGTCTTTCCGGTGGTGTGATTTGTTTTTTTCTACGACGTCTGGATCGTGGAGAAAAATGGGCAAAAAAGCAAAACACGGTCGAAATCGCATAAAACATTAAATAACAAAAAAAAAAAATTAAAATTTTAAAAATCGGTTTTGACGTGTGCCCTTCCCTGGGTCTCCGATTGCCAAATTTCGTAGCTGTCCGACGCGCTGTCGCTGAACGTATAGTGTATAAGACACACAGACAGACACACAGACAGACATTGCCTTTTATTATTTAACATATGCCTGTGACCGGATGCCTGTGATCGGATGACTGTCTGTGACCGAATGGCGAACAATGACGCAGTTGGGGCTGTACGGGCGTGTCGGGTGATGTGACGGTCTTGAGGGCTTTTGGTCTGCCAAGGGTATCCTGAGCCTGGCCGCTGCACTGTGTATGCGACCTCTCTCTCGTCCACTGGTCCCAATACCTCCTCACAGTAAAGTCAAAACCGCCTAGGTGGCGGACTACTGGCCGAGCTGACCGTCCGATTTCCATCATCCCAATGATCCTTCCCCTCTCGAACTCTGACAGCTGATCTTATTGTCTTCGATGGCGGCGTAACGGCATTCCTAATTAGAAAGCGTCCCTCTGTAACAGATTAAGTACAGGCAAAAAGCATCTGCGTACCTTTTTTGCGTCAGTGAGAAAGAAGTTCAACGCCCCGTGGTGGCATTGCGCAATACGCAATTACTCTGCATTTCTAATCATTTGCATATCTGCCTGACACGTACCTTCATGCCAAATTTCGTCACGATCCCGCAATTACTTCTTGGTGCGCAAAATTTTATGGCTATGAGTGTATTTTGTATATTAGAATTCTCAAATATTGAAATTAATATCTTATACTTCTTTCGTAATTATTTGTTAAATTAGAGAATTTAATTTGTTCAATTGAGAATTATTAGTTTTAAATGTGTAAAAAAAGTCTGTGCCACATTTATAGCTCACAAAAGTCATTTTATGTATACTACTTTCTGCGCAAATTCTGTCTGTTTCAAAATTTTACAGCACAAGCGATTATCACAATACTCGCAATATCGAAAAGTGTGTAGCCAATATATTTATCTCTAATAAAATTGGTAATTTTAAATAAGTATCAAAATTCAGAATATTATTATTATTGGTACGGTTCAGACGTTTTCTATTGACTATAAATTTGTCACTAATATTCATCTACAATACGTTCACACTTATATTAGGACAGCACAGAATTACTCATAATTCGAATTTGAATGAGTGTGTAATGCCAGAAAACTAAAAGTATTTTGATCGAATTGACAGAGGTGCCAGCTAAAAAGATTAGCATGGTAGCAGCAGTTTTAACAGGAAATTAAAAGTAAGCGGATAATGTATATCCGAGGGACATCAAACTGAAAACACCCAAGAAAGATTCAAGATGTACTCGAATCTTCTGAAAGGAGAAAAATAATATATAAAAATGACTATAGGAGGCGAATAAGACGTTTGGATAGTTTCTGTAGATCGAATAATGTTTTAATTCCTGATCAATACTGATTTCGATTTGCTCATTACATGCAGTCCCAACTAAAGCGTGTAGTCGAAACTATCCACGAAAACTATTTCTTCAGGCAGTATACCAGCATTGTATTTTCAGGCATTTCAATGGCATTTAATAAAACTTATTTATATTCACGGGGTAATTTCCAAGTTGGTGCAACTTGGCATTTCGGCACAACTTTTGGCTATCATCAACTCGTATCTCACTAATCGTTCCTTCCACGTACGAATTGATAACATTCTCTCTACTTCTCGACTAATCAAAGCCGGGGTTCCCCAAGGAGGAAATCTCAGTCCCTGCTCTTCAATATTTTCATTAATGACTTACCGAAGTTTGCTGGCCGTCTTTGCAGACGACATAGCTCTGATTGCACGAAGCTGTTCACACAATCCCATCAACACTCTACAAAATTACATAAATGATAGCCTTGAGCACTGGCTCGTGGTCTGGAGAATCAAAATTAACGCCTGCAAGAGTGCAGCGTGTTTATTTAAGCCAAACTATCGAGAACTTAACCATACTTTCACTTTACAAATTTTCAACGAATCTATTCCTTTCTGCCACTCTGCTAAATGTCTGGGTGTCACCCTCGACGCTCATATGATATTTGCAAATCACCTAACTGAAAAGATTGTTGCCATGAAAATTTATTTGCTGCCCTCCACCTCCTTCTCGGTAGTAAATCCCACCACTCCATCCCCAAAAAGCTTATTGTTTATAACCAAATTATTGCACCGACGTTTTTGTATGCTTGCCCTGTATGGAGGTCGGCAGCAAAAATGCATATTGAGAAATTGCAAGTTTTCCAAAACAAGGAATTACTATGCATTGTGAATGCTTCTCGATTTGTATGAAACGAAGTCATTCAACATTACCTCAAAGTCTCTTGCGTAGAAGAGCAAATTCGACGATTTACATGAAATTTTTACAAGAAGAATTCAAGTAGACCTTGTTTGAGAAAACAGATCAAAGCTACGACAACACTCCCCTTACTTACCTAAGGAAGCGTCGTCCTCGAAATCTTCTAGTTGGTCCCTTAAAGGTGAACTGGAAAAAGCGGAGATATACGTCTCCCCAATCTGGAGTTACTTAGGAGAATTCTACTGAATGATGGCGATACATGGCGCCACTGTTGCACCAACTCGTCATTTGATCCTAATTCACTAACATAGCAAGATTGCTCTTTAGCTAGCTCATATTGACGCCAGCCGATTAACTGACTTATTTTATTAATTGATTAATTTAAACCTATGCTTTCTCATCGTCTTTGTAATTGTAACATATTTTGATGTTGACTAATGGTACATCTTACTTAGTCTGAGCGTACCCTCTGCACCGCCCCTTTTACACTTCTTTTAGCAGTCGGCCAATCCCAAGACAAGATAAACCTTTGCAACATTGGATCCACATCCAGCATCCAGCACTGGAGTGCCACAGTAAATCTTCATTTATGGAACTATACAGAATTGAACATTCTTTAAATATTCGATGTGGTGGTAAGTGCCTTTGGCACAGGCTCCTCGAAATGTATCGTCTTGGCTTGATAAGAGAGTTTTGTCAGTTAGTAGAATGTGACCAGCAGAACTTTTATGGTGTGAAAAAAGCAAGGACATAGTCGTGAAGAAATACCATGGTGTGGTACTTGAAAATGAACAAAAATCTCATTTGATACTATCCCTTATAATCTATATGGCAATTAATATTAATATTATTCTAAAATTGTAATTTTAGAACCCAAAGGTCGCCCACCACCTGGTCCAACCGCTAACTATAATTCTTTGGCATTACGTCTTGCCTGATAAATTAATGTACATCATGTATGGTATTAATGTACTCTAATGTTTTAAATATATTATGTAAAATGATACTGTGTTCTAAAATAAATTTGGTTCTTTTTGGTTAAATTTGAGGAGTCATTTAGAGTTCAAAACCGTAATATTATTTAATCCCAATATGTTAGTAATAGGTAAGTATTGCGACCACTCTGGAGTAATATATATATATATATATATATATATATATATATATATATATATATATATATATATATTTGAACCAATTACCAACCAAGATATATATATAACAACCAATTAAAATATTATACCTGCACGGAATGACGAATTTATTAAACATTTTTGGGTAAATCTGAAGATTGAAGCCCCTTGTTTACATTACACTCATATTTCTGAAAAATGACGATAAGGTGTAGCAAAAATGTAGTTAAGGAAGCAACAATGTCAATTACATTTATTACAGATTTTACAAAATTAGGCAAAATACAACTTTTTGCTCTAAAACAAGTGACCCATAAAATTTGAGTTGTTGTGAAACTATTTTCGGTAAGAAAATTCAACATTACGAACGTTTATTTTTTATTTCACACCATTGCCAACTTTTTAAATATAAATTATTTACGAACATTGTAGTCAGCTATAATTTGAATGAAAGCATGGGTCGATAAAAACTGTATCACTTCAGTTGCTATGACTTCAGCTGCTGTGGATTCAGATGCTGGGGATTCGGATGCTGTGAATTCAGTTGCTGTGAACTCATGAAGTGTCTAACGGCCAAGAATGCGCTCCCCAGGTGCAAACCTGAATTCACAAAACCTAGAATCTAAAGAAAGGAAAAAGATTTAGTTTTCGTCACAATTACTCTACTAATTTACATCAACAAAAATCCAATTGAAAATAAAAATAATATAACATTTATAGACTAAACATAGCAGTAGTTTGGAAGCTAAAAAAATAAACACATCCAGTCATTCCAGAAAAAGAAGAAAAAATGTGCTTTCATTATTAAACGTATATATTGTACAATTTTTGTTATAAACTAAATTCAAGTAAATATTCAGACCAAAAGTCACATCAATTGAATAGATTCGAATATTAAATCAATGGATTTTGGCTTGTGCATGTGTAAGACTAACAATCCTCTGCCTAATGATGATCAGCAATTTCTAATCTATTTATCTATTATCAACTTTAACGTAATAGACGTTCCTTTTGTTAACGAAGAAATCAACTTTATGAACATAGTACAATACAAAGATATATAGGCATATTTAGCAATTAATAGTTAATGACATTTCAGTTAAAATGAGTTTAAACGACACAGCAGTTTAAATGAGTTGCGACGTTATGAACCATCACCATGTCAAACTTTTAAACACCGAGATATCAAATAAAGAAGCAAATGCACGAGTATAAATATGCAGGAGCATTATAGTGCAGAATTATTGAGATTACATTGTAATTGTAATGAAGTTCTTGCGAACTGAATTTCAAAAAACCTCTATATCAATAAACACATCACTTATATTAATTTGGAGAATCAATGAATGGGTTTCGGGTTACGCTCTTTCTTTGAGCATGTGATGAGCGTGAGTACCTAACGATTATCTGCCGTTTCCAATCCATTTAGCATTATCAATTTCTCCACAATAGTTGATCATGTTGATGACAATGACGTCAACTTAATAGGCATATTGTATACAGCCATATTTAACATATAGTTAACGACATTTTAAACGACACTGCAGTTTAAACGAGTCAAGACGTTACGGATCATCACCAACTCAACCTTTTGCACACCGGGATATCAAATAGTTACTCAAATGTACGAATATAAATATAAAAGATTTCCAAACTGCTGTTAGGACCAATACAAAAATAAGAACTTCATTAGAACACAGAATATAAAATTTTAAAAAGCGCATCAAAAGTGATAAAGAGCTTTTTACCTCAGGATAAATGACAGATACTATCTTTTATTTATTGTTATTTGTCCTCACAAAGAAGACCCTTTATTGCCTTTTAAGCAAGTTTCCTTTTCATTATTTATATTCCGTATTATAATGAAGGCTATATTTTCAAATTCATTCTGACAGCAATTAAAACGTATCAGAAATGGAAAATGTTACTCTTTACACTTTATGTATCTTACATTCTACATGTTTTATTATGTTAACGATTGAAATAAGTTTACCAAATGTCATGGAAATCTTTTGATCAATAGATATCACGTTAGTAGATAGAAAGTGGACGTTCTACCTCAGTAGAAGGATTGGAGGGTTAATCCTCCTGCCGATGATGTCATAGATCATGGGCCTATGACTCATTGAAGAGGATTTGACCTTTGACCGAGGACGTTATCATGTGAACTTTGAACTTTGGACCGATGACATAATGTGAACTTTGGTTGTATCAATATTGGAATGGTGGCGTAATGTAACTATTGGACATTTCCAACATAGCGAGTGCGTGAATTTTGCAGGAGATGCTGCTCCCTAGCGGATGTTTGAGGAACTAGAGGCACGTTTTCGGTATTCCAAGGGGGTCTAAGACCCTAAAATTTCCTTATTTTAGTGAATTGTCTGGTAAATAATGCTGCTTCCTAGCGAATGTTCGGCAAACTAGAAGTGTGTTTTCGGTATTTCAAAGGTTCTAAGACCCTAAAATTTCATTATTTTAGTGAATTGTCTGGTACTTAGCGAATTTTCAGCGAACTAAGGTCACTTTTTCGGTATTTTATGGGGTTTAAGACCCTAAAATTTCAATATCTGAATATATTTAATGAATTGTGAGGTACTTAATGAATTTTCGGCGAACTAGGAGCGCGTTTTCGGTATTCCAAAGGATCTAAGATCCTAAAAATTTAAATATTTAAATGTAATTAGTAAACTGCATGGTACTTAGCGGATTTTCGGGGAACTAGGGGTGTGTTTGTAGTGTTACAGGGGATCTAAGACACATTTTTCTGTTAAAATTACGATATTTGAATGAATTTTGTGAATAATATGACACTTAGAAGATTTTCGGATAACTAGGAGATGCAGGGCGCTTAAAACACTCTTTGGCTAGATAACGATTTTGTCTTTTTTTATTATTATTAAATCTTATCTTTTCTACAGAATAGAACGTCACTTAGCAGATGTTCGAGTACTAGGGATACATTTTCGATGTTACAGGGAGCCAAAGAAGCATATATTGGTACGGGATTCTAGCAGTAAGTATGCATGGGACTGGGAACGGGCCATTGGATGTAAAACCCATACGTCACTTCGCTTCCGTTACATCCTTTTTTAACACTTTACAACATAGTTGAAAAGTGTTTATGATTTTTTTATTCTGTCTGTCTGTCTGACTGTCTGTCTGTCTGTCTGTCCGTTAGCACGATAACTGCCGTAAAAATGACTTGATCAAAATGAAATTTTAGTATGTTGTTCAGACGGTCTGTGGGACCTATGGGAATATAAATAAATAATATCACCCAATTAGTTTTTTATTGAACCCGGGTTGAAAACAGGAAATACATTGAACCCTATGGGACCTAATTTTTCAAACATTTTTTAAGCAAATTTAAAATTTACAAATTGCTTCGAAACGTTTAGAAAATATTCACATTATCCCATAAAATATATAAAAAAAAATTCAGTAAAATATGTTTGGTAGTTTTTTAATTAAAAATTATTTAATATTGGGAGAAAAACAAATTCAATTAAATTCAGACTTTTGGGAAATCCTCCGGAAAGAAAAGAGAGATATATTATATAATAAATATCTTTCCAAGAGTTTAATTATTTTGTATAGAGAGACTTCACGTTTTAAAATAAATTTGGTAGATAACAATTTTTTATTTTTTTTTTAATTTTATATAACTCTTCATAATATACTTATTTGATGGCATTTTTAATGCACTTTCCTACTTTCTAGAGAGTTAAAATTTGATACACAACTTAAATTTGTTGAACATTTTATTCTACAAAATTTGGTGGATCTTTAAATATAGATCCTACATTTTTTTCGAAATGGCCTGCAAATAATCCCTGTTCACTTCTATAAATCATTGTTGTAATATTGTTAAAAATTCTGATGTGGGCAGCACATGTCTTTCTCTGCAGACTCATATTCACGTTCTCTTTATTTATTCAATAATAATTTGAGTTTATCTGTACAAATAAGAGCCATAAGTATTTTAAATGACATTGAATTTGCACGTTAAACTTAAATTTGGTTCTCATTTGATAGCTGAACTTATTGTCAAAGGTGGAGTAGCGAAAACGCGAAAAAACTAGAATATCTCAAGAACGGCTAGTCCTAGAGTAATGGGATTAGTCTTATTCTTTTTGTTGTCAAAAATCACGTATAAAATATGAATTTAATTGATATAATTGAGCACACGTAGTCTTTTATTTTTATATTTAACGATTTTTGGGGGCCATTTCGCAAAAATAGCCCATTCCTTTTTCCCGAATCGTACTAGAATAACTTACAAATGATTTATGTACCAAATTTTGTTAAATTTGATATATAAATCACTTGTAGGTTATTGAAATATTATACACCAAATTTTTTAAAATTTGTTCCATTAGTTTTTATCTAGAGTGGATAAAGGCAATTTCTACCGGCCATTTCGCAAAGAAGGCAGATTCTTTTATCACGAATCGTACTATAATCTAATGAACATCAGGGTTTCCTACAAAAAACGTACCTTCCAAATTTTTTGAAATTCGGTCCATTAGTTTTTCAATTAGAGTGGATGTAATATCCTCACAGATACACAGAAACATACACAGATATACCCTTACACACACAGACGTCTTCCTAAAAATAGTTTTTTCGTGTTCTAGAAGTCCCAAAACGTGTAGATCCTTCAAAAATTCGAGTTCCGATCTTCTGCACGATTCCAATACTTTGAATACATACACACATACACACACATATATTATCTGTGTATTTGTGTATTATTTGTGTATCTAAATTCCGTGCCTGCGCAATTACAATAGTTATGATTTTAAATGATCCCTAAACTTTTATTATTTCTTCAACGAAGTCTAATTTTGACTTATGCAGAATGCAAATGTCTCAAGCGATTGTTAGGTAAGTTACATAAGAATTCCTGAATTTTTTTCACACAAAATTATTTAGCTCTGTAGTCTGGAATACAAGTTATATGAATGAAATATTCATTGATTTTGCATAGAGAATCAGATGATTTATATTTCGATACAGTTTTAAATATTTAAGTATAATAAATTATACTGTGATAATGTAAAAGATATCACCACTCAGTGTATCACATTTTAGAAATTTTTAATTAAAATTGCATTTCAGTTGGAAAGTGTTTCATAATCAATGCTTATGCATGATTGATCTTTCTTGTTTTTTCTTAACGCTATAATATTATTATAGTTATAATGCTGAATATAATTTTTTAACGAAGTATCAATCAAGTAAGTGTTATATTTTAATATTTATAATAACGCATATTCCCTTTTAACAGCAATCTGTCATTTCAAGATTGTTTTATATTAAATTCAAATATTATTTACAAAAATATCAAATTCTTATCAATCTTGTATAAACATAAACGCTAAAAGAGTGCATATATTGCTAAATGTCAGAAAGGCTAGATGGACATAATAAAATTTTTGCTGTTTATAAAATCTCAGCAGACTTTCCAGTGTTTTTCTGACCAAATATTTTTAAAGATATCTATATATGTAAAAATTATATCGCATGTATAACTGATCAATTATTGATCAATCTTTATAGTAATTCATACTAGTTCCTTTTTTCACAAACCACTCCATGCCTAGTAATAAATACAAGAATGCAAGCATACACACATGTAGATACTTTATATTTTAACTAATTTTATATGTACCTTTAGAAAACTTTCATTCAATAAGCTTTATTTTGTAAAAGTAAGTAATTTTGTCGCGATTTTCATTTTGTGTTATCATTTATCTTAAACATGACTTGGCCCAACTTTGCAATAATCAATGAGTTGCTCATTGATTTTATTGTAAAACTTTTGTACACGTCAAGGGCGTGTTTGAAAAGTTAACTGAATGGGAATCTCAGTTAACAATTGTTTAACAGTTATCAGATCACTCACCAGAGAAAATAACAGCATGGTTATTCTGCACGGTTCTGGACAGCATTTCAAACAAAACAAGTATTCTGTGTATCACGTGACCACATAACATCGATGGAGAAAATCCTTGGTCATTCTGACTATAACTGGACTGTGACTGAAACAAGTTTTCAAAACGGCAGTGGTTATGAAAAGTTTTCAAGCGCTCTGGTCATGACTGGTGGTCACCTGTCATAATTGTAGAAATTTTTCAAATGTGTCCCACATATTATCAGTTTTAGTTAGATTTTGTCCAGTGGCATGCGGCCCATAGAAGAAATACAACAACTTACCTAACATCAGTTTAAAAATAATTCTTTTTTACTATAATATTTCAGCAGAAATTGTATTTGTGAAACAGTGATCGATGATAGATCATTGGTCACAAAACTCAAATTAATCTTCCCGATATTAATGTTGCTATACATGCTTACAATGCCAGTGCCAGCAGAAAAGTCTAATTAGCACTAAATAATCTGATTAGAAAAGCAATCTGTCAATTTCCTATTGATATGTAATGATGTATCATCTAATTGCAAAGATACAAATTTTTGTTGTATCTTAAAAATTTTCTTCAAATATGAGAAATAAGAACTCTTAATTTCTACGAAAATGTCATTAATGCGCTTGCAAAAGAAGTAGAAGATTGGAATTTATGTACAAATAAGTTCAACAGTAAGAGTCAACCTTCCCATTACGCGATTAATTCGTACTGCGTTGTAAGAAACTCAGATTAAGGCAAATCGGATTAATTCGTACCATGTTATATGAAAACCGTATACAACGTTGTACGGAAACCCCCGTTATAAGAAACTCAGAATTAGTACAAAACAGATTAATTCGTATAGCCTTATACAAACATCGCATTAAGTGAATTTCAGATCATCAGGCTAATTCGTTCTACGTTATATAAAACTGCATTTTTAGAGTACCGTGTTATGATGAATATCCCCCCCCCCAAATAGGGATATTTCGAATTATTTTTATTCAGTTTCAGACTCCATATAAGAAAATTAAAAAAACAATGTGAAATATAAACTTAATAACTCATTTCCAACAAAAATCCTATTGACATTCATCATCGCTGTTAAATATTAGTGGCCTAAATCTTTTTTTAATGTCCTTTTCACTTTGTATATCTTCATTTTCGTTTTCGAATGCAGTTTTATTTTGTAACTCTACCAAAATCTTTCTATAAGGAGATAAGCAATTTTGTAATTCTCTTTTAAACTTTGCACTTCGCACTGTTGAAGGATCATCTTCAATAAAGTAATTAACACTTTACAACAAAGTTGAAAAGTGTTTATGAATTTGTTCATTATGTCTGTCTGTCTGCCCGTTAGCACGATAATTGCCGTAAAAATAACTTAAATCAAAATGAAATTTTAGTATGTCATTCAGACGGTCTGTAGGACCCATGGGAATATAAATGAATAATATCACCCAATTAGTTTTGGATTGAACCCGGGTTGAAAAAATGAAATACATTGAACCCTATAGGACCTAATTTTTCAAACATTTTTTAAGCGGATTTAAAATTCACAAATTGCTTCGAAAATTTTAGGTAATCTTCAAATTATTCCATAAAAAATATAAAAAAAAATTCAGCAAAATATATTCAGTAGTTTTTTAAATAAAAATTAAAATACTAATTACACCTCTTATATGAAGCGATCACGTGACCATGATATGAAAAGATCACGTGACCCACTTCAAAATGAAATATAGCATCCATCTTGTCTCAAAATTGTGATTTTTAAAATTCTTTTTAATTCATATTGAGTGTTGTATCCGTCCTAAAACCGCTTTATTTTTGCTTAATTTCTGGGCATCTACATATTGAAACAACGCAATTACAATATATTTGAGTTTAAATGATCATCCAAATTTGATTATTTCTACAACGAAATCTA
This sequence comes from Amaurobius ferox, assembly GCA_951213105.1. Classification (NCBI taxonomy): domain Eukaryota; kingdom Metazoa; phylum Arthropoda; class Arachnida; order Araneae; family Amaurobiidae; genus Amaurobius; species Amaurobius ferox. Next base: position 82,094,204 of record OX578149.1, on the reverse strand, counting down.
TTTTTCACTTATGTAAAATGTAAACAGCAAAATATGTGGAATGAATTGTATGAGAATTGCTGTATTTCTTTAACTCAAAATTATTTAGCTCATAGAGTCTGCATAGATGATATGAATGAAATATACATTGATTTTACAGAGAGAAGGACGATTTTTTTCGATGAAGTTTTAAGCATAGAGTTTAATTACTTGTTGCTCCATGGTCATAAGTTTTTAAATAAAATAAATTATTTTAGTACTGTGATGAATGAAATGAATGGGAAATGTTTATGAATGAAATGCTGCTTTTATAGAGAGAGCCAGGCGTGTTATATTTTCTATGACGTCATTTGAATGAATTTCAGTTGTTTTTGAAGACGTTTTTAAATATAAATAATTATTGTAGTATTATGATAATTTTAAAAATAGTACCGAGGAATGTATCGCATTTTAGAGATGTTTAAACCAGGCAATTTATATTTCAATGCCGTCATTTGAATGCAGTTCATTTATTTCGATGAAAGTTTAATTTTTAAAATATAATAAATAAATGTAGTATTGTGATAAATTTTAAAATATTACCGAGGAATTTCTTGCATTTAAGAGATGTTTAAATAAAATTGCATTGAAGTTGAAAAGTGTTTCATAATCAATGCTTTAAGTATGATTGATCTTTCTTGTTTTCTAATTGTTTACACAAACCCAGTCCCCGTCTCACATCATTTTATTGAAATTTGAAACCCATTCTTTACCCATATTTTCGTCTAACAATGCATTTGAGGTGAATGTATTAATTTTTTTACAGGGAATTTCTCTGATAACTGAAATTGAAATATGCTGTGTACGCGGAATCGAAAACAGGGGAATTCTCCATTAATTTCGACCGCAAAATTGTAATAGAAAAATTCATGCTATAAGGAGACTGCTTAAACTAATTTGGTTGTATTAGAGAAACCGCGTTTTATGAGTACCGTCTTATGGGCTGTCGCAATTTTTGCTCCACATTATATGCAAACCGCGTTATAGGAGGGTTGGCTGTAATATATTTTTCCTATTGTCTTTATATACCAGAATTAAATGTTTTGCTTGTCTAAAGCAAAATATCGCTGCATACCACTGATTTTATCATTTCATTTAAAAATCAATTCGGTAACCTTGTACGTTTATATATGTAACATGTTAGAATTTTGTCGTAATTGTTGATAAAGAGTTAATTTTGTAGAAATATTTTATTTATTTTGGTTTTATGGCTGACAATGGAGATAGCGTCTATCCAAATAATTTAAGATCAAGTTATTTTTATTTTAATGATGTATTATCTAAAATAAATGGATAAAACATTCTCTGTATAAATAAACAAAGTATTTTTACTTCGTCTGGTAAAGCTAAGCGTCATGCGGGATTTTCAGGAGAGACGAATCTCTCTCTGTCTACCCTCATCGGAAGATATTCCATTGGAAATAGAACTAAACGAAAATATGCACACAATTTATACTCGAGCAGTAGGTCTTTGATAGACATGTCTAAGTTTTAAGGAATTGGTTGTTTTCTTAATAGTTAATAGGAAATTTGACTTGGAAAATTGCTAAATTATAGAGAATTTGATATTATAGGGTTGTTTCGATAATTTTCAGAGTTAAAAACTCGACATATGCAATTGATATTTTTAAAAAATATGAGACATTCATCTCAAATATCCTGATGTTTTAATTTATCCAATTTCACCCTACATCCTTTGATTTTTATTTATTATTTGCTTCAATTTTTTATATAAATTAGAAGAGACATAGTTGTTTATAACAAAGAAATTTGCAAGTCTATGTATTAAGGTCAAGGTAAAAAACTCTTATGGAAACCAAATCAATCTTGAATATAGTATACGAATACACTTTTGGAATTTTTCTTAGTTAAATTTCTATCAAATGAAAAGGTAAAGCTTGATAAGTGGTCTATTTATTTTCTTGTATATTTTCCTTGATTTTTATATCTAATTAAAATGGAGTTTTCCGTGTATTTTGTTTTCCTGCATATAATGTTTGTATTACAAAACCGGGGATTTACTTCAATAAATTTGAAAATGTCATAAATTTATTTTAATTGTAATTCAGTTATTACCGAAAACTTACCTAAAACAGCCCTGCATATCTCTCAAACCGCAGTCTAGTACAGGGGCGCTGATAGATAAGGCAAAAGATTACTTTGCATAGGGAGGCTTCACTTTTTTTTTACCCAGACCATCTGACCAACCCTAAGGTGTTGTTGTTGTTGATGAGACCCAGACCGTCCGACCTACCAGAAAGGTGTAAGGTAACTGTTTGGACGGCCGGGACAACCCGAAGGTGTAAGGTATCTGTTTAAATGGATGGTAAATGCCATCCAATTTAGACCGGAACCCAGTGGGGGCAGCATCTACAGGGACTGTTCCTTTCTCCCCATACTCCAACATCTCGAAAGGACTTACGGGTCCACATATTTAACGTTCCCATACTAACACGTAGACAGTTTGGGCAGAGCTGGAAATCAAACTCGGGTCATTCGAGTGCAATCACCGTACACAAACATCTGGACTGTTCCGCCCTCTTGTTGCTTGAACTGTTTGTGAAAATAGATCAATAATTTGTAAAATAGGGAGGGGAACACATTTGTTGCATAAGCCCAAAACTTCTGACGGTGACTATGGTCCATTCAACTGTACTAAGGTATATTTATTGTAGTAGACTAAATGCTTTTGTATGCAGATTTCTGTTTATCGAGATTTACCTTATATTATATAAATTAATTTAAATGCTTTTCACACGTACTGTATAATTGTAATCAATTCTGTCTAATGCTTTTGGAGGGAAATATATTTATTGTTCAATATTTTGTTTTAATTTTTTTTTTCATTTCTTACCCCATTTTTGTTCAACATCTGATAATATGGCACCACTTTAAGTGTTATATAAATCCTAGATAAAATATATATCATGAAACTTTGAATTTGCAAATTTTGGACCCAGGTTTTCTATCTCCCCAAATTACTTTATCATGACTGATCCGTCATCATGAATGACTGTTACCATGAGTGATCCGTTCTCAAAATCACAAAAACTAAATAATCAAAGATTTGTAAAGTTACTTGCTTTTTAAAAAGCAGTGTAAAAAGAGTAAATTTTCAAATCTACTGAAATGAAATAAACAAGAAAGATCAATCATGCATAAAGCATTGATTATGAAACACTTTCCAACTTCAATGCAATTTTATTTAAACATGTCTAAAATGCGATACATTCCTGGGCAATATTTTAAAAATTATCACAATACTACATTAATTTATTATATTTGAAAACTTGAAACTTCATCGAAAAAAATGAACTTCATTCAAATGACGGCATTGAAATATAAATTGCCTGGTTTAAACGTCTCTAAAATGCGATACATTCCTCGGTAATATTTATAAAAATTATCATAGTACTACAATAATTTATTATATTTGAAAACTTCATCGAAAACAAATGAACATTATTGAAATGACGTCATCTAAATATAAATCGCCTCTATATAAAAGCAGCATTTCATTCTTAAACATTTTTCCATACCTTTCATTCATCACAATACTACAATAATTTGTATTATGCATTTAAAAACTTAAAACCATGGCGGTACAAGTAATGTAACTCTATGCTTAAAACTTCATCGTAAAAATCGTCTGATGGTTCTCTGCGTAAAATCAATGAATGTTTGAACATAGCAGCTGTATTTCAGAATCCATGAGCTAAATAATTTTATGTTAAAGAAATGCAGCAATTCTTATACAACTCATTCTACATCTTTTGGTATTTACATTCTCCATAAGTGAAAATTAGGCTTCGTTGTAGAAATAATCAAAGTTTGATAATCATTTAAACTCGAATATATCGTAATTGCGTTGTTTCAGTATGTAGATGCACAGAATTTAAGCAAAAATAAAGTGGTTTTAGGACGGATACAAGATTAAATATGAATTAAAAAAACTTTAAAAATCACGATTTTGACACAAGATAGATTCCATATTTTATTTTGAAGTGGGTCACGTTATCTCTTCATATAATGTGACCTGATCTCTTCATCTAGAGGGTGTAATTATTATTTAAATTTTTATTTAAAAAACTACTGAATATATTTTGCTGAAATTTTTTTGATATATTTTACGGGATTATTTGAATATTTCCCAAAACTTTTAAAGCAATTGGTGAATTTTTAAATTCGCTTAAAAAATGTTTGAAAAATATGGTCCCGTAGGGTTTCAATGTGTTTCATTTTTTTAACCCCGGGTTCAATCCAAAACTAATTGGGTGATATTATTCATTTATATTCTCATAGGTCCCACAGACCGTCTGAGCAACATACTAAAATTTCATTTTTATAAAGTTGTTTTCACGGCAGTTATTGCGCTAACGGACAGACAGCCAGACAGAATGAACAAAGTCATAAACGCTTTTCAACTATGTTGTGAAGTGTTAATAATACACCCAAACACATTTTTATCACGACATGGTTTCTGCTTATGACAGGAGGATAATACTAAGAGGACACTAGTTATATTATCGGAGCTGCATCGACTATCCCGGAGTTTACGCGGAGTACGGGCGACTCAAATCTGCAGGTCCGAAAACCCTTCCGAGGAACAAGGTCAGGAGAGTACGGCTGCTGTGGGTTTCACAGTACATTGCATTCCGGTATAAATTGCGTAGCACTTTCTCTGCCGTCGAAACAGATGCCTTATACCTTCAGGTAGCTCGTATGGACCGGATAAAGAAACTTTTGGCACCCAGCAAAACAAAACTGATCCTCAAAAACCCCGTTTTCATATTTTTCAAGATGCTTTTATAAACAATGTACCGTTTTACGAATATGTTTACTTTTGCTTACAAATACTTTTCTCTAATTAATACTTTATTAATTGATATATTTTATATTTTGGTGTGGCCACCAAATGCAATCCCTCAGATTCTGCTCCCGTGTTCGAAGTAACAAGATTCCACTATTTGTTTTACTTTGGAAACTGGGTTTCTTCTTCTTCTTCTTCTTTGATCCAGACCGTCCGTCTTACCGGAAGATGAATGGTATCTGTTAAGACGGCCGGGAACTAACACACATTTTAGACCGGAACCCAATGTGGGAAGCATCGATAGGGACCGTACCTTCCTTCCTTTGCAACAACCTCTCGAAAAGACTTACGAACCCACATATTTAACGTTGCTGTACTCCACGTGAACACGAAAACTATTTGGGAAGAGCCGGAATCGAACTCGAGTCGTCCGAGTGCAAACCCCGCGCGCTAACCACTGGGCTATCCCAAGATAGTAATATCCCAGGATATATGGTATATCCCAGGATAGTGTTTGAAGAGTGAAAGAAAGTATTAGAGTGGCATAAACGTACGAGAGCATATTAATAATACCTTTCTCATAAATAAACTAACTGATTACATCACTTTAACTATATGACATCACCACTGAATATAATTTATGACGTCATAAACTGAATGATGTCATCGGGGGGGGGGGGGGGGGCACTGCATGAACAGCATATGATTCCAAAAATGTTTGTCCACCGTTGTTCTATAGTCTGTTTCAATCTAACCTTGTAACAAAGAATACGTTTTCTATAGTAGTCATCTGATGTAAAAGAAAAGTTATTTACATTTATGAAGCAGAGGTACTCAATCTTGTAAAAATCATATAATATTTTAATAAAAACTATAAAGCCCAATTTTTCTTTCCTGAATGTCAATTAAAAATCATGTCTCGCAAATTATTTTACGTAGAATATTTGATTGGAATATTTGGCATAGGAAATATCCATAGAACGCAGAATATATGCATGAAATGTTATGTAAGAATTTTTCTTGCAGTTACTCACTGATCGAAATCTTGGCAATATTTTACAAACGTGTCCTATTTCTCGCCCAATTACCTTTCTCGCCAAATCATAACTTAGACATCAAAGCAATGAAATAGGGAAATGATGATCATACTGGTAACTTCATTCATCAACCACATTGGTGACTCGGTTCCCTTTTTATCGTCTTCGTTTCAAAGATTGGTTGGAAAAGTCTGATATGGACAGCACATGACTTTCCCTACAGACTAAAATTAATTTTTTCTCTTTATTTCTGTAGTAATTCATTAAATTGAGTTTCACTGTACAAAATAACACTGGATTTGCATTTTTAATTCAATTTTTAGTTTTATTTGGTAACTGGACGTTTCATTAAAGGCGGCGTAAAAAATGTGAAAAACATAAAATATTTCGGGAACGGTTTGTCCTAGAATAATGGGGTTAGTCTTATTCTTTTCGTAGTCAAAAATTACGTATAATAAAGTATTTAATTGATACATTTGAACATACGTAGTTTTTATTTCAGTATTTGGCGATTTTTGCAGCCATTTCGTAAAAAAAACCAGGTTCTTCTTTTCCAAATTTTCCAAGCATAAAACAAGCATTTAATTGATATATTTGAGCATAAGTAGTTTTCTGTATAGATTCTGATGATTTTTGCGGACCATTTCGCAAAAAAAAGCGAGTTTTTTTTCCCCCATAACTTTCCCTACTGATTCAAATTAATTTTCTGTTTATTTCTTTAGTAATTCATTAAATTGAGTTTAATTGCACACAACAACACTCAATTTACACTTTTAATTCAAATTTTGATTTTACTTGGTAACTGGACAATTTATTAAATGCAGCTTAATAAAATGCAAGAAAAACAAAAATATCTCGAGAACGGTTAATCTTAGAGTGATGGGTTGATCTTATTCTTTTCGTCGTCAAATATTACGTATAAAAAAACATTTAATTGATACATTTGAGCATTCGTAGTCTATTATAGATTTTTGCGATTTTTGCGGCCATTTCGTAAAAAGGTTATTTTCTTTTTTTTTTCGAATCGTGGCAAAATAAAATCAGCACCAGGGAATACCACAATTGAATTATCTACCAAATTTTATGAAATTTGGTCAATTAATTTTTTAGCTAGAGTGGATAGATGATAGTTTTGAAGGCCATTTCGCAAAAACAAGGCGGGTTCTTTAACCCGAATCGCACCAAAATCTGATCAGCACCAGGGTCACACACATATGACTTACCTATAAAAGTCGGCCCTTTATTTTTTGACTTAGAGTGGATACATACATTACACAGACAGACACTCAAAGACGACACGCTAAATACAGTTTTTTTTTCGTGTTCTAGAGGTCCCAAAACGTGTCGATATGTCGAAAACACGAGCTGCGATTTTCGACACGATTCCAATAATTTCTCTATACAGTAGTCTGTATTGTAGGGAAAGTAAAATGTATAGTATGTAACAGAAAGATTCGCTTACCAGTCCAAACACTAAGCCGCCGTGCGCTACACCCAACTTTGAAAAGTATGCAGATAATGTGACACTCGCACAGAAATGGAGAAAAGAGGCAAGCAGATGGTGGAGAATTTCCTGTAACAAAAAATGAGAAACAAGTGAGTAACACACATTCTCATACAACATACATAGTGAAATTACTGTTGCAACACACTATAATGTTCACATTTCCATTACATCGCATTCGTATCATCTTGAGATTTTCTATCTGATCCATCACTGCTAACAATTCATCTGAACTATCTCTGCTAACAATTCATCTGGACTGTCATTGCTAACAATTTTATGACTTGCTCCTTCGTCACTTTTATGTTGATGTTGAAAAGTTGATTCCACTGTGCCATCTCCTATATCAGTTTATCTCCCTTAGTTTTAATTCAAGAAATTTTAACAACAGCACGTCTGTGCTTTGGAAACATTCTGCATTCAATTTTGTTGCCTATGTCGTCACGCATGCCACTGTCTGGCTATTCACCAGTAAAATAAATTCAGCCTTAACACGGAAAGACACTTTCAACAATGCCTCTATGTAATTTAAACCCTGGCCGACCAGGTCCCAAGACCTTTCGTAGATTGGGCATATCTGGGAGTTGCAGCCATCACGGATCGTGAAGTAACCAGTAATTTTAGAACATATTGACAGAAACTGCCACAGGACAACACTGGAAATATTAAGCTGTTATTTGACACTTTCCCACACAGAATATCCGCTTGTATCGTTGTCAGAGGAGAATTTGCTATCTATTGACATGGGACTCTTATGTTGCCTCTACTTGGTAAAAAAAATATCCATAAGGTAATTAAAATGTGAAAATTTAATAATTTTCACTAACATTATATATTCATTTTGAGTGCGAAATTCGTAGAAATATAACAATTTCTTCAAATGGATTTGTTAGGCACTAAATTTGGGTGTAATATTTTTACATCGAATGGAAGTGGGACCACAATTAGCAAAAATAATATTTTTTTTCTTCATGTAAACTAATAAAATGCTTATTCTATTTCATTTTAGAAAAATTAATGCATTTTTAAACATTACGAGGTAGAACTGTGATTAGGTAGAACTGTGTAAAATTATATAAAAAATACACCGATTTTATACGCATATTAACAAGGCTTAATTCATAAAATTATGCTAACGCGGCAGAGTATTCATGGGCTTAATAACTAAAACGGTTTAAAATAAACATCCGACATATACATTCAAGTTATATAAAACGAAATTCAATATGTATTTCATTAGTACTATTAAAATACCCTGAAAAATATTTCTTATCTGTCCACTGATTAGAAAACAGTTCTTGTTGTTCTAATCTGACTGGTAAAATCACCTTCCTTGAAAAAAGCACGGGAAGTGAAAATGCTCCACTTATCTCTCTCTGGAGTCTTATGTTATAACAGGGCAAAGTACAGATCTTGCAAGATTCTCATGCTCAAGCTTAGCCCCTGATGAGCCAGAACCCACACCATTTCCCTTCTTCGTAATTATGCCCTTCAAACAAAACCTGTATCATTGGTTCAAAACATCACAATTATAACATGTTACCCTTCATTTCAAAGGGCTTAAAATCTTTCGATTGATGCAAAGTTTAATATTGCCCAAACTTGAGTAACTTGACCTCGCTCGAAGGGCCCTAATGATGCCATTAGCACAAAACTTATATCGCGGCTATCTTTCACTCCAATGGTTGAAACTGTCTTGTTGACAAATGCCGGTCATTTGGCCGCTAGACCGTTAGGCAACGAGCTCTGCAGTATTTCTCTGTTGATGAATTAAAAGTCACTAGTACAAGGCACTCGCCTAAATTTTTTCCAGACATAGACTGCCCCAGGTTACATAAAGTCAAGAAGTCAAAAGTCAAGAAGTCAAAATTGTTAGAGATGAGCACTATGACAGTCATAACCAGTCAGAAGTCTGAACCTGATGATTGAAACTGTTACGTTTCGCTATCATTTAGCCATAAATAATTGATTTTATGCACAATTATGTCAAATTTTGTTCTACGATGTCATGTTAAGAAAATCTCTGACAATTCTTGTTACTTTATAAGAACAACTAATTTAATATTCTTAGAGCAAAATATAGCGTTTCCTTGTTCGTGGGATTTATTTTAGCAGGAGATCGACTTTGTATCACAGTCATTGCGCTTTGTGAGGGATCGTATATTAATTAATAATATTGAGAGATATGTGGTCTTTTGTATAATTTTATGCACACATCATACAATAGGTTTAACATCTAGTACTTACAAATATTGATTTCTGTAGATTTTCCCCTTCGAACAGATATGCCAGCAGCAGTAGAAAAGTCGAAATGAAGAAAGCAAATATGACCAAATTAAAGAAGAACATTTGCGGTATATAAACGATCAAGCCAAAAACTGTTGTGCGGTGAATCATTATTCCCAGGCATACAGCTGCAAGAACCTTAATAAAAAATAAAGCAATAAATAATATTTCACCAATTATAATACATGCGACTCAATTTTAACATATTCCAACAAAAAAAATTGTTACCTGGTATCTTGGAAGTTAGACCTATCCTTGTGTATATATTTGGACCAATAATTCCAAAAATGGCATCGGCTTGCGCCATATTTGCTCTAGTGTTAGAGATACGGTACAGCCAAAATAGAAAACTGAGGCAAACATAGCTTTTAGATAAGAAAAGAGTGGTATTTCAAAAAAGATTTTGTATTTATGAATAAAAAGTAATCAAGGAAATTTTGGTTGAAAGAGACAAAATCATCCTTTTCCCATTACTTCCTTTCCCATCTGATGTAGGCAGCACATGACTTTCCTTATATAATGAAATGAATTTACTACTTTTGCAGTAAAATAATAGGTTATTTTTATAGTATATATTTATATTCTTTCAAAGATGCTGAATTTTCATCAATTAGACGTCATTTTCATTGATTTAACGTCATTTTTATCCATTTGGCGAGATTTTTGTTAATTTAGCAACAATTAAAAATGTCGCCAACTTGGCGACATTCCGCCAAATTCGTCGCCAAAATCTCGCCAAGCGGAACGGAGAAATAAGTTATTCTTGCAGCAGAAAAATGACTATTGGCGTTCAAATACAAAAGTATTACTCAAAGTATCTTTTTTTATGAATGGAACGAGCTAGATCCACGAGAATGATGTCACCCAATTTATCGCATGGTATTACATATGAAAAATGAACATATTTCTCAATAGGAAATATTTTATTTTTTATTTTATATAACTTTTTGATAATTTTTTTGAAAAATGTCCAATATCTCGAGAACGGTTCATGTTAGCGTTCTAAAATTTATGCCAATCGTTTTCTAATAAAAAATTACGTAAGGAATGTCTATTTGCGTAACTTTATTAGCGGTTTTAATTTTTTGACAATTTTTTCAAAATTTCACTCGAAAATTTAGGAGGTTCTGAACATTCGTTTGCGTATAAAAACAATAGGCTTCCAGTGTTTACGGATTGTGATTTTTGTACCAAATTCGTTAGAATCGGTCCATTCGTTTGTCAGTTATTGTCTCCACAGACTCACTGACAAACACACACACACACACACTCTTTCACACACACACACACACAGACATCACTTCAAAAATGTTTGATTCGTGATCAGGGATGCATGAAACGTGCTCTCCCGTCGAAAACTGGAATTCGAATTTTCGACCCCGTCACAATACTTTCCTTATACATTATGTATATAAGAAAAGTAACTAGGACTGTTAAAGCAATTTGTGAAGGCTGTGAGTAAAGAAGGTTTGTTCTTTAGATACTTATAAGTAAATTTCCTAGACTGAGTGTGAAAAACTCAAAGCAAGAATTTTTATAGAAATCCGATAACGCAACAAAAATAAAATTCATATTTCATATGTTCAATGGATAAGACTGAGGGTTGTGCTTGGTTTTAATTCGTTACAATTGCTAATTTTTTTTAGAAAACATAAGATATTCAACTACTCTGGATTATTATACACATACTCTCCAATTCTATTATGCTCGGCTGTAATATTAGCATCAAGCTCCGTTATCTGCAGAGTCACTTAGATCGGTATTCAAAAAATCTTTGTTATTTCTGCGAAGAAAAATGTGACATGTATCACCAGTACATAAAAAGTATGGAATAGAAATGTCGGGGATAGTGTGATACCCATATTCAAACAGATTATTGTCGAAACCTTCAAAAGGCCTGTTAGCTAGGCTTAAGGGGAATTTACCAGGCGAAATTACCTGACATAATTTATACAAATATTGTTAATAGATGCTCAAATCCTTAGGTGTTATGCTGGTAAACTATGGCAAATTGCTAGCAATTGACACACATTTAGCAGCAGATACTTGTTCGCAAGTTTTGAGCAACTTACTTGTAGATTAAGAATACTCTGGAGGTCCTGAAATAGCTCCATCAAGATGCTTGAACGAATACCTCAGTCGCAGTGCGTTTGCTTGTATTTGACACACACACCATTGAAGAGGGTGTTTTAAGTAGTTTTCGAAATACCTCAAAATTCCATTTGTGTTCCCAGTATTGACCGCAGTACCATTGCATGTAATAGACAATAGTTGGGGGATATTACTGTGATTTTTCACACAGAAGTATAACTTCCCGGCCGTCCAAACAGTTACCTTACACCTTTCTGATAGGTCGGACGATCTGGGTCTCAACAACAACAACAACAACACAGAAGTATGTTATTCTTATAGCAATGTTCTTTCCTGAATAAAAGAAAGTCTACATGTGTCACAAGTACACAGCATCTGGTTATTCAATCAGAGAGATATGTCTTCACTAATTATTCTTCGATGATACTTATCTCCTGCCATTTCTTGATTCAAGGTCGTATCATTCCTTGCATCAAAGTAAATACATCTCCGGCATAAATCTGATACTTGAACTTTATTTATAAGTAGAGCACCATTCTTCTATCTATTTCAATGAACTTTACTTCGATTAATACTGTTTGAAGGATCTTTGGACATTACCATGCCGATATCTTGCAAAGGGCTAAGGCAATTGCTGCTGCAGATTTGTCTGACACACCGTACCTGTCGCAAACCTTTGCCAAGTGTTGAAAGTTGTAGCATCATTTGACTGAAGCCTGAAGTGGAAAGTTCGAAAGCCTCATCTAGGCTACTTTCATTAGCATCCACGTATTCACCACCACCATCACCATTTCCCTAACAAACCTTCAGTTCAGTGAGTTCAGATATGTATTTTTTAAATTTCTCTACTTTTTATATTTGTCTTTCTTGCTTTTTAATTAATTTTTCAATTTATCAAGCGTTAATATCACCATCTTCTTTGATGATATCCGGTCGATAAGAAACTGTTGCCCCTTAGCAGGCATCTTACATGATTTTATGCAGGAACACGAAGAAAATTTTTTGCATTTGTATACAGCGAAGTCAAACAAATTAGCTTTTGTAATATCTTCAACTCCTTACGTTAACTTTTAAGTCGCGTAGGTTTTAATGCTCTTCCCCTTAGGATATTTAATCAGGACTAAGTATTTGTCGAGACAGACTGAGTATCAGTTGTAGGACACAATAATGGGATACAATTGGAATTGATAACTTTTTTAGTATGTTCTCAACATTTCTTTTAATATTCCATATATTTCTAACATAGTAAGCTCCCTACCTTTGCTTAATTTTAATTCATATCTTATTTGTAGAAAATTTTCATAATGCCTTCATAAATTGGTACGACAATGCTATTCAGATCACAAAGGGCACCAAATATGAGAAACTTCGAAATAAATAAATATTGCCGAAATATTATAAACGAAAAGAAAAACATTCTAAAACCGCGGAGGTTCATAATATCATAATATGTATGTCATGCAATACATACTCAATGCTTTGCAAGCTTGTACCATAATATACGTCACATTTAGATATCGGTAGAGGGCTGAAAGTTTTCCTAAATGTGTTTGCATTTTGTAGTTACGTTTGTATTGACATAATGCAAATTTTGACGGCATTGTGACTCGAAAATTCGAATTTCATTTTTTTAGTCCACCCTAACTACATATTTTTCAGTCACTGAAAGATTAGATTGAAGATTGATAATCTAGATTTCTAAATTTTCTAATTGCGTCCAATTAAAGAGGTCATTATTGCCATATCTCGTAACTTTGAACATCAAAGTGTTCTACAAAAATATATAACGTTTCAAGTTTGGTACGCATACCGCGTATTTACCATATTTACCATCTCTGCTTTAGAGGGACGTATGATTTTTTATTATCTTCAATAGTGGATGTTTTGGACTACCGATCTTGTATTTCTACATACTGGTATCATCCTTATCCCCGACAGAATCTTTATCACATCTGTGTACTAAGGGTTCTATTCATTTTCATCAATGATAATTTATATTCTCCGTTCATAGGAAAACAGATAAGATATAGTCTCCATGAAACCTTGATAACCGAAGCTGACACAAAGAACCTATCAAGGCTGCTCTGTAGCTTTATACAACAGAAAACAATATCTGATGTGAGCAGCACATGACTTTTCCTGCAGATTCAAATTCATTTTGTAATTTTCTATTTCATAAAGCATTAAATAGAGTTTAATTGCAGAAAATAATATGGATAATTTTCTTATTTTTTTATATCCAATTTGTTTTTTTATCCAATTCGTTTCGTTTGACAACTTAATTCACTTTAAATTGTGCAGCACATGACTTTCCCTGCCGACTCATATTCACGTTCTCTTTATTTCTTCAATAGTACATTAAATTAAGTTAAATTGCACAAAATAACACCCATAATTATTTTAAATTATTCTGAATTTGCAATTTTTATTCAATTTTCATTCTTATTTGGTAACTGGACATATTTTCAAAGGTGGCGTAGCGAAAATGCGAAAAAACTAAAATATCTCAAGAACAGATAGTCCTGGTATAATGGAGTTGGTTTTATTCTTTTTATGATTAAAAATTATGTATAAAACAAGCATTTAATTGATATATTTGCGCATACGGAATTTCTTATTTTAGATTTATTTTTTTCCAAATCGTACCAAAATCTAATCAGCACCAGGGTCGCTTACAAGTGACTTATCTACCAAATTTTATGAAATTTAGTCGATTAGTTGAGTTAGAGTGGATATATACAATTTTTGTGGACCATTTCGTAAAAAATGAAGGTTCTTATTTTTCCAATCGTATCAAAATCTAATCAGTACCAGAGTGACCCACAAGTTACTTTTCCACAAAATTTTGTGAAATTTGATCAATTAATTTTTCAGCTATAGTGGATACATTGAATTTTTTCGGTCCATTTTGCGAAAAAGGCGGGTTAATTTATTCCTAATCGTACCCAAAAATAATCAGCACCAGGGTCACCCACAAGTGATTTACATACCAAATTTTATGAAATTTTGAGTTAGAGTGGATACATACATTGCACAGACAAACACACATACACAGACACAGACGTCAATCTAAAAATAGGTTTTTCGTATTCTAGAGGTGTAAAAAAATGTAGATCCGTCGAAAACTCGAGTTGCGATTTTCGACATGATTCCAATACTTTCCCTATACATTACAATGTATTGCAAGGAAAGTAAAAATCTAATGTGAGCAACACATGACTCTCCCTGCAGATTCAAATTCATTTTTTCTTTATTTCTTTAATAATTCATTAAATTGCACAAAATAATACGAAAGTTGCATTTTTAATTCAATTTCAGTTTTTACTTAGTAACTAGACATTTTTCCAAAGGCGGCATAACAAAAATGCGAAAAATCTCAAATATCTCGACAACGGTTAATCCTAGAGTAATAGAGTTTTACTTATTTTATTCCTCGTCAAAAATTACGTATAAAACAAGCATTTAATTGATACATTTGAACATTAATAGTCTTTTTTTAGAGTTCAGAGATTATTTGCGGACCATTTCGTAAAAAAAGCAAGTCGTTCTTTTCCGAATCGTACAAAAATCTAAGCAGTATCAGAATACCCCACAAGTAACTTATCTTCCAAATTTTGTGAAATTTAGTTAATTAGTATTTCAGCTAGAACTGATACATGAGCTTTCAGAGGGCCATTTCGCAAAAAACGGCGTATTGCTTTATCTCGAATCGTACCCAAAACTAATCAGCACCAGATTCGCCCACAAGTGACTTACCCACCAAGTTTTATGAAATTCGGTCCATTAGTTTTTTAGTTAGAGTGGATACAAAATCTGCACAGACAAACAGACACACAGACACGCAAACACACAGACACGCAGACAGACACACACACACAGACGTCACGCTAAAAATAGTTTTTTCGTATTCTAGAGGTCTGGAAACGTGTAGATCTGTCGAAAACTCGAGTAGCGATTTTCGGCATGATTCCAATACTTTCCCTATACATTACCATGTATTGCAGGGAAAGTAAAAATCTGATGTGGGCAGCACATGACTTTCACTGCAGCCTTCTAATGCAGAATGCTATACACATTCTCTTTATTTTAATGAAATTTAATTCACTATTAATTCAATTTTCGTTCTCATTTAGTAACTGGACTCATTTTCAAAGGTGGCGTAGAGAAAAAACGAAAAAACAAAAATATTTCGAGAACGGCACATCCTAGTGTAATGGGGTTGGTTATATTCTTTTCTTCGTTAAAAATTACGTATAAAACAAGCATTTAATGGATATATTTCAGCATACGTAGTTTTTTTATTTTAGATTTTGTCGATTTTTGCGGGCCATTTTGCAAAAAGAGCAGATTATTTTTTTCCGAATCATATCAAAATGTAATCAGCACCAGGGTGACCCACAAGCGACTTATCTACCAAATTTTGTGAAATTCGGTCCATTAGATTTTCAGCTAGAGTGGATACAAGCTTTTGCGGGCCATTTCGCAAAAAAGCGAGTTCTTTTATTCTGAATCGTACCCAAAACTAATCAGCACCAGATTCGCCCACAAGTGACTTACATACGAAATTTTATAAAATTTGGTCCATTAGTTTTTTAGTTAGAGTGGATACAAAATCTGCACAGACAGACACACAGACACACAGATAGACACACAGACACACACACAGACGTCACGCTAAAAATAGGTTTTTCGTATTCTAGTGGTCTCGAAACGTGTAGATCCGTCGAAAACTGGACTTGCGATTTTCGGCACGATTCCAATACTTTCCCTATACATTACCATGTATTGAAGGGAAAGTAAAAATACATCAAGATAAAATTAGATTTCCATCAGATACTGCAGAGAAAAATTATTCATAATGGATATTGCTTAGATGTAATATGAAAATTTCTTATAAATATTATGTTAGCTAGGATAGCAAATACCCAAACTAAATGAAATAATTGAATATTGAAAAAATTATGGCTGGTCAGCAGCAGCCTTTGGGACTAGGCTGGCCGCTGCGTTTTCTGATTAAAAAAAAATTTGATGTGGGCAACACATGACTTTCCTTATATAATGTAATGAATTTACTACTTTTGCAGTAAAAAATAGGATTTTCTTGTAGTAGATACTAATATTCTTTCCAAGATATTGAATTTTCGACAATTAGTCGTCATTTTCATTGATTTAGCGTCATTTTTATCCATTCGGCAAGATTTTCGTTAATTTGGCAACATTTCAAAAAAGTCGCCAAGTTGGCGACAAATTCGTCGCCAAAATCTCGCCAAGCGTTATGCACTAAGAAATAAGTTTTTCTTAAAGCAGATAAATGACTATTGGCGTTCAAATACAAAAGTATTATTCAAAGTATCTTTTTTCAAGAATGGAACGAGCTAGATCCACGAGAAGGATTACACTCAATTTATCGCATGGTATTACATATGAAAAGTAAACATGTTTCTCAATGGGAAATATTTTTCTTATTATTTTATATGACTTTTTGATAATTTTTTTAAAAAATGTACAATATCTCGAGAACGGTTCACGTTAGCGTTCTAAAATTTATGTCAATCGTTTTCTAATGAAAAATTACATACGAAATGTCTATTTGCGTAACTTTATTAGTGGTTTTAAATTTTTGACGATTTTTTCAAAATTTCATTCGAAAATTTAGGGGTGTTCTGAACATTCGATTGCGTATAAAAACAATAGGCTTCCAGTGTTTACGGATTGTGATTTTTGTACCAAATTTGGTTCGAATCGGTCCATTCGTTCGTCAGTTATCGTCTCCACAGACTCACTGACACACACACACACATACACACATACTTTCACACACACACACACACACACACACACACACAGACATCACTTCAAAAATGTTTGATTCGTGATCAGGGATGCTTGAAACGTGCTCTCCCGTCGAAAACTCGAATTCGAATTTTCGACCCCGTCACAATACTTTCCTTATACATTATGTATATAAGGAAAGTAAAAAGGCAAAACTATATAGGTCGCTAAACAAACTGGCGGTGCTGATTCTCTCCAGAAGCGCCCCCTGAGATGAGTTTTGAAACTGAAATACATTGTGAAAAAGAGTTACAAGGAACTGGATTCATAATTGAGAATATCATTAAATGGTTGGAACAATTTAATTCTAAAAATAAATGGTTTTGCTTGAATAACATTTTGTAAAATTAAACTTAAATAAAGTTCATTAAATTTATTCGAATTTTTCAGCCTCATTTGTTTTGTTTACAGACTTTCAAAGCGTTGCAATTATTCACTAACTGTTTATGGCTAACCAGCACTTTTAATTTTCGGCCCGATTTCATCTGGATTCTCCAACCATAACACATCAAAATATTAAATTAGTTTACAGACTTACTTGGCGGTACACTTAACAACATATATTAAACTTAACAAGATATAGTAAATTTAACAACATATCTGAAGAAATTTTAGTTACAAGTAAATCTATAAAGTAACCTTGTTTAATTCTGTTCAAGCCTCGTCAATAATTAAAAATCTTAAAATCCCTCAAGTTCATTTAACCTCGTAATATTTTTAAATATAACAGCTCCCCCAACCTCCTTTGGAAAACCCTAGTTAAAATACTAAAATATCGAAATTATAAGCACTATACTTCGAAAACTAAGAGCTCCATACAAAATTCTATTATATACACATGCAAAAAGCAACAAATTCGGAAAAAGCTTCTTAAGAAAGCTACAAATTCGAGAAAAGCTTCTTTAAAAAGCTACAAATTTTGAAAACACTTCTTTAAAATGCTACAATGTCAGAATATACTCCCTATGCAAATACTAGCTATTATCCATGGACCTGTTTCGCGCTTATTATGTATTCGTCAGGAGCGCATAACAAGCGCGAAACCGATCCATAGACACTGGTATTTACAATAGGAGTGTCTTCCGAATTTTGAGAACGCCCCTTATATGTAGGTTTTGTGCTTATGAGCTATAGATTCTTGCTTATTTTTATAGCACTCTCAGACTTTGATATATAAGCTTTACAAACTTAAAAAATCTGATGTGAGCAGCACATGACTTTCCCTGCAGACTTATATTAACGTTCTCTTTATTTTAATTAAATTTATTTCACTTTTAATTCAATTTTCGTTCTCATTCGGTAACCGGGCTTATTTTCAAAGGTGGCGTAGGGAAAGTACGAAAAACTAAAATATCTCGAGAACGGCTAGTCCTAGTGTAATGGGGTTGGTCTTATTCTTTTCGTCGTTAAAAATTACGTATTAAATCAGCATTTAATGGATATATTTGAGTATACCAAGTTCTTTAGTTTAGATTTGGACGATTTTTGCGGGCCATTTTGCAAAAAAAGGCAGATCATTTTTTTCCGAATCGTACCAAAATCTAATCAGCACCAAGGTAACCCACAAGTGACTCATCTACCGAATTTTGTGAAATTCGGTCCATCAGTTTTTCAGTTAGAGTGGATACAAGCTTTTGCGGGCCATTTCGCAAAAATAGGCGGGTTCTTTTATTCCGAATCGTACCCAAAACTAATCAGCACCAGCCCCGGACACAAGTGACTTACCTACAAAATTTTGTGAAATTCGGTCCATTAGTTTTTTAGTTAGAGTGGATACAAAATCTGCACAGACAGACACACAGACACACAGACAGACACACAGACACACACACAGACGTCACGCTAAAAATGGTTTTTTCGTATTCTAGAGGTCTCGAAACGTGTAGATCCGTCGAAAACTCGAGTTGTGATTTTCGGCATGATTCCAATACTTTCCCTATACATTACCATGTATTGCAGGGAAAGTAAAAATGGAAAATTTTCAATCTTTTTCAACTTGACAAAGTAATTACTCGAAAACTCTGAGCGTTTTTAAAGAAAAAGTATAAATTGGATTTCCGAACACATATTTTGTTGTGTACTATTTATATTTATCTTTCATCAAATTTTATGCTCGTTTTTTCAAACCTTATGCTCGTTAAATCTAGGGAGGTACTAAAATTTTGCTTATTAAGACGAGCAAGCTATGTTTGTATGAACGTTATACTAACTACAATTTCATCCTCTACATCGTTAAATCTAGGCTCCTTAAATCTTATGCTCTTTAAATCCAAGGAGGTACTAAAATTTTGCTCCTTGAAAACGAGCAAGCCATGTTTGTATGAAAGTTGTACTAACAACAGTTCTATAATCTCTTCATTAAATCTGGAATTTCGATAAACATGAACTCGTTCTAACACGAGTTCTTCGGTACTGTTGTATTTGGGGAAAATATCTTTTACTTTATCTACAATACAGGGAAATGTTGCGAACATTCAATATTCTCTCACTGGCGTCCCCCGTCTTGTCTTTCGTCCCTATCGCAGACCAAACAGTACCATTGGAGTGTTTTTTTAGAAGACAGCGGTACGAATATTATTTCCTTGACGTCACTATATGGTTGCTAGAATTTCGAGTCAGAAGACGGGTTTTCAGTATCGCCAATTTGGCGGCATTTGGCGACTTCCGGAATGCTCCAGAAACTTGACGAAATAACGATTAATCTATCAGATATCAGATAATTCTGAAATTTTCTTCAGAGAGATTTCCAGAAGATTCTATAAAGAGACTATAAAAAGGACTCATCACTCCCTTGGAGTTCAATTGAAGAGTTGACAATATACAGTGAACTGTGACATTTGTCAATATTTTATGAACAGTAGCGTTTGTTTTAAGTGCTGTTTAATTGTATATTGTTCCTGTTTACTTTGTGATTGTGGATAAACGTTAGTTATCCAGAAAATTGGACTCGTTCTTATATCCCTTGTATACACTCAAGATCCTAGAGGATACGTTTAGCAACAGTAATGTTTAAGGAATAGAACTGGAACCGGGTCGAAACTCGATCACACTTCGAGATTTCGATGGATCTACACGTTTCGAGAAACACGAAATAATTATTTTTAGCATGACGTCTGTGTGTGTCTGTCTTTTAATGCAGTGAATGCAACCACTCTAAATCAAAAATTATTTGACCAAATTTCGTAAAATTTGGTAGGTAAGTCACTTGCAAGTTACCCTGGTGCTGATTAGATTTTGGTACGATTCGAGATTTTTTTTTCTTTTTTCCTTTTTGCGAAATACCCCGCAAAAATTTCTATATCTTAAGTCACGTGGGGGTGGGTCTCCCTGGTGCTGATTAGATTTTGGTACGATTCGGAAAAAAGAACCTGCATTTTTGTGAAATGGCTAGCAAAAATCGTCAAATGGTACGGTTTGGAAAGAACCTCCTTTTTCGAGTCTGTGGAGACGATATCTCACGAACAAAAGGAGTGTTCAGAATGAAATTCGTTACAAAAATTACAATCAGTGAATACTGGAAGGCTATTGATTGGAAACGTAATTGAATGTTTGGAAGATTCCGAAATTATGGAATGAAATTTTGAAAAAAAATCTGAATCTTCAATAATATTACATAAATTATTATTTCTTCTGTAATTTTCCATTAAAAAACGATTGACATAAATTTCAGAACTCTAGCATGACCCGCTCTCGAGATATTGCAATTTTTTCAATAAATTTATCGAAATATCATATAAAATTAAAAGAAAGTATTAACTATTGTAAAATATGTCAACTTTTCATATTCAATATTATGCAACAAAAGTGTTAACATCACTCTCGTGGATCTAGATCGTTCCATTCACGAGAGAAGATACTTTGTGTAATAGCTTTGTATTTTGATTCTTAACAGTTCTCCAACGGTCATTTATATATATAAAAAATGTTCTGCTCTCCGTTTATCTGCAACGCTTGACGACCAATTCGGCAAACTTGGCGAGTCATTTAACGAAATATTGCAAAAATGGCGATATTTCGCCCCAGATTAACAAAAACATCCTTAACATTGCAAAAATGACGAAATTTACGCAAGTTATGCAAGTTAACGAAAGTGACGCAAAATTGTTGAATAAATTATTATTCGAATATTTAAAAATATAGACAGTATTGCTTATTTTAGATGCTATCAATATTGATCATTATCAATTTAGAGTTGCGCAAAATAGAAATTAATTGGGTACTTCGAAATAGCCATGTTGTCATCAGCTAAAGCGCCCGACGTACCATTCAACATTAAAAACGTTATACCGTAGATCTTATACATCATGTTTTCACTGTGAATGAAGTAAATTCATTGGATTTCGGTACGATTCGGAAGTCATAGTATACCTCTCTAATGCCGTGTTGGGCCTCCTTTAGCTCGATATCTGGATTTTCATATCTGGCGATCTAAGTGGCCAAATCGTATTCTGAAATTGTCCGTAATGCTCCTCAAACCAATCAAGAGCAATATGGGTCCGGTGACATGAAGCATTATCAACCTGGAACATCGCATCGTTATTGGAGTATACGTAAAGTCCATAAACTACTGTAAATTGTCACCAAGCAACTAAATATAGCTATTTCCTGTCAATGACAGATTCAATTTGACCAGAGAACCCAATAACACTCCCAAGTAAACACTCCCCACACCATTGTGGAACCACCACCAGCTTTCACAGTGCTTTGTTAACAAGTTGGATCCATATTTGCGCCACACCCGAACGCGACCATCAGCTTGTACCAACTGGAAATGAGACTCAAAATGAGATCAACTGGAAATGAGACTATCTTGTTTTAGTCATCTAGGGTCCATCGCATCCAGCGTCGTTCAGTCATCTAGGGTCCAGCGTCGTTCGTCTGTTAGTACTGACACTTCCGCTCAGACGTTGCTGGTCTCGATGATTCAGCAAACGTGGCTACCCACTGCACTGGCTCTTGTGGGAAATAGTGTCTTCCATAAGGTACTCTGTATACACCCTTGACACTATCGAGCGAGAAATCTTCAAAGTCTCAACAACTTCCGAAATGCTATGCTTCATGCGTCGAGTTCCAACTATCCTTCCAGGTTCAAACTCGTTTAATTCCCGTCGGGTAGCCACTATCACGTTATTTAACGTTTCACAAGACATTCAAGAGTCCAACAGACAACACTGACAACCATCTGACTCTTTATACCTATTGAGCGCAATGCGAGCGCCATTTGTAAATTTGCAGACTACTATCCCATGAATTTTAGCACTTGAGTGTATATAGGTAAAGTCATCTGCTGCCCACATCACATTTTTTTTATCCTTTGCACAAAGTATTTTAACATATTGATATACATTGAGAGATGGCCATCTTTCGAAAAACGCATGAGATGTATTCAGGCAATTTAAAAACTTGCTTTTCTTTCAAAATTTCGAACTGCAATGGAATGCGACTCAACTTCATTTTCTCAAAACCAGAGTTCATTTTTAAGCAAGTTCTGCCATAATTATGGTATGTTACTCTTCATTTTAAAGGGCTTGCCTCCTCCGCCCACTCACACCCGGGGGGGAGGCATTGCCCACCCTAGAGAGAGCTAATAACGTCAAAAACACAAAAACTGTATCGCGACTATTTTTCACTACAATTACTAAAACTATTAATTTTCTTGATCATTGAGGCATAATAATAACGCCATTTTTGCATGATTATATCAAAATTTGTCCAATGATGTCATGTTAAAAAAATATAAAATGTCGAACTAAGAAAAATTCTATCACGTTCTAGATTTTTCGTTAGCAAAGTCGAATATAGAATTCCATAAAAATTTAATCATATATATGTCAGCTCTCGTGTACACAAGAAATCGACCACAAACAGACAGACATCACTTTAAAAATAGCCAAAACGTTTTCAGGAGCTCCTAAAAGATATATTGACTTCAAAATCTCGAAATCAAAAATTTTCGTGAAAACAATACTTCATCCGTACTACGAATGAGAGATTAAAAATTTTCAGAAACACAATATTTCCTCCGTACTAGTGATTTTCAACCTTTGTGAGACAGTGGTCCGGTAAAGACTTTTTTAAAAGACTAGGGCGCTGTCCTCCGAAATTGACCCGAAAAAACCTTTGAAACATTTTTTGAGATTCATACATAAACTAATATAGGTATTCATAATTAATCATGGCTTCATTATGAAGAGTATTTGTATATTTGTGTATAAGATATGGCACTTTGACAAATAAAAAATTACATTTAAGTAAGTTATCAATTACTGGCCTCATGAAATTTTGTAGCATATTGTAATTTCCTCTGGCCAATCATTCAATTAATTGAATTTTTACTGATTATCGTTGGCATATCCCATTCTGATCACCAAAAATGTATAATAGTATTCAGTATAAAATTTATTATTGTATCATTAAATTAATTTTACTGTATAATTAATTGCTTTCTTAAAAAGAAAATGGTATACAAAAAATATTTATCCATTATAATTCACGACAGAAGTCAGCTGAGCAGTCACTCTTATATTCATATTTAAATGCAGATTGGTCACTGACATTTGTTACATAGATGTTATTTAAACGTTCTGGTTCTGAGCTTTTCTACACATTCGCGAATAATATTATCCTTAGGATATTTCCACTATGAAATATTTATTCATAAAAATGCTTAGAAAACTAAAACGACAAATTCCAGGAGGATCTCTATCAGACAGGTCAATTTGTCAATTTGTTTTCAGTTAGATTGAATGCATGCGATTTTTGTGTACTAGTTTCAAAGAAAATGCAGGTCCTTTCTTCTCGAATCCTAAAAGAATCTAATCAACGCCAGGGTAACAAACCCACAAGAGATTTATCTATCAAATTTTGTGAAATTTAGTCAATTAATTAATCAGTTAGAGTGGGTGCATACGATTTTTGAGGACCAGTTTCCAAGAAAAGACAGGTCCTTTCTTCCCGAATCGTAAAAGAATATAATAAGCCCTAGGGTAACCTACAACTGACTTATCTATCAAATTTTGTGAAATTTGGTCTATTGGTTTATCAGTTAGAGTGGGTGCATACGATTTTTGTGGACCAGTTTCCAAGAAAAGGAAGGTCCTTTCTTCCCGAATCATAAAAGCCCCAGGGTGACCAACAAGGTAATCAGCAGGGTAATCAGCCCCAGGGTAACTAACAAGTGACTTATCTATCAAATTTTGTGAAAGTTAGTTAATTAGTTTTTGAGTTAGATTAGATGCATGCATTTCACAGACAGATACACACACAGACGTCACGCAAAAAATAGATTTTTCATGTTCTAGAGGTCCCAAAACGTGTAGATCCAGCAAAAGCTCGAGTTGCCATTTTGGACGTGATTCCAATACTGACCATATACATGACCATATATTGCAGGGAAAGTAAAAAATGTGTGAAAGTAAAAATTTTATTATCACTTACCGTTTGGATGCCTTTGAGTAGTCCAGCTGGTGTGATGAGCGGTTTAATATCAAATTTAACATTAAATGACATGATTACAGATTTACAAATTCACAGATTTTCTGTAGGTTAAAGTTAGGGGCTATTTTTGTAGTGTGATGTATTCAATATGTTTCTCCAGAAAGCGGTTAAAACAATTACTGACAATGCAGTGAGTTTTGTTTGCTATCTATAGATAGAGATAAATGCTTCGTTTAAGAGATTGTGATTTTGAGCCATTCCGATTGTTCCAAACCAATAACAGATTGCACCTACGCAATCATTTATATCTTAAACAAGAAAGATCAATCATGCATAAAGCATTGATTATGAAACACTTTCCAACTGAAATGCAATTTTATTTAAATATCTCTGAAAATGCAATACAGTCAGCTGTGATATTTTTAAAATGATCACAGAATTGCAATAATTTATTTAACTTCAGCATTTAAATTTTTATAAATAAAAATTAACGTTATTCAAATGACGTCATCGAAATATAAATCGTTTGGCTCTCTATGGCCAGCAGTGAATGCATTTATGCACTTTTTCTTCAAGACTCCGGTGTTAAATAATTTTGCGTGAAAAAATTCAGCAATTCTTATACAACTCGTCTCATAATCACTTGTTTACATTTTGCATTCATTAAAATTAGGCTTCTTGGCAGAAATAATCAAGGTTTGATGATCATTAAAACTCAAAATTATTGTAATTGCGTTGGCACAGAATATAGATGCACAGGATATACGCAAAAAAGCGGTTTTAAGACAGATGCAACACTAAATATAAATTTAAAAGAACTTTAAAAATCACGATTTTTACTCGGGGAAAAAAAGATGGATGCCATATTTTAATTTGAAATGGATCACATGATCTCTTCATATTATATGTGTGGAAAGCCCAGGTCCCCCGACTCACCTGAGGGGATGAGCAGCAAAGTGAGCGGCCGGCATATTATACGTGTTGTTGTTGAAACCCATACCGTCCGACCTACCAGAAAGGTGTAAGGTAACTGTTTGGACGGCCGGGAAGAGCCACCCAATTTAGACCAGAACCCAGTGGGGGAGGCATCCACAGAGACCGTACCCTCCTTCCCCTACCGCCATCCTCTCGGAAGAACTTAGGGACCCACATGTTTAACGTGATCGTACTCCGCGTAAACACGGCGGCAGTTTTGGCAGAGGAGGGAATCGAACCCGTGCCTACCGAGTGCAATTCTAACCATTGGGTTACCGTGCCCGCATATCATATGTGTCGAAAGCCTAGACCGTCCGACTCGTCCTTAGACATGAGCAACCATTTGGACGGCCGGGCATATATTATATGTGTGGAATTGCTATTTTAATTTTTATTTAAAAACCACCAAACATATTTTGTTGAATTTTTTTATATATTTTATGAGATAATTTGAATATTTTCCAAAATTTTCGAAACAATTTGTGAATTTTAACTTCGTTTAAAATATGTTTGAGAAATTAGAACCCATAGAGTTCAATGTATTTCAGTTTTCCAACCCAGGTTCAATTCAAAACTAATTGGGTGATATTATTCATTTACATTCCCATATGGCCCACAGACCGCTCCAATAACATACTAAAATTTCATTTTGATAAAGTCTTTTTTAAGGCAGTTATCGTGCAAACGGATAGACAGCCGGAATGAACAAAGTCATAAACACTTTTCAACTATGTTGCAAAGTGTTAAAAATGTAAAATTTACGATTTGATTGCGAATTATCAGATAACAAGAAAGATCAATCATGCTTAAAGCATTGATTAAGAAACACTTTCCAACTTCAATGCAATTTTATTTAAACATGTCTAAAATGTAATACATTCCTCGGTAATATTTTAAAACTTCTCACAATAATACGTTGATTTATTATAGTTGAAAACTTAAACATTCATCCAAAAAAATGAACTTGATTCAAATGACGGCATTGAAATATAAATTGCCTGGTTTAAACATCTCTAAAATGTGATATATTACTCGGTAACAATTTTAGAATTATCATAATACCACGATAATTTATTATATTTAAAAACTTCATCGAAAACAACTGAAATTCATTCAAATGACGTCATAGAAAAAATAACACGCCTGGCTCTCTCTAAAAAAGCAGCATTTCATTCATAAATAATTTCCCATTCATGTCATTCATCACAATACTATAATAATTTATTTTATTTAAAAATTAAGACCATGGAGCTATAAGTAATTTAACTCTATGCTTAAAACTTCATCGCAAAAAATCGTCCTTCTCTCGGTAAAGTCAATGAATATTTCTTTCATATCAGCTATGCAGACTCCATGAGCTAAATTCTTTTGCATTAAAAAAATACAGCAATTCCTATACAACTCATCCTACATATTTTGCTGTTTACATTTCACATAAGTGAAAAATAGGCTTCGTTAGAGAAATAATCAAAGTTGGATGCTCATTTAAATTCAAATATATTGTCATTGCGTTGTTTCAGTACGTAGATGCACAGAATTTAAGCGAAAATAAAGAGGTTTTACGACGAATACAACACTCAATATGAATTAAAAAGAACTTTAAAAATGACCATTTTGAGACAAGATGGATGCCGTATTATATTTTGAAGTTGGTCACGTGATCGTTTCATATCATGGTCACGTGATCGCTTCATGTAAGAGGTGTAATTATTATTTTAATTTTTATTTAAAAAACTACTGAATATATTTCGCTGAATTTTTTTTTCTATATTTTATGGAACAATTTGAATATTACCTAAAATTTTCGAAGCAATTTGTGAAATTTAAATCCGCTTAAAAAATGTTTGAAAAATTTGGTCCCATTGGGTTCAATGTATTTCATTTTTTCAACCCGGGTTCAATCCAAAACTAATTGGGTGATATTATATTTATTTATATTCCCATAGGTCCTACAGACCGTCTGAACAACATACTAAAATTTCATTTTGATTAAGTCATTTTTACGGCAGTTATCGTGCTAACGGACAGACAGACAAACAGACAGATAGAACAAAGTCATAAACACTTTTCAACTTTGTTGTAAAGTGTTAAAAATAAACGGAAGGATAAATTCATTTTGTGCATTCGGTACATTTTGTGCATCAGCGTGGAAAGATACACAATACTTACACAGTAAAAGATATGCATCCGAACTGTTCAGAAGGAAACAGAAATCCAACTGCTACGTAGGCATTGGAAAGATTTTTGTTACATGAAGAATTTAACAGCGAAACTTTCTCCCATCAATACTTTTTGCCCTTGCGTTTAATTGGATTGGATTATGTTGACGCTCTTTTGTTCTGTTTATGCACAAGAACAATAATTTGACTTGGACCTAAAGTTTGAAGAAGATTCTGAACAATTTCGGAAATGTGTGAATGAATAGCCACCGTATAATTGAATAGCCTTGGAATGAATAGTCACCGTATTTAAACTTGTTTTCTATAATTCCAATGATTACAGAGTGAACAGGTTGTCCACTGATGGCGTATTTGGGGTGAACTATGTATAAGTAGAATATCACATTGGGACTTTAAGAAACAACCTGTTTAAAATTTTCTTGGCTCTTAAATCTTTGTATTTCCTGAAAATAAATTTGATGTGGGCAGCACATGACTTTCCTCCCAGACTTAAATTCATTTTATTACTTTCCTTCATAATCCATTACATTGAGTTTATTTGCACAAAGAATATAGACAATAAATTTGATGTGGGCAGCACATGACTTTCCTCCCAGACTTCAATTCATTTTATTACTTTCCTTCATAATCCATTACATTGAGTTTATTTTCACAAAGAATATAGACAATTACACTGTAAGACAAAAAAATCGACGCAACCCGCAAAATAATGCCATATTAAAGAAACTTTACATGCAATCACCTTTCCACCGAATATGAAAATGATCAAACGTTCGCAGCCAATGAATGAATAGTCGGAACTACAGTGCATTGAAACTGAACACTATGGTGGTGTATATAAAGAGCGAACCTCGCTTACAGGAACAAAACGTGCAGTGGATTTCGATTGCGTTTACGTACCTTGATTGTAACAATGCCTCGCCGTCGAATTCGAGGCCACTACGAGCATATGAAGGAGTTTGAAAGAGGGCGTGCGGTCGGACTGCATGAGACTGGATAGGCAAACTACGATTCGCTCGGCATTTGGGTAGGAGCGATGCAGCAATTAGACAATGTTAGCAGAAATGGGTTCGGAATGGCAGATTTCAGCGGCAAGCGGGCAGCGGACCGCCTAGAGCGACGATAAAACGGAAAGATACAGCGATTGTCAGTGCAGCTGTCACAGTCCGAGATTCGTTGTTATCGACCATCCAACGTATGACAAGCACGGAAGTGACCACCCGGACCATTAATAGAAGACTACTGGAGTAGAATCTATACTCGCGGCGTGCATTATGCCGCCTACCACTGACCAGTATGCACCGTCAACAGCGATTGCAATGGTGCCAAGTCCGATCAACGTGGAATTGTTCGGATTGGCAACGAATTTTCTTCAGTGATGAGTCTCGTTTCGAACTGAGTCCCGACGACCAGATGTGTCTGGAAACAGCCCGGACATCATGAGCGTCCTCCTCATACTGTCACACGTCACACGGCCCGACAACAGGGAGTTATGGTCTGGTGTGCCATTTCGTTTAATAGCCGGACCCCTTTGATAGTCCTCCGTGTCACCATCACAGCACAGCGGTACGTTGCCGACATTCCACGACCCATTGCGTTGCCATTCCTTTCGCGACTCCCCGGGCTAACTTTTCAGCAAGGTAATGCCAGGCCACACACAGCATGCCTCTCTATTGATTGTCTGCGTGCTTACGACACACTTCCTTGGCCATTGCTCTATGTCCTCGGATGAGTCGGGTGGTCTGGGCTTTCGACACTTCCTTGGCCAGCCAGATACCCAGATCTCTCGAATATTGAGCACATTTGGACATTGAGCACATTTGATTGTTTGCATCCGTCCTAAAACCAATTTATTTTTGCTTAAATTCTGTGCATCTACATACTGAAACAACGCAATTACAATATATTTGAGTTTAAAGGATCATCCAAATTTGATTATTTCTACAACGAAGCCTATTTTTCACTTATGTAAAATGTAAACAGCAAAATATGTAGAATGAGTTGTATTAGAATTGCTGTATTTTTTTAACACAAAATCATTTAGTTCATGGAGTCTGCGTAGCTGATATGAATGAAATATTCATTGATTTTACGAAGAGTAGGACAATTTTTTCCATGAAGTTTTACGGATACAGTTGATTAATTACTTGTAGAGAAGATTAATTACTTGTAGCTCCATGTACTTAATTTTTAAATAAAATAAGGTATTATAGTATTGTGATGAATGAAATGAATGGGAATATGTAATGAATGAAATGTTGTTTTTATAAAGAGGTCCAGGCGTATTATTTTTTCTATGACGTCATTTGAATGAATTTCAGTTGTTTTCGATGAAGTTTTCAAATATAATAAATTATCGTAGTATTATGATAATTCTAAAATTATTACCGAGGAATGTATCACATTTTAGAGATGTTTAAACCAGGCAATTTATATTTCAATGCCGTCATTTGAATGAAGTTCATTTTTTTCGATGAAGGTTTAAGTTTTCAAATATAATAAATTAATGTAGTATTGTGATAAGTTTTAAAATATTACCGAGGAATATATTGCATTTTAGCCATGTTTAAATAAAATTGCATTGAAGTTGGAAAATGTTTCATAATCAATGCTTTAAGCATGATTGATCTTTGTTGTTTTGTCTTAAAGTGTATTTGAGATTACACGCAGTTTACAGTTTTAATTCAATTTTTATTTCCATTTGACGATTGGATGTATTTGCAAAGGCGGCGTGGTAAAAATGCAAAAAAAGTAAAAAATATCTCGAAAATGGTTAGTTCTAGAGTTATGAATTTGATCTCATTCCTTTTGTTTTAAAAAATTACATATATAACAACTATTTAATAAATACACTCTAGCAGACGTAGTCGTTTATTTTAGATTTTGTCAACTTTTGCAGGCCATTTACAAAAAATGTCGATTTATATGCCAATAAAAAATGCCAATGCTTTTTTTTTCAAATCGAACCAAAATCTAATCACTACTGGGGTTACCCATTAGCGACGTACCTACTAAATTTCATAAAATTTGGTCAATTAGTTTTTGAGTTAAAGTGGATACATGCATTGCACAGATACACAGAGCGACGTCATGTTAAAAAATAGTTTTTTCATGTTCTGGTGTGCTCGAAACGTGTAGGTCCGTCGAAAAATTGAGTTTAGATTTTAAACATGATTCTAATGCTTTCCCTATGCATATTCATGCATTGTAAGGAAGATAAAAACAACTGATTGT
Organism: Amaurobius ferox; assembly: GCA_951213105.1. Taxonomy (NCBI): domain Eukaryota; kingdom Metazoa; phylum Arthropoda; class Arachnida; order Araneae; family Amaurobiidae; genus Amaurobius; species Amaurobius ferox. The sequence goes on along the minus strand of OX578149.1, from coordinate 82,062,800 downwards.
TCTGAACATCATTCCTTTTATTGTCAGAAAAAATGTTTTGTTATGTAGCAAATTTATAATATCACGTTTGTGCAAAATTAGGGTGAACATTTTCTCTTTAAGGGACTTCTGAAGTTTTCAGGATACCAAAGAAAATGATGCGGTTAAATAGCTTTTACAAAATGATAGATTTATGAATAGGCAAATTTTGTATCTATCTACGCGTGATCGGCTCTCAGTGGGTAGTAAAAAAGCTCCGAAATTTTCTCCTGCAGCCCTTGACTTTTTTATCTCTTTAAAAAATTACATAAAAATTACAGAAAAATATTTTCCAGCAGAAGTTAATATTAATAAAATTTAAGAATTATTCTTAACTAACACAATAAATAAAAATTTCGTTAACATTAAATAAATACAAAAATAAATTGATTTATTATAGATTTAAAGACAAATAACAACCTTCTTCATCTGGACCGTGCTGAAATAGAAGGCTGTTATTTGTCTTTGAAACTATTAAACCAATTGATTTTTGTATTTCTGCAGTAGTTACGAAGTTCTTATTTATTGCTTTATTATTGCAACGAATTTCAAGCAATTGTTTGATTATTATTAACTAGTTTCAAATATGTGAAATATATACAATGTAATTATGTAGAAAAGTATATCACTTTATGTACGTATACTATTTTCTACTCACACTTTCCAACATAGTTGTAAAGTGTTTATGACTTTGTTAATTCATTCTGTCTGTCTGTCAATCCGTACAGTCTGTCTGTCAATCCGTCTGTCCATCACGATAACTGCCGTAAAAATTACTTTATCAAAATTAAATTTCAGTATGTTGCTGAGACGGTCTGTGGGACATATGGGGATGTAAAAGAATAACATCACCCTATTAGTTTTTTATTTAACCTAGATTAAAACAAAAAAGATCAATCATGCTCAAAGCATTGATTATGAAACACTTTCCAACTTCAATGCAATTTTATTTAAACGAGTCTAAAATGCAATACATTCCTCGGTAATATTTTAAAACTTATCACAATACTATATTAATTTATTATATTTGAAAACTTAAACCTTCATCGAAAAAAATGAACTTCATTTAAATGACGTCATTGAAATATAAATTGCCTGGTTTAAACATCTCTAAAATGCGATACATTCCTCGGTAATATTTTTTAAAACAATCATAATACTACGATAATTTATTATATTTGAAAACTTCATCGAAAACAACTGAAATTCATTCAAATGACGTCATGAAAAAATAACACGCCTGGATCTCTCTATAAAAACAGCATTTCATTCATAATTTTTCCCATTCATTTCATTCATCACAATACTATAATAATTTATTTTATTTAAAAATTAAGACCATGGAGCCACAAGTGATTAAACTCTATGCTTAAAACTTCATCGAAAAAAATCGTCCTTCTTTTTATAAAATTAATGAGTATTTCATTCATATCAGCTATGCAGACTCCATGGGCTAAATAATTTTGTATTAAAGAAATACAGCAATTCTAATACAACTCATTCTACATATTTTGCTGTTTACATTTTACATAAGTGAAAAATTGGCTTCGTTGTAGAAATAATCAAATTTGGATGATCCTTTAAACTCAAATATATTGTAATTGCGTTGTTTCAGTATGTAGATGCACAGAATTTAAGCAAAAATAAATTGGTTTTAGGACGGATGCAACACACAATATGAATTAAAAGGAACTTAAAAAATCACGATTTTGAGACAAGGTGGATGCCATATATCATTTTGAAATGGGTCATGGGATCTTTTCATATCATGGTCAAGTGATCACTTCATGTAAGAGGTTTAATTAATATTTTAATTTTTATTTAAAAAACTACTGAATATATTTCGCTGAATTTTTTTTTAAATATTTTATGGAGCAATTTGAATATTACCTAAAATTTTCGAAGCAATTTGTAAATTTTAAATCCGCCTAAAAAATGTTTGAAAAATTAGGTCCCATAGGGCTCAATATATTTCATTTTTTCAACCCGGGTTCAATCCAAAACTGATTGGGTGATATTATTCATTTATATTCCCGTAGGTCCTACAGACCGTCTGAACAGCATACTAAAATTTTATTTTGATTAAGTCATTTTTACGGCAGTTATCGTGCTAATGGACAGACAGACAGACAGACAGAATGAATGAACAAAGTCATAAACACTTTTCAACTTTGTTGTAAAGTGTTAAAAAATGAAATACATTGAACCCTATGGGACATAGTTTTTCAAACACTTTTTAAGCGGAGTTAAAATTCACAGATTGCTTCAAAAATTATAAAATATATTCAAATTATCAAGTAAAATGTGTAAAAAAAATTCAGCAAAATATGTTAGATAGTTTTTTAAATAAAAATTGAAATAATAATTACACCTATATTATATGAAGAGATCACGTGACTCATTTCAAAATAAAATATGACAAACATTTTATCGCCTGTGTAAAAATCGTGATGTTTGAAGATCTATTAAATTTATATTTGGTGTTGCTTCCGTCCTAAAACCACTTTATATCTGCATATTATCTGTGTATTTAATTCTGCGCCAACGTAATTACAATACTTTTTATTTTAAATTATAACTAAACTTTGATTACTCCTACAACGAAGCCTAATTTCTACAGCATGCAGAATGTAAACAAATCAAGCGATTGTAAGATGAGTTGTATAAGAATTTTTTTCACGCAAAATTATTTAGCTCTGGAGTCTAGATTATAAGGGATATGAATGAAATATTCATTGATTTTACATGGAGAAGCAGACGATGTACAGCATTGCCTGTTATGATGAAGTTTTAAGTTTCCACGTATAATAAATTATTGTAGTACTATGATAATTTGAAAAATATCGGCGCTGAATGTATCGCATTTTACAGCTGTTTAAATAAAATTGCATTTCAGTTGGGAAGTGTTTCATAATTAATGCATTATGCATGATTGTTTTCGTGCTGAATTATACACCACAAGCGATTGTCACAATTTTCGCAATATCGGAAAATTGTGTAACCGATATATTTATTTCAATTGATATTAGTAATTTTGGATTAAAACCAATATTCATATTACTGCTAATGGTCGGCAGCATCCTACGTGTGATGAATCTTCCACTGTTTTAATTCAGTAATATACATCTACAATATACTCTCACTCCTATAAGACCATCCATACATTCTGGATATATTCAAAATTTTTCGTGTAGATCTGTGTATTGAAGACCAGAGTTTACATTAAACTCATATCTGTAAAATGATTGTAAGGCATAGAAAAAAATATATAGATACAGAAAACACTAATTTTAATTACATATCTTACAAAATTAGACAAAATACAAATTTTTGCTCTAAAACAAATAAACTATATAATTGAAGTTGCAGGGAAACTGTTTGAGGTAAAAAAAATGCAACATTGAGTGTACATTTTCCATTTCACACCGTTGCCAACTTTTGAAATATAAATCATTTATGAACAGTTGCAATCAGCTGAAATAGGAATGAAAGCATCGGTTGATGAGACATGTATCGCTTCAGATGTCATGACTTCAGTTGCCGTGAATTCAGCTGCTGTTAATTCCTGAAGTGTCTAACAGCCTCCAATGTACACACTAAATACAAAATTGTATTCACAAAACCTAGAGCCTGAAGAAAGGACAGTTGTTTAGTTTGCGTTTCGTTTACAACACTCATCTACATGCATGAAAATTCAGTTGTAAATAAAATACAATATATCATTTATAGGCAAAACGTGGCAGTAGTTTGTACGTCAAGAAAAAAGTACACAGTATCCACTGTTTACTGAAGAAAATTAAGAAAAATCCTGTTTGTTTATAAATATAAATGCTACGTGCTTAAAACAATCCTACTACTTTCATTTTGTGAAGTGTAAAAAAACATATTCCAGTTTCTGAGCCTATACAGTTTTCCCGAATTTATATATACCTCTGAAACCTGGAGCTTACGGATCCCTCCCTATAACTATTAGGTCAAAGGAATTTTTCGGGCACGACGGTACAATCAGGATATCTTTCGTAGCAGAGGGTGAAGCAAGAGCAGCCCCACACACTCCCCTCCCTGGAGAAGAGTTCAGTCGATTTTCAGTGAGGAAGGGGCAACCCGAAAAATCTCCGCCGCATTTTCAGCGCCAAAACTCAGTCGGGAGCTTTAACAGTCGGGAATTGGGTCATACTTCAGCTTACGTCTGTGTGACGTCAGTCGTAGTCATCCAGGAGATAGAGGAGAAATGAAGGATCGTGTCATTGTAGTGCTGAAATCTCGTAAGAGAACATTGAGATCGTTGGAGAAAAATGGCTGCTTGCTCGTCTGTTTATAGTCGCCATTGTGGGGGCCGCTATTCCCTGTCTGTGTGGGATTGGTTTGAACTCTAGATATAAATTATTTATGAAAAGTTGCAATCAGCTATAACGGTAATGAAAGAGTGCATTGATAAGAAATGCATCACTTCAGTTGTTATGACTTCAGCTGCTGTAACTTCAGCTGCTATGAATTCAGCTGTCGTGAATTCAGTTGTTGTGAATTCAGCTTCTGTGAATTCAGCTGCTGTGAATTCAGTTGCTGTGAACTCATGAAGTGCCTAACAGCCACCAATGCGCTCCCTAAGTGCAAATCTGAATTCACAAAACCTGGAAGCTAAAGAAGGGGGAAATATTTAGTTTACGTCACATTCACTCTACTAATTTACATAAATGAAAATTTAATTGAAAAGTAAAGGGAAATATAGCATTTATAGACTACACATAGCAGTAGTTTACACGTTAAGAAAAAACAAACAGTAATCCACTCATTCCAGAAGAAAAGTAAAAAAAATCTATATACTTACAAATATTGAATTTATGTTGAAAAGTTCTTGTTGTAAAAATTTAAGAAGACCTCAACATCAAAAACCACATCACTTGCATGGATTTAAAGAATCAGTTTACGGATTTAAAGAATCAGTTTGGATTATACTCTTTCATTGAGCATATGGTAAAACTAACGATCATCAACCATTTCTAATCAATTCATCCATTATCAACTTAAACACAATATATGCTCTTCTTGTTGACGATTTTATGAACATAGAATAATATCAAGATATATAGGCATGCTTAACATACAGACATATTTTAAATGACAACACTTTAAATCAAGTACGATTTTTAGAACCACAGTAGTCACACCATGTCTCACATTGTACAGTTATAGTATGCAATTCTTGTTATAAACTAAATTTAAGTAAACTTCCATATCAAAAGTCACATTCCTTGAACAGATTCGAAGAATCAATACAAGGATTTCGGGTTGTGCATGTGCAAGACTAACAATCATCAGCCTAATGATCATCAAAAATTTCTAATCTATTTATCCATTATCAACTTCAACGTAATAGACGCTCCATTTATTAAAGAAGAGGTCAACTTTATAAACATAGTATAATATCAAGATATGTAGGCATATTTAACAATTAGTAGTTAATGACATTTCAAACGACTCCGCAGTTTAAACGAGTTACGAACCATCACCATGTCAACTATTTAACCACCTTAATATCAAATAGTAAAGCAAATGCAAGAGTATAAATAAAAAAGATTTAATCTAAACTGCTTTCAGAATCAATACAGAAATAAAAATCTGATGTGGGCAGCACATGACTTTCCCTGCAGACTTATATTAACGTTCTCTATATTTTAATTAAATTTATTTCACTTTTAATTCAATTTTCGTTCTCATTCGGTAACCGGACTTATTTTCAAAGGTGGCGTAGAGAAAATACGGAAAACTAAAATATCTCGAGAACGGCTAGTCCTAGTGTAATGGGGTTGGTCTTGTTATTTTCGCCATTAAACATTACGTATTAAACGAGCATTTAATGGATATATTTGAGAATACCTAGTTCTTTAGTTTAAATTTTGACGATTTCTGCGGGCCATTTTGCAAAAAAAGGCTGGTTATTTTTTTCTGAATCCTACCAAAATCTAATCAGCACCAGGGTAACCCACAAGTGACTCTTCTACCGAATTTTGTGAAATTCGGTCCAGTAGTTTTTCAGTTAGAGTGGATACAAGCTTTTGCGGGCCATTTCGCATAAAAAGGCGGGTTCTTTTATTCCAAATCGTACCCAAAACTAATCAGCACCAGACTCGCTCACAAGTGACTTACCTACCAAATTTTGTGAAATTCGGTCCATTAGCTTTTTAGTTAGAGTGGATACAAAATCTGCACAGACAGACAGACAGACACACAGACAGACAGACACACACACAGACAGACACACACACAGACGTCACGCTAAAAATGGTTTTTTCGTATTCTAGAGGTCTTGAAACGTGTAGATCCGTCGAAAACTCGAGTTGCGATTTTCGGCATGATTCCAATACTTTCCCTATACATTACCATGTATTGCAGGGGAAGTAAAAACAACACAGCACAACAGCACAGCAAAAACAACACAGCATATAAAATTTGAAAAAGCATAACAAAAATAAAAAATCTGATGTGGGCAGCACATAGCTTTCCCTTCAGACTTAGCAGACTTATATCCACGTTCTCTTTATTTTAATTAAATTTAATTCACTTTTAATTCAATTTTCGTTCTCATTTAGTAACTGAACCTATTTTTAAAGATGACGTAGAAAAAATACGAAAAAACTATAATATCTCGAGAACGGCTAGTCTTAGTGTGATGGGGTTGGTCTTATTCTTTTCATCGTTAGAAATTACGTATAAAACAAGCATTTAATGGATATATTTGAACATGCGCAGTTTTTTATTTTAGATTTATACGATTTTTAGGGCCATTTTGCAAAAACAGTTAGGTTATGTTTTTCAAATCATACCAAAATCTAATCAGCACCAGGGTGATCCACAAGGAACTTATCTACAGAATTTTGTGAAATTCAGTCCATTAGTTTTTCAGCTAAAGTGGATACAGGTTTTTGCAGGCCATTTCGCAAAAATAGGCGGGTGCTTTTATCCCGAATCGTACCCAAAACTAATCAGCACCAGATTCGCACACAAGTGACTTACCTACCAAGTTTTATGAAATTCGGTCAATTAGTTTTTTAGTTAGAGTGGATACAAAATCTGCACAGACAGACAGACACACACACAGACAGACAGACACACAGACGTCACGCTAAAAATGGTTTTTTCGTATTCTAGAGTTCTCGAAACGCGTAGATTCGTCGAAAACTCGAGTTGCGATTTTCGGCATGATTCCAATACTTTCCTTATACATTACCATGTATTGCAGGAAAAGTAAAAAGAGCCATTTCCCTCAGAATGAATAACAAATAGTATTTTATAGTTATTGGTATTTATCCTCACTAAAAAAACCCTTGATTGCCTTTGAAGCAAGTTGCCCGTTATTCTTTATATGCCATATTTTTAATGAAGGATGTATTTTCAGATTCATCCTATTAGCGAAACCACAAAGGGAAAATTACGTTTCTCTATTACGTCTTATATTACTTAGCGGTGTTTCTTTTTTTAAATTTACTCAAAAGAGGGATTTTTTTTCATACCTATACTGTTGTGTTCTCATTACAACTTGATATCCCTGTACTCTAAGGTTATTATGCTGTAACGGCTATTGTTCCTAACGCCGTAACTTATTTAAAATATTGCTGAATAAGATGTCATTAGCTGTATGTTAAATAATCTTGTATACAAGATTATATATCTTGAAATTATTCTATGTTCATAATGTTGACATTTCTGGTCAACAAACTAGAACATCTTATGTGCGGAAGTTGATAATTCTGAGGGGAATATCCGGGTTCGAAAAGGGTGCTATTAGTTAGAAATGACTGATAATCGTTAGGTATGCACAATATGCTCAATGAAAAAGCCTAACCTTGCAATTAATTCTCCAAATCTTAAAGGATGTATATTTTGTTCAGTAGCTTTGCTTAAATTCAATTCACAAGAACTTTACTCCATACTTTGAGATTCATTGGCAAAGGGTATTTAACCCAAAGTACATGCATATGTAAAATTAACTCTATAGTGCATGATCATATTTTCTACAAAGCTAATTAATCTTAATTTTCGGACCCTTGTGATGGAGATTTCTCAGTGCTTAAGAAAATCTGATGTGGGCAACACATGACTTTCCTTATATAATGCAATGAATTTACTACCTTTACAGTTAAAAAAAAAATGTTATTCTTATAGTAGATACTCATATTCTTTCCAAGATATTGAATTTTCTTCAATAAGTCATCATTTCCATTGATATAGCGTCATTTTTATCCATTTGGCGAGATTTTTGTTCATTTGGCAACAGTTAAAAATGTCGCCAAGTTGGCGACATTCCACCAAATTCGTCGCCAAAATCTCGCCAAACGTTATGGACGGAGAAATAAATTATTCTTATAGCAGATAAATGACTATTGGCGTTTAAATACAAAAGTATTACTCAAAGTATCTTTTTTCATGAATGGAACGAGCTAGATCCACGAGAATGATGTCACCCAATTTATCGCATGGTATTACATATGAAAAGTGACCATGATTCTCATAATAACTGACGAACGAATGGACCGATTCGAACGAAATTTGGTACAAAAATCACAATCCGTAAACACTGTCGTAACACACAATCGTGTGGTCAGGGTCTTCAATCAATCAATCCGTAAACACTGGAAGCCTATTGTTTTTATACTCAATCGAATGCTCAGAACCCCCCTAAATTTTCGAGTGAAATTTTGAAAAAATCGTCAAAAAATCAAAACCGCTAATAAAGTTATGCAAATAGACACTTCTTATGTAATTTTTCATTAGGAAACGATTGACATAAATTTCAGAAAGCTGGCACGAACCGTTCTCGAGATATTGCACATTTTACAAAAAAATTATCAAAAAGTCATATAAAATAAAATAAAAAAATATTTCCTATTGAGAAACATGTTCACTTTTCATATGTAATACCATGCGATAAATTCGGTGACATCATTTTCGTAGATCTAGCTCGTTCCATTCATGAAAAAATATACTTTGAGTAATACTTTTGTATTTGAACGCCAATAGTCATTTATCTGTTATAAAAATAACTTATTTCTACATCCATAATGCTTGGCGATATTTTGGCAACAAATTTGGCAGAATGTCGCCAACTTGGCGATATTTTTAATTGTTGCCAAATTAACAAAAATCTCGCCAAATTGATAAAAATGATGCTAAATCAATGAAAATGACGACTCATTGAAGAAAATTCAATATCTTGGAAAGAATATAAGTATACTATAAGAATAACATTTTTACTTTCCGTGCAATGCATGGTAATGTATAGGGAAAGTATTGGAATCATGTCGAAAATCGCAACTCGAGTTTTCGACGGATCTACACGTTTCAAGGCCTCTAAAATACGAAAAAACCATTTTTAGCGTGACGTCTGTGTGTGTGTCTGTCTGTCTGTGTGTCTGTCTGTCTGTGTGTCTGTGTGTCTGTCTGTCTGTCTGTGCAGATATTGTATCCACGCTAACTAAAAAACTAATGGACCGAATTTCACAAAATTTGGTAGATAAGTCACTTGTGAGCGAGTCTAGTGCTGATTAGTTTAAGTTACGATTTGGAATAAAAGAACCCGCCTTTTTTTGCGAAATAGCCCGCAGAATCTTGTATCCCTTCTAACTAAAAAACTACTGGACCGAATTTCACAAAATTCGGTAGAAGAATCACTTGTGGGTTACCCTCGTGCTGATTAGATTTTGGTACGATTCGAAAAAAAATAACCTGCCTGTTTTTGCAAAATGGCCCGCAAAAATCGTCAAAATCTAAACTAATGAACTAGGTATACTCAAATATATCCCTTAAATGCTCGTTTAATACGTAATTTTTAACGACGAAAATAATAAGACCAACCCCATTGCACTAGGACTAGCCGTTCTGGAGATATTTTAGTTTTCCGTATTTTCTCTACGCTACCTTTGAAAATAAGTCCGGTTACCGAATGAGAACGAAAATTGAATTAAAAGTGAAATAAATTTAATTAAAATATAGAGAACGTTAATATAAGTCTGCAGGGAAAGTCATGTGCTGCCCACATCAGATTTTTTTAACTGTAAAAGTAGTACATTCATTGCATTATATAAGGAAAGTCATGTGTTGCCCACATCAGATTTTTTTATGTTTTCATGGGGTCACCAAATATGATACAGACGGTTCTGCTCCCCGTGATTGAAGTAACAAGATTCTACTATTTGTTTCACTTTGAAAATAATGTCTGAAGAATGAAGGAAATCATTAAAGTAGCAAGCACGCAAGACACCGCGTTTTTTTTTTTTGCAATACCTTTATTATAAATTAATTTATTGATTACGTCACTTTAACTATGTGACATCACCATTGAATATAATTTATGCCATAAATTATACTTAAAGTATGTATAAATTATGCTTTCTTCTACCGAGACCACCCGACCTACCCGAAACTGTAAGGTACATGTTTGAACGGCGGAAAAGTGCGACACAATTTAGACCGGAACCCAGTGGGAGCAGCATCCACTAGAATCGTACCATCCTTCGCCTACCACCAATCACTTGGAAGGACTTACGAACCCTCATATGTAACGTGTCCGTACTCCGGGTGAACATGGAGACAGTTTTGGCAGAGCAGGAATCGAACACGAGTCGTCCGAGTGCAATCCACGTGCGTTAACCACTGGGCTGTCCCACCCCTGTAAACAATGTTTGAAGAGTGAAAGAAAACATTAGAGTAATATAAATAGCATGTTTTAATAATACCCTCCTTATAAATTAACTTATTGATTGCTTCACAAATAACTATATGGCATCACAATGCAATTTATGACATCATAAACTTAATTATGTCATCGGGGGCACTACATAAACGGCATATTATTCCAAAACTGTTTATCCACCGTAGTTCTATAGTTTGTTTCAATCTAACCTTGTAACAAAGAATACGTTTTCTACAGCAGTCATCCGCTATAAAAGAAAATATATTTTCATTTATAAAGCAGAGATACTCAAACTCGTAAAAATCATATATTCTTTTAGTGAAAACTACAAAGTCCAATTTTTCTTTCATGAATGTCAATTTAAAAAAATATCATTTCTCGCAAATTATTTTACGTAGAATATTTGCTTAAAATATTTGACATAGAACATTTCCATAGAACGCAGAATATATGCATGGAATGTTATGTAAGAATTTCTCCTGCAGCTACTCACTGATCGAAATCTTGGCAATATTTTACAAACGTGTCCTATTTCTCGCTCAATTACCTTTTTCACCAAACCATAACTTAGACATCAAAGCATAGAAATAGGGAGATGATGATTATACTATGGTAACTTCATTCATCAACCGCATTGGTAACTCGGTTCCCTTTTTATCGTCTGCGTTTCAAAGATTGGTTGGGAAACGTCTGATGTGGGCAGCACATGACTTTCACCACAGACTAAAATTAATTTTTCTCTTTATTTCTCTAGTAATTCATTAAATTCAGTTTCATTACACAAAATAACACTGCATTTGCATTTTTCCTTCAATTTTTGTTTTTATTTGGTAACTGAACATTTCATTAAAAGCGGCTTAAAAAATGCGACAAATACAAAATATTTCGAGAACGTTTAGTTCCAGAATAATGGGGTTAGTCTTATTCTTTTCGTAGTCAAAAATTACGTATAATAAAGTATTTAATTGGTACATCTAAACATACGTAGTTTTTATTTTAGGTTTTGACGATTTTTGCAGCCATTTCGTAAAAAAAGCAGGTTCTTCTTTTCCAAATTTTCCAAGCATAAAACAAGCATTTAATTGATATATTTGAGCATAATTAATTGTTCTGTATAGAATTTGATAATTTTTTGCGGGCCATTTCGCAAAACAAAGTAAGTTCTTTTTTCCCAAACCGTACCAAAATCTAATCAGCACCAGGGAATCCCACAAATGAATTATCTACCAACTTTTATGAAATTTGGTCAATTAATTTTTTACCTAGAGTGGATACATGAAATTTTTGCTGACCATTTCGCAAAAACAAGACGGGTTCTTTATCCCGAATCGCACCAGAGTCTAACCAGCACCAGGGTCACACACAAGTGACTTACTATAAAATTCGGCCCATTAGTTTATGAGTTTATGAGAGTGGATACGTACATTGCACAGACCGACACACACACAGATAATATAGTTTTTTCCGTCTTCTACAGGTCCCAAAAACGCAATTCCGATACTTTCCCTATACACAATTCCAATACTTTCCCTATACACAATTCCGATACTTTCCCTATACAGTAATTCCAGCGAAAGTAAAATGTATAATATGTAACAGGACGATTCGCTTACCATTGCAAGCATTGTCGTACCGTAGCCATCATCACTTTCATCCAACTTTGCAAAAGCTACGGATAATGTAACACTCGCACAGAAATAAAGAACAGAGGCAAGCAGATGGTGAAAAATTTCCTGTAATAAAAAATGAGAAACACGTGAGCAACACACATACTCATACAACATACATAGTGAAATTACTGTTGCAATAGATTAGCATGTTCACATTTCTATCACATTGCATTCGTACCATCTTCAGATTTCTATCTGAACCATCAATGCTAATAATTTTATGACTTGATTTTTCGTCATTTTACTTTCCCTGCAATACATGGTAATGTATAGGGAAAGTATTGGAATCATGCCGAAAATCGCAACTCGAGTTTTCGACGGATCTACAAGTTCACACCTCTAGAATATGAAAAAACTATTTTTAGCGTCTGTGTGTCTGTCTGTCTGTCTGTGCAGATATTGTATCCAATCTAACTCAGAAACTAAAGAACCGAATTTCATAAAATTTGGTAGGTATGTCACTTGTTAGCAAATCTGGTGTTGATTAGTTTTGAGTACGATTCAGGATAAAAGAACCCGCCTCTTTTGCGAAATGGCCCGCAAAAGTTTGTATCCACTCTAGCTGAAAAACCAATGGACTGAATTTCACAAAATTTGGTAGAAAAGTCACTTGTGGGACACCCTGATGCTGATTAGATTTTAGTATGATTCGGAAAAAAAACCTGCCTTTTTTTGCAAAATGGCCCGCAAAAGTTGCCAAAATCTAAAATAAAAAACTACGTATGCTGAAATATATCCATTAAATGCTCGTTTAATACGTAATTTTGAACGAAGAAAAGAATAAGACCAACCCCATTACACTAGGACTAGGCGTTCTCGAGATATTTCAGTTTTTTTCTCTACGCCACCTTTGAAAATAAGTCCAGTTGTCAAATGAGAACGAAAATTGAGTTAAAAGTTAATTAAAGTTAATTAAAATAATGAGAACATGAATATAAGTCTGCAGGGAAAGTGATGTGCTGCCCACATATGATTTTTTATGTTGTTGAAAAGCTGCTTCCACTGTACCATCGCCTATGGCAGTTGATCTCCCTTAGTTTCGCTACAAGAAACTTTAACAGCACGTCTGTGCGGTGGAAACATTCTGCCTTCAATTTTGTTACCTATGTCGTGACGCATGCCAGTGGCTGTTCACCAGTAAAGAAATCTGATGTGGGCAACACATGACTTTCCTTATATAATGTAATGAATTTACTACTTTTACAGTAAAAAAATAGGTTTTTCTTATAGTAGATACTAATATTCTTTCCAAGACATTGAATTTTCGACAATTAGTCGTCATTTTCATTGATTTAGCGTCATTTTCATCCATTTGACGAGATTTTCGTTAATTTTGCAACATTTCAAAAAGTCGCCAAGTTGGCGACATTCCGCCAAATTTCGTCGCTAAAATCTCGCCAAGCGTTATGCACTAAGAAATAAGTTATTCTTACAGCAGAGAAATGACTATTGGCGTTCAAATACAAAAGTATTACTCAGAGTATCTTTTTTCATGAATGGAACGAGCTAGATCCACGAGAATGATGTCACCCAATTTATCGCATGGTATTACATATGAAAAGTGAACATGTTTCTCAATAGGAAATAATTTTTTTTATTTTATATCACTTTTGATAATTTTTTTTTAAAATGTGCAATATCTCGAAAACAGTTCATGTTAGCGTTCTAAAATTTATGTCAATCGTTTTCTAATGAAAAATTACATAAGAAATGTCTATTTGCGTAACTTTATTAGTGGTTTTGATTTTTTGACGATTTTTTCAAAATTTCATTCGAAAATTTAGGTGGTTCTGAACATTCGATTGCGCATAAAAACAATAGGCTTTCAGTGTTTACGGATTGTGATTTTTGTACCTAATTTGGTTCAAATCGGTCCATTCGTTCGTCAGTTATCGTCTCCACAGACCCACTGACACACACACGCACATACTTTCACACACACACGCACACACAGACATCACTTCAAAAATGTTTGATTCGTGATCAGGGATGCTTGAAACGTGCTCTCCCGTCGAAAACTCGAATTCGAATTTTCGACCCCGTCACAATACTTTCCTTATACATTATGTATATAAGGAAAGTAATAATTTCAGCCTTAACACGGAGAGACACTTTCAACAATGCCTTTACGTAATTTAAACCCTAACTAAACAGGTCCCAAGACCTTCCGTAGATTGGGCATATCTGGGAGTTTCAGCCATCACTGATCGTGAAGTAAGCCAGTAATTTTAGAACATATTGGCAGAAACTGTCACAGGACAACATTGGAAATATTAAGCTGTTATTTGACACTTTCCCACACAGAATATCCGCTTGTATCGTTGTCAGAGGAGGATTTGCTATGTATTAACATGTGACCCTTATATTGCCTCTGCTCGGTAATAAAATGTCCATAAGGTAATAAAAATGTTAAAATTTATTAATTTTCACTGACTTTATATACTCATTTTGAGTGCACAGTTTCATAGAAATATAGCAATTACTTCAAATGGATTTGCTAAACACTAAATTGGGATCAAATGGTTTCACACTGGGTGGAAGTGGAACCACAATTAGCAAAAATAATAATATTTTTCTTCATGTAAATAAATAAAATGCCTATTTTATATCATTTTAGAAAAAAAATTAACGAATTTTCAAACATTACAAGGACATGTGATTAGGTAAAACTATGTAAAATTATATATAAAAAATACACTGATTTTACACGTATACTAGCAAGGTTTAAATCATTAAAAAATATGCTAACATGGCATTTTATTCATGAAATTAATAACTAAAACGATTTAAAATAAACATTAGACATATACATTCACGTTATATAAAACGAAATGCAATATATATTTCATTACTACTATTAAAACACCCTGAAAAATATTTCTTATCTGTCCACTGATCAGAAAACAGACCTTCTTGTTCTAATCTGACTGGTAAAACTCCCTTCGTTGAAAAAAGCACGTGATGTGTACAAGCGTCACCTATCTCCCTGTGGAGTATTATATTTTATAGCAGGTTCAGATCTTGCAAGATTCCCATGCTCAAGTTTAGCCCCTGATGAGCCAGATCCCAAACTATTCCCCTTCTTCGTAATTTCCACTACAAACAAAACCTGTATCGTTGGCCCAAATGATCACAATTGTAACATGTTACCCTTCATTTTAAAGGACTTAAAATCTTTCGATTGATACCAAGTTTGATATTGCCCAAACTTGGGTAACTTGACCTCCCTCTAAAGGGCCTAATGATGCCATGAGCACAAACATTATATCGCGGCTATTTTTCACTACAATGGTTAAAACTGTTTAGTTGACAAATGCCGGTCATTTGGCCGCTAAGTCATTTGACAACGAGCTCTCCAGTATTTCTCTATTGATGAATTCAAAGTCACTAGTGTATGGCACTCGTCTAAATGTTTTCCAGACATAGGCTGCCCAAGGTTGCATAAGGTACAGTCCGAGGAAGCAGCAAGTCCAAATTGACAAATTGATGGAGATGAGCCCTGAGACAGTCATGACCAGTCAGAAGTCTGAACCTAATGATTGAAACTGATAAGTTTCGCTATCGTTCAGCCATAAATAATTGATTTTATGCACAATTATGTCAAAATTTGTCGTATGATGTCATGTTAAGAAAATCTCTGACAATTCTTGTTACTTTATGAGAACAACTAATTTAATATTCTTAGATCAAAATATAGCGTTTCCCTGTTCATGGGATTCGTTTTGAGAGGAGATCGACTTTGTCGTATAGTCATTGCGCTTTGTAAGGGATCGTATATTAATTAATAATATTGAGAGATACGTGGTCTTTTGCATAATTATATGCACACATCGTACAATAGGTTTAACATCTAGTACTTACAAACACTGACTTCTTCAGATCTTCCCCTTCGAACAGATAGGCTATCAGTAGTAGAAAAGTCGAAAAGAGGAAAGCAATTACGACCAAATTAAAGAAGAAAGTATGTGGAATATAACGGACCATTCCACCAACTGTTGTGTTGTAAAGCATCATTCCCATGCATATAGCTCCAACAACCTGAATAAAAAATAAAGCAGTAAATATTACTTCACCAATTATTATGCATGCGACTCAATTTTAACAAAGTCCAACAAAAAACATTCTAACCTGGTATCTTCGAAATTAGACCTATTCTCCTATTCTTGTTACTTTCCCTGCAATACATGGTAATGTATAGGGAAAGTATTGGAATCATGTCGAAAATCGCAACTCGAGTTTTCGACGGATCTACACGTTTCAAGACCTCTAGAATACAAAAAAAAATCATTTTTAGCGTGACGTCTGTGTGTGTGTCTGTGTGTCTGTATGTCTGTGTGTCTGTCTGTCTGTGTGTCTATCTGTCTGTGTGTCTGTCTGTCTGTGCAGATTTTGTATCCACTCTAACTAATAAACTAATTAACCGAATTTCACAAAATTTGGTAGGTAAGTCACTTGTGAGCGAGTCTGGTGCTGATTAGTTTTGGGTACGATTTGGAATAAAAGAACCCGCCTATTTTTGCGAAATGGCCTGCAAAAGCTTGTATCCACTCTAACTAAAAAACTACTGGACCGAATTTCACAAAATTCGGTAGATGAGTCACTTGTGAGTTACCCTGGTGCTGATTAGATTTTGGTACGATTCGGAAAAAATAACCTGTCTTTTTTTGCAAAATGGTCCACAAAAATAGTCAAAATCTAAACTAAAGAACTAGGTATATTCAAATATATCCATTAAATGCTCGTTTAATACGTAATTTTTAACGACGAAAAGAATAAGATCAACCCCATTACACTAGGACTAGCTGTTCTCGAGATATTTTAGCTTTCCGTATTTTCTCTACGCCACCTTTGAAAATAAGTCCGGTTACCGAATGAGAACGAAAATTGAATTAAAAGTGAAATAAATTTAATTAAAATAAAGAGAACGTTAATATAAGTCTGCAGGGAAAGTCATGTGCTGCCCACATCAGATGTTGTATATTTGGACCGCTAATTCCAAAACTGTCATCGGCTTGCGCCGTATCTGCTCTAGTATTAGAGATACGGCATAGTCAAAACAGAAAACCGAGGCAAACATGGTTTTTCGATAAGAAACGAGTGGTATTTGAGAAAAGATTTGGTATTTGTGAACAAAAAGTAATCAAGGAACTTTTGGTTGAAAGAGACAAAATCATCCTTTTACCATTACATATAAAATTAAGACTGATAAAACAATTTGTGAAGGCTGGGAGTTTGAAGGTTTGTTCTTTGGATATTTATAAGTAAATTTCCTAGAATGAGTGTGGAAAACTCAAAGCAGGAATTTTTATAGAAATTAGATGGCACCTAATAGGAAAATTCAGATTATATAGGTTCTAATAGACAAGATTGAATGCTGAGTTTGGTTTCTGTTTGTTACAATCAACTACTTTGGATTAGTAGACACATGCTCTCCAATTTTAATAAGCTAGGCTGTAATATGAGCATCAAACTCCATTACCTGCACAGCCACTTAGATCGCTATTCAAAAAATGTTTGTTATTTCTGCGAAGAACAATGTGAAATACTCGTATATCATCATAAAAAGTACGGAATAGAAATGTCAGGGATGGTGTGATACCCATACTTAAACATATTACCGTCGAAACCTTCAAAAGGCTTGTTAACTAGGCTTAAGGGGAATTTACCAGACGAAATTGCTTGGCATAATTTATACAAATATCGCCAATAGATGATCAAATCCTTAGCTGTTGTGCCGGAAAACTATGGCAAATTGTTAGCAATTGCCACACATTTAGTAACAGATACTTGTTCGCAAGTTTTGAGCAGCTTACTTGTAGATTAAGATTACTCTGGAGGTCCTAAGGTGACTCCATTGAGATAGATGCTTGTACAAATACAGCCGCAGTTCGTTTGCGTGAAGTAACACACAAACCATTTAATAGGATGTTTAAAGTAGTGTCCGAGATACCTCATAACTCCATTCGTGTTCCCAGTATTGATCGCAGTACCATCGCATCCAATAGACAATGTGGATATTAATGTCATTTTTCACACAGAAGTATGTTATACTTTTACCAATGTTCTTTCCTATAATAAAGAAAGGCGATATGTGTCGCAAATACAGAGCATCTGGTTCTTCAATCATAGTTCTTCATCTTCACTAATTATCCTTTGATGATATTTATCTCCTACCATTTCTTGATTCAGGGTCTTATCATTCCTTGCTTCAAAATAGATACTTCCCCGGAATGAATCTGATACTTGAACTTTATTTATAAGTAGAGCACGATTCTTCTGCTTTTTTTAGTGAACTTTACTTCGATCAATAACGTTTGAAGGATCTTTGGACTTTGCCATGTCGACATCTTCCAAGAGGGCTGGGGTAATTGCTACGGCAGATTCTGTCTGAGACAATGAACTTGTCGCAAAACTTTGCCAAGTGTTACATGCATCATTTGACTGCAGCCTGAAGTTGAAAGTTCGAAAACCTCATCTAGACTACTTTTATTAGCATCCACGGATTCTCCACCACTATCACCATTTCTTGACAAACCTTCAGTTCAGTGAGTTCAGATATGTATTTTTTAAACTTCTCTACTTTTTATATTTGTCTTTCTTGCTTTTTAATTAACTTTCCAATTTATCAAGCGTTAATATCACCATCTTCCTTGATGATATCCGGTGCTCCTTAGCAGGCATCTTACATGGTTTTAAGCAGGAACACGAAGAAAATTTTTTGCATTTGTATGCAGTGAAGTCAACCAAATTAGCTTTTGTAATATCTCTCAACTCCTTACGTTAACCTTTAAGTCGCGTAGGTTTTAATGCGCTTCGCCTTGGGATATTCAATCGGTACTAAGTATTTGTCGAGAGAAACTGAGTGTCATTTGTAGGACACAATCGTGGGACACAATAATATAACTGACTAAAATACTTTCATTAGCATCCAAGGATTCAACACCACCATCACCATTTCTTTAACAAACCTTCAGCTAACTAAGTTGAGATTTTAATTTTTTAAATTTCTCAACTTTTTATAATTGTCTTTCTTGCATTTTAATTAACTTTTCAATTTATCAAGCGTTCCTACCACCACCTTCCTTGATGATATCCGGTCGATGAGAAACTGTTGCTCCTTAGCAGGCATCTTACATGATTTTATGCAGGAACACGAAGGAAGCGTTATGCAATTGCATGCAGCTACGTCAAACAAATTAGCTTTTGTAATATCTCTCAACTCCTTACGTTAACCTTTAAGTCGCGTAGGTTTTAATGCGCTTCCCTTTGGGATATTCAATCAGTACTAAGTATTTGTCGAGAGAAACTGAGTGTCATTTGTAGGACACAATCGTGGGACACAATAATATAACTGACTAAAATACTTTCATTAGCATCCAAGGATTCAACACCACCATCACCATTTCTCTGACAAACCTTCAGCTAACTGAGTTGAGATTTTAATTTTTTAAACTTCTCAACTTTTTATAATTGTCTTTCTTGCATTTTAATTAACTTTTCAATTTATCAAGCGTTCCTACCACCACCTTCCTTGATGATATCCGGTCGATGAGAAACTGTTGCTCCGTAGCAGGCATCTTACATGATTTTATGCAGGAACACGAAGGAAACGTTTTGCAATTGCATGCAGCTACGTCAAACAAATTAGCTTTTGTAATATCTCTCAACTCCTTACGTTAACTTTTAAGTCGCGTAGGTTTTAATGCTCTTCCCCTTAGGTTATTTAATCAGGACTAAGTATTTGTCGAGAAACTGAGTATCAGTTGTAGGATCCAATCGGAATTGATACTTTTTTTTTATATGTTCTCAACTTTTCTTTCAATATTCCAGATACTCTTAACATAGTAAGCTCCTTACCTTTGCTTAATTTTAATTCATAATCTTATTTATAGAAAACTTTTCATAATGCCTTCATATAAATTGATAAGACAACGCTATTCAGATCACAAAGAGTACCAAATATGAGATACTTCAAAATAAATCAATAATCCCGAAATATTATAAACTAAAAGAAAAAAAAATGAATATAAACCCGCGGAAGTTCATAATATTATAATACGTATGCCATGTAATACATACAGAATGCTTTGCATGCATGTACCATAATATACGCCGCATTTAGATATCAGTAGAGGACTGAAAAGTTTTTCTAAATGTGTTCACATTTTGTGGTTATGTTTGCATTGACATAATGCAAATTTTGACGCTATTGTGACTCGAAAATTAGAATTTCATTTTTTCAGTCCACCCTAACATACACATTTTTCTGTCACTAAAAGTTTAGATATAAGATTGATAATTTGGATTTCTAAATTTTCTAATTGCGTCCATTTAAAGAGGTCATTATTACCATATCTCTTGACTTTGAGTATCAAAATGTTCTACAAAAATATATCCGATACCAAGTCCAGTACGCATACCGTTTATTAACCATCTCTGCTTTAGAGGGATGTCTGATTTTTATTATCTTCAATAGCGGATGTTTTGGGCTACCAATCTTGCATATCTACATATTATCCTTAACATCGACAGAATCTTTATCAGATCTGTGTACGAAAGTGTTCTATTCATTTTCACCAATGAAAAGTTATATTCTCTGTTCATAAGAAAACAGATAAGATATAGTCTCCATGAAACCTTAATAACCGAGGTTGACATAAAGAAACGATCAAGGATTCTCTGTAGTTTTATGCAGAGGAAAAAAAATACATCCGCTGCTTCTTCTGGCAAAAGCGTCTTCTGATTTTAAAAAAAAAGGCAAAAGTATAGGTCGCTAAACAAGCTGACAGTGCTGATTAGCTCTAGAAGCGCCCCCTGAGATGAATTTTAACATTGAAATACACTGTGAAAAAGACTTGCAAGGGACTGGATTCAGAAAAATGCGAAACATTATAATTGAATATATCATTAAAAGGTTGGAACAATTTAATTCTAAAAATAACATATATTTTTATTGTAAACAATCAGAATGATTTCTAGTATGGTATAAATATTAAGGAAAATTATTAAATTTGGGAAAACAAAATTAAAATACCGGCGGTGACTGTAGTCCGGTGGAGCCGAAATGGTTTCGCTTAAATAACATTTTGTAAAATAAAACTTAAATAAAGTTCAATAAATTTATTCGAATTTTTCAGAACATTCATTGTTTTGTTTACAGACTTTCAAAGCGATGCAATTATTCGCTAACTGCTTATAGCTAGCCAGCACTTTTAATTTTCGTCCGGATTTCAACTAGATTCTCCAACCATACACTACACATCAAAATATTAAATTATTTTACGAACTAACTTGCCGGCACACTTAACAAGATATCTTAAACTTAACAACCTATATTGAACTAAACAACATATCTGAAGAAATTTTAGATAAAGTTAATCTATAAATTGACCTTGTTTAATTCTGTTCAAACCTCGTCAAGCATTAAACATCTTTAGAATCCCCAAGTTCATTTAATCTCCGAATATTTTTAAAACAAAGTATATCGTGCTTATACACCATTATTTTAGCAAGGAGTAAATAAATACATTGAGCTACAATACTCGTGACATTTTAAATAAGACAGTTCTCCCCCCCCTTGGAAAAACCTAGTTAAAATACTAAAATATCGAAATTATAAGCACTCTACTTCGAAAACTAAGAGCTCGATACAAAATTCTATTATATACACATGCAAAAAGCTACAAATTCGTAAAAAGCTTCTTTAAAAAGCTGCGAATTCGAGAAAGGCTTCTTTAAAAGCTACAAATTCGGAAAAAGCTTCTTAAAAAAGCTACGAATTCTAAAAAGCTTCTTTAAAATGCTACAATTTCGGAATATACTCCCTATGCAGATACTAGCTAGTATCCATGAACCCGTTTCGCGCTTATTATGTATTCGTCAGGAGCGCATAACAAACGCGAAACCGGTTCATGGATACTGGTATTTATAATGGACGTGTCTTCCGAATTTTGAGAGCGCCCCATATATGTGAGTTTTATGCTTATAAGCTACAAATTCTTGCTTACTTTTTATAGCACTATCAGATTTTGATATATAAGCATTACAAACTTGAAAAATGGAAATTTTTATTCTTCAACTTGACAAAATAATTACTCGAAAATTCTGAGCTTTTTTAAAGAAAAATTATAAACTGAATTTCCGAATACATATTTTGTTGTTTACTGTTTATATTTATCTTTCACAGTTCCAAAGATATTTAGACTGCAAGTAAGCAAACTGACAAAATAAAAAAAAAAAAATAAATAAAAAATAAATAAAAATAAAAATAAAAATAAAAAACTCGTTCAAACAGATGTTTTAAAAAAAAATTTCGAAAAAATAATTTTCAAAATTTTAAAAATAGTATTATATATATTTCTAGTCTGTACCATATTTTCGTTAAAACAGTTAATATTAGAAACATTTCTATCCATCAGTTTGGAGATATAAGAGTCCAACGATCCGATTTTTGTAACGCTCCGATTTTGTAACGCTCCAATTTTGTTATATTTCATATGAGTTACCATTGAACAAATTATATCAGTACCAGGAGACTAATACGTGGAATTTCGCCCACGTTCAGCATAACATTAAGTCTGCAAAGCATTAATATAAAACACATATCCAAATTTAAAGGAGGAAACGATATTAAAACTCGAGAGAAAGCCTTAACTTTATCCGTTACGCCGTTAAATCTAGGCTCCTTGAATCTTATGCTCATTAAATCTATGGAGGTATTAAATTTTGCTCATTAAAACGAGCAAGCCATGTTGATATGGACGTTGTACTAACTACAATTTTATCCACAACGCCGTTAAATCTAGACTCCTTAAATCTTATGCTCGTTAAATCTAGGGAGGTACTAAAACTTTGCTCATTAAAACGAGCAAGCCATGTTGGTATGAACGTTGTACTAACTACAATTTTATCCGCTACGCCATTTAATCTAGACTCCTTAAATCTTATACTCGTTAAATCTAGGGGAGTACTAAATTTTGCTCATT
Source organism: Amaurobius ferox (assembly GCA_951213105.1). Taxonomy (NCBI): domain Eukaryota; kingdom Metazoa; phylum Arthropoda; class Arachnida; order Araneae; family Amaurobiidae; genus Amaurobius; species Amaurobius ferox. Next base: position 82,039,437 of record OX578149.1, on the reverse strand, counting down.
AAAACAAGCAAGCCATGTTGGTATGAACGTTGTACTAACTACAATTTTATCCGCTACGCCGTTAAATCTAAGCTCCTTAAATCTTATGCTCGTTAAATCTAGAATGGTACTAAAATTTCGCTCATTAAAAACGAACAAGCCATGTTTGTATGGACGTTGTACTAACTGCAATTTCATAATCTCTTCATCAAATCTGGAATTTCGATAAACATGAACTCGTTATAATGCGAGTTCTTCGATACTGTTGCATTTGGGAGAAAAATATTTTACTTTATCTACAACACAGGATAATGTTGCGATCGTGTAATTGGGAGCGTTCTCCCACTGGCGTCCCCCGTCCTGTATTTCGTCTCTATCCCATAGCAAACGGTGCCACAGCAGTGTTTTTTCCAGAAGACAGCGGTACGAACATTCTTTCCCTGACGTCACTCTATTGTTTGTAAAATTTCGAGTCTGAAAAAAGTTTCCAGATTTGGAAAATTATCGCCAATTTGGCGACATTTTACGATTTCCCGAATGTTCCAGCAACTTCACGAAATAACGATAATCGATATTAGATAATTTTAAAAATTTCTACAGAGAGATTTCCAGAAGATTCTATAGAAAGACTATAAAAGGGGCTCATCTCTCCGTTGGAGTTCATTTGGCGCGTTCACGATATACGAGCTACAGTGAACGGTGATTTTTGTCAATATTTTGTGAATAGTAGCCGTTGTTTTGTTGTTGTTGTTAAGACGCAGACCGTCCGACCTATCTGAAAGGTGTAAGGTAACTGTTCGGACGGCCGGGAAGTGCCACCCAATTTAGACCGGAACCCAGTAGGGGAGGCATTCACAGGGACCGTACCCTCCTTCCCCTACCACCAACCTCTTGGAAGGAATTACGGACTCACGTGTCTAAAGTGATCGTACTCCGCGTGAACACGGCGGCAGTTTTGGCAGTGGCGGAAATTGAACCCGGGCCTACCGAGTGCAATTCCCGCGCGCTAACCACTGGGCTGCCGCGTCCTCAGCCGTTGCTTTGTTAAATTATTTTCATCAGTATTTAGTTAGTATTATCGCTTATTTTATGCAATTAGTTCGCTCGCTACTAATTTCCCCGTTGTGAAGGGGCGCCTACGCACCACTTCCACAAGACCCCCTGGTCCCATGGCGAAGGGGAGAAAATTTGCAACTTCACTTTTTATAGAGGCCCCCCGAAGGGCGGAAGTCTGACTTGGCCTCGACAAGACAACATCCATGCCCGCTAGCGGGATTCGAACCCCCAACCAGGCAATCCAGCGATCAGGCGGAAACGAATGCCCCTGACCACTCGACTACCGGATCGGCATGCAATTAGTGGAGCATTTAAGTGCTGCTTGATTGTATATTGTTCCTGTTTACTTTGTGATTGTGAACAAACTTTATCCAGAAAATTGGACTTGTTCTTGTATCCTATGTATACACTCACGATTCTAGAGGACATGTTTCGTAACAAAAATATATAAGGGAAGGAAATGGAATCGGGTAGAATATTGCACTTCGAGATTTCGAGGGATCTATACGTTTCAAGAAGCACGAAATAACTATTTTTAGCATGACGCCTGTGTGTGTCTGTCTGTCTATGCAGTGAATGTAACCACTCTAAATCAAAAATTAATTGACGAAATTTCATAAAATGTTGTAGGTAAGTCACTTGTAGGTTACCCTGGTGCTGATTAGATTTTGGTACGAATCGGGATGAAAGAACCTGTCTTTTTCTTGCGAAATGGCCCGCAAAAATTTCTATATCCACTCTAGCTAAAAACTATCACCTCAAATTTCACAAAATTTGGTAGATAAGTTGCTTGTGGGTTACCCTGCTGCTGACTGGATTTTGATACGATTTGGAAAAAGGAACCTGCATTTTTTTTTTAAATGGCTCGCTAAATGGTATGGTTCGGAAAGAACCTCGTTTGTCGAGTCTGTAGAGACGATATCTCACGAACAAAAGGTGTTTTCAGAATGAAATTCGGTACAAAAATTACAATCAGTAAATACTGGAAATTTTAAATATTGATTGCAAACGCAATTGAATGTTCGGAAGATTCCGAAATTGTCGAATGAAATTCTGAAAAAAATCAGAATCTTTGATTATATTTATTACATAAATAATTATTTCTTCTGGAATTATCCATTGAAAAACGATAGACATAAATTTTAGAACGCTAGCATGATCAGCTCTGGAGATATTGCAATTTTTTTTGAATAAATTTACCCAAATACCATATAATTTAAAAAGAGTATTCACTATTGTAAAATATGTTAACTTTTCATAGGCAATGTACTGCTATAAATTTATTAGCATCAGTCTCTTGGATCTAGATTGTTCCATTCACGAGACAAAATACTTTGTTGTTGTTGAGACCCAGGCCGTCCGACCTACCAGAAAGGTGTAAGGTAACTGTTTGTTATTGAGACCCAGACCGTCCGACCTACCAGAAAAGTGTAAGATAACCGTTTGGACGGGCGGGAAGTGCTACCCAATTTAGACCGGAACCCAGTGGGGGAGACATCCACAGCGACCGTACCCTCCTTCCCCTACCACCAACCTCTCGGAAGGACTTACGGACCCACATGTTTAACGTGATCGTACTCCGCATGAACACGGCGGCAGTTGTGGCAGCGTGCAAATCCAGCGCGCAAACCACCGGGCTACCGCGCCCAAAAAGGACCAACAGCACGCGGTGTTCCCAGGTGGTCACCCATAAGGTAACTGTTTGGACGGCTGGGAGCAAGATACTTTGTTGTTGTTGAGACCCAGACCGTCCGACCTACCGAAAAGGTGTAAGGTAATCGTTTGGACGGCCGGGAAGTGCCTTCCAATTTAGGCCGGAACCCAGTGGGGAGGCATCCACAGGGACCGTACCCTCCTTCCCCTACCACCAACCCCTCGGAAGGACTTACGGACCCACATGTTTAACGTGATCGTACTCCATATGGCGGCAGTTGTGGCAGTGTGCAAATCCTGCGCGCAAACCACCGGGCTACTGCGCCCGAAATGTTCCAACAGCACGCGGTGTTCCCAGGTGGTTACCCACCCAAGTACTAACCGCGCCCGATGCTGCCTGACTTCGGTGATCTAACGAGAAACGGTGTTTTCAGCACGGTAAAGCCGTTAGCTAGCAAGATGCGTTGTTGTTGTTGAGACCCAGACCGTCCGACCTACCAGAAAGGTGTCGAAAGCCCAGACCATCCGACTCGTCCGTGGACTTAGAGTAGCTTTTTGGATGGCCGGCTACCAGAAAGGTGTAAGGTAACTTTTTGGATGGCCGGGAAGTGCCACCCAATTTAGACCGGAACCCAGTGGGGGGAGGCATCCACAGGGAACGTACCCTCCTTCCCCTACCACCAACCTCTCAGAAGGACTTACGGATCCACATGTTTAACGTGATCGTACTCCGCATGAACACGGCGGCAGTTGTGGCAGCGTGCAAATCCGGCGCGCAAACCACCGGGCTACCGCGCCTTAAATCTGCCAACAGCATGCGGTGTCTCAGCAAGATACGTTGTGTAATAGCTTTGTATTTTGGATATACGCAAGATACGTTGCAAGATACGTTGTTGTTGTTGTGGAGACCCAGATCGTCCGACCTACCAGAAAGGTGTAAGGTAACTGTTTGGACGGCCGGGAAGTGCCACCCAATTTAGACCGGAACCCAGCGGGGGAGGCATCCACAAGGACCGTACCCTCCTTCCCCTACCACCAACCTCTCAGAAGGACTTACGGACCCACATGTTTAACGTGATCGTACTCCGCATGAACACGGCGGCAGTTGTGGTAGCGTGCAAATCCGGCGCGCAAACCACCGGGCTACAGCGCCCGAAAAGTGCCAACAGCACGCGGTGTTCCCAGGTGGTCACCCACCCAAGTACTAACCGCGCCCGATGCTGCCTGACTTCGGTGATCTAACGAGAACCGGTGTTTTCAGCACGGTACGGCCGTTAGCGCGTAATAGCTTTGTATTTTGGATCCTAACAGTTGTCCAGCAGTCATTTATATATGAAAAAATGTTCTGATCAAGCATGTAATTAATGCGTTTAACGATATGTAATATTTTAATTTAGATTTTGACGATTTTTGTGGGCCATTTGGCAAAAAATGCAAGTTCTTTTTTCTCGAATCTTACACTATCTAATCAGCACTAGGGTGATCCATAAGTGACTAATCTATCAAATTTTGTGAAATTTGGTTAATTTGTTTTACAGTTAGAGTGAATGCATACGGTTTTTGTGGACCAGTTTCCAAGGAAAGGCAGATCCTTTTTGCCGAATCGTAAAAGAATAATCAATCCCAGGGTAACCAACATGTGACATATCTACAAAAATTTTTTTAAGTTAGTTAATTAATTTTTACGTTAAATTAGATACATACATTGCACACATAGACAAGCAGAGACGCGCACAGACTCCACGCTAAAAAATAGTAAATTGTTTTAATGTATTCTAGAGGTCTCAGAATACGTCGAAAACTCGAGTTGCCATCTTTGACGCGATTCTAATACTTTCCCTATACATGACCATATATTGCAGGGAAAGTAAAAATGTGTAAAAAACTACGAATATTATTATCACTTACCGTTTGGGCAACTTTGAAGATTCCAGCTGGTGAAAAGAGTGTTTTAACGTCAAATCTTAAATTAGATGGCATGATTACAATGTTACACTATAAGTCTGTGGATTACAGTTAAAGAGATTATTTTAGTAGTGTGATGAGTTCAATATATATCCCGAGAAAGCAGTTAAAACATTCACTCACAATGCATTGCATTTTGTCTGTTATCTATAGATAGAGGTAAATGTTTGGTTGAAAAGATTGTGATACTGAGCCATTTTGTATACTATCTATAGATAGAGATAAATGTTTCGTATAAAATATAAAACTATGAGAAACAATTTAAATCTGCTTTTATTTTAAAAATAAATTATTAGATATTATATTTAGAATCCTCACAAATCATATAAATATAATGAAAAAATATATGCATAAAAATATATATACATATAAACATAAATTCATAAATATTATTTTTAATTCCCAGAAAAAATGCAACGCTCAATTTAGACTTTCGGTTTAAATTTACTGTATAACAAACTTAACTATAAAAGGCTATTTGCACTCAAAAATTACGGAGTACATTACAATAAAAAAAAAAAATCAGCTGTGGGTCCAGTTCAATGGAGCCGAAATGGTTTTGTAAATATTTTGTAAAATAAAACTTCAATAATATTCAATTTATTCGATTTTTTTTTCAGACTCATTTGTTTCATTTACAGGCTTTCAAACTGCTAGAAATTACTTGGTAAATGTTTATAGCTGGCTAACACTATTAGTTTTGGTCCCGATTTCATTTGGATACTCTGACTCTAGATATGCAATTTTCTCAAAATATTTTTTTTCTATTAATTTGCTTTGCGGTATATATATTAAACTAAACAATTCATCTGACGAGATTTTACATTCAAGTTAATTTATAAACTTGTTTGACGGCACATAATTACGTACTTGATTATGCATATTTCCATGTATTATGTTCAAACATCACTAGTCATTAAACATCTGTAGAACCCCCAAGTTTATTTAACCTTCTAATTTTTTTTAACAAAATAAAATATCTCGTTCTTGTGAACCCATATTTCACCAAAATGTAAGTAAAGACACTGAGCTGCAACAATCGTGATATTTTAAATATTGCAGCTCTATTGGAAAATCCAGGTTAAAAACTAAGTTATCGAAATTATAACCACTCGATCCAAAACCTAATTATATACACTTGCATGACTTTAAAAGAGCTACAAATTCTTGCTTATTGTACATAACCAGCACTTTTAGTTTTTGAGATATAAGCATCACAAACTTGTAAAACGAAACATTTTCAATCTTCTTCAACTTGAAAAGACGATTACTCGAAAACAAAGTCAGTAAGTTTCAATAAATTAGCTTTTATTTTTTCAAAAATTAGATTCAGAAACTAGATTTGCTAATACATATTTTTATCGCTTACTATTTATATCTATCTTTTGAAGTTTGAGTGAAAGTAAGAAAAATTAAGAAATCACTCGCTCTGATAAATACTTAAAATGTTTTCTAAAAAAGTTCCAAAGTATTAAAATTATTTCATATATTCATAATCTGGACCAACGAGATAAGAAAAAAAAATATGTGCATTTTTATCTATCAGGTTCGGAGAAATTGGCGTCCAAAGTGTTTGCAATTTTCGTAATGCTCCGATTTCCACCACAGATACCCTAAACGTAGATGTAATTCACATAATAATAATAATAATAATTATTATTATTATTATTATTATTATTATTATTATGTGAATTATCATTCTCAAAGCCTATGACTTTTCATTCCTCACAACTGTACATTAAAATGCTACACAATAAAGAAATTGAGGCAGAATCTCTGGAGGCATCTAAGGGAAAGTCATGGCCAAGAACATGGCAATATATCGTCCTCAGCAAGAACGTTTCTGTCATTCCAGAGGCTCCTTGACGAGGAACCATGTTGAGTGCCAGGTTCAGACTTCTGACTGGTCATGACTGTCTCAGGGCTCATCTCCATGGAATTAGACTTGCTGCTTCCCCGGATTATACTTTATGTGACCTAGGATAGCCTATGTCTGGAAAACATTTCGACGACTGCCCTATGCACTACTGACTTCTAACTCAATCATTGATAAATATTGGAGAGCTCGCTGTCTAATGGTCTAGCGGCCAAACGACAAACATTTGTAAACAACATAATAATTGTGATAATAAACCTTCAAGAAAAGAATATCAAGTTTACACCTCGAGTTTCAGCTGTCACAAAATATTTATTGTTTCTGAAATAGAGCGCAATCTCAGTACAATCGATCTTAGGCAAATTGTCTGATTCCCCTTCAAAAACCAGGATCAAAACCAAGATCCATGTTTTCAATAAAATTAAATAATCAGCAAATGATCTAAATTCAAACAGACCAAGTACAAATGTGAAATTTCAATTGTACGCAAAATAAACCCCACAACTACCCTCAAAATATCTCAAGGTAAAACGTGATAGAATGTTGCATCTCAGGTCGAACAGAGAATATGACGTCACAACCAATCAAGGGGCATTTTGGGTTTGCTTAGAATTTGCGTTTTTTCTTTTCTTGATATCTAAATAAATAATTGTTTTAAGAAATTTTCGCTTGGATATTTGGAATCAAAAAAGAATTCTCTTTAAATATGAATTGGTTTCAAGAGCTTTTTTAAAAAAATCGGAATGGTCCATTGGTGGACAGAATGGCGAAACATTCTGTTCACGGATGAATCACGATTCTGTTTTGGCATGCCAGATGGTCATACTCGCATATGACGGTGCTTTCAACAACGCCACCAAGAAGTTTTTTCTATCAGTCGCCACACCCTCCCCCCTAAATAGTACCACGGTTTGGGGTGGTATAACATTTGGTGGACGAACACCTTTGGTCCACGTTTCTGGCAATATCACGACACAACGATGCGTCTCTGACATTGTGAGACCTATGGTACATATATATTTGTCAACCAGGACTGGACTGCTTTTCAGCAGGATAATGCAAGGCCACATACTGCATGAGTAACTAATGAATAGTCTACAAGGTTTTGATATCCTGTCTTAGCCAGCATATTCTCGGGAGTTGTCGCCAATTGAACATATCTGGGACATCATGGGTCTCCCGATTAAAAGAACTCCCAATTCCAGCAAACCATGTTCAGTTACAAGCCCAATAGCATGTTGTGTGGCATGCCATTCCTCAGCACACCATTGACAATCTCATTGACGGGATGCCTCATTGTATTCAATCCTGCATAGCCGTTCGCGGTGGGCTTATTCATATTCATCTAATGTCAATAAAGTCCCATGCTTTCATTTTCCAGGTATGATTTTTTTATCATTTTCACATCTCCCTGTTACAATTATGTTCTATAAATTTCATAAGGATGCATCAATTTCTTCATGGTGTTGCGATTTCAGTTGTGAGAAATACACATAAAGAAGAGGAAACTTTAAGCAATGTAATAATTGCACACAAATAATAATATACAGCACATCATGTAATAATTTCATAGCTACGATGGATCCAACTCCTTGGGGTCTTTCTTCTTCGGGGTTTTCGGATCGTCTTTATGAAGACCCATTTTGAATTTCTTGGCTTCGAGTTGTGTTTGTGTTTCACTTCCTACTTAAATTAAATAACAAGGAACAGAAGCCGTCATTAGGTAGACCATCTTTATTCTACACGCACACAACAATATTTACACTGTAACTACGCTCTACCTACCTCGTTCCTTCCATACAATACATTACATACTATTTTGTTCGGTCGAAACAGTACAAATACCTTTTCTTCTTCGTGACGTCATGCGTTGTCATGGTAACTTACAGAGATAAGAAAATTACCATATATGGCGTGTAGACTTCTCATGGTTGGCACCAAACATACACGGGGCCTTGAACTCTTTGCTTGAACTAAAAGTTTAATTTCAAACGTTCAGGCATCGAGAATCCCGCTAGATTTCGAAAAAAGTTCAAATGAATGGTCTACAAATAATATAAATATAAAATTCAAAGTTCTAAACTCTCATCATTGGTTTTGGTTAGAGGCTCTGGATTGTCGATCGGGAGGGGCGAAATCTTCGTAAGGGGTCTTTTGAGAATACCATCTTTTGTACGTAGCGTGACAACTCTTACTAAATTATCCTTACCTGCGTGCGTATCAACTACTCTGCCAAGAAGCCATTTGGTAGGGGGTAGTCGATCATCTTTGATGAGAACAAGTTGTCCTTTGGCCACATTTTTGCGTTGTTTTAACCACTTCGGTCTTTGTTGCATTCTGCTTATGTATTCTAAATTCCATCTTTTCCAGAATTGTTGATTCAGTTGTTGCAGCAATTGCCACCTGTTTAATCTATTTTCCTTTATATCTAATATACTTGGTTCAGGTATTGCTTTTAACGAATTTCCAATTAGGAAGTGTCCCGGTGTAAGTGGGTTGAAATCGTTAGGATCTTCATGAATTGGCGTAATCGGTCTTGAGTTTAACGATGCTTCGATTTGAGTTAATACTGTGCTCAATTCTTCGAATGTAAGCAATCTTTTTCCTAAAATTCTCTTCAAGTGGTATTTTGTGGATTTTACGCCCGCTTCCCATAAGCCTCCAAAGTGTGCAGATGACGGAGGGATGAAGTGCCACGTTACTTCATCTTCGGTTAAGACATGTACTATTTCCTTGTTAATTTGATCAATCGACTTTTTAAAGTCGTCCTTAAGCATGGAATTTGCTCCCTTAAAATTTGTCCCTTGATCACTATACAAATCAGAACAAAGTCCGCGACGCGATGTGAATCGTCGGAACGCTGCCATGAAACTTTCGCTAGTCAGATCGGAAACGGCTTCTAGATGAATCGCTTTTACGGCTAAACATATAAATACTGCAATATATCCCTTTTGTGATTTCGCACTACGACCTTTTGAAATCTTAATATCGATTGGGCCGCAGTAGTCCACTCCAGTATGAGAGAAAGGTCTAGATTCATTTATTCTAGGAGCTGGAAGATTTCCCATTAGCTGCTGAGACATTTTGGCTTTTTGTCTGTGACATACGATACATTTATGTAAAATAAATTTTATCGTATTTCTAGCGTCCAATATCCAATATCTTTTTCTTAAAAGTCCTAATACTAACTGTGTTCCTCCATGCAGCGTATCTAGATGAATTTTTTGGATTATAAGGGTGACTAAATGATTTTTTCTTGGTAAGATCGCAGGATGAATTTCTTCAAACGGTAAATTGGCATATTTTAAACGCCCTCCTACCCTTAATATACCTTCACCATCTAGGAATGGGTTGAGATTTAGAAGTCGACTCTTATGCGATAGTTCCTTTTTGTTCTCTAGTCGTTCTATCTCAGAAGTAAAGTATGATCTCTGTGTTAATTTTACAAGTTTCTTTAAAGTGTTTTTTAGTTCTAGCCCCGTGAGATAAGATAAACTACGTTCAGCTTTTGAGATCTTACAATTAGATGCAAATCTATAGCAATACCCAGTTATTCTTACTAGTTTAGACAAATTAGAGTATTTTGAAATCAAGTTAAAATCTGCACTTGCATTTAATGTTGTTAATGTGACAACCTTTCTTTTTTCTATGGTTGTAGGTGGAATATCAATGGATTTAGGCCAACAGTCTTGAGGCATTGTAAGCCATGCAGGTCCTTTCCACCATAATTTATGCTTAATCAGTTCGTCTGGTGTAAGTCCACGAGTCGCGCAATCGGCAGGATTTTCTTTTGATGGCACATACATCCAATTACAATTTTTAAGTTTATCGTGAATTTCAACGACACGATTCGCTATGAAGGTTTTCCATCGCGTAGGATGTCCTCTCAACCAGGCTAAAACGATCTTTGAATCTGTCCAAGAGTACGTATTTTCAATTTTTGCATGTATTGCCAATGAGATTTGATAAGCTAATCTTGCCCCTAACAGTGCTCCACAAAGTTCCAGTCTTGGCAGAGATACAGTTTTCACTGGAGCGACTTTAGTCTTTGCTGCAACAATGTGCGTAGAAATTGTTGTTTCAGAAATTATCCGAAGATAGACAACAGAAGCATATGCAGTACTCGAAGAATCACAAAATATGTGCATTTCGATAGAATGATTTTCGGAATAACTGTAGTTTATCCAGCGTGGAATTTTAATGTTTTCCATATCTGGTAATTGACTTATCCAGTCAATCCACTGTTGTCGAATTTCTACTGGTGGTTCTTCGTCCAATTCAATCCAATCATCCACAATGACTGAAGCATAATTTTAGCTGTAATTAGAACTGGTGCTATCCATCCTAATGGATCGAATAGTTTACTTGTGTTCGATAAAATGGTTCTTTTCGTAATAGTAGATTGTTCCGTTGCCATAGAACTTAATTTGTAACCGAATTCGTCTGTTATTGGATGCCAATATAAACCAAGAGTTTTGATGCTTTGATCTGCTTCTATGGTTTTCAGCTTTGATATTTCTCTAAATTCCTCAGGTAATGATTCAAGCAATTCTTCTTTGTTAGACGCCCATTTTCTTAGAGGGAATCCTCCTAATTTTAAAAGATTAATTGTTTGCTTTTGTTTCTCCAATGCTTCAGAAATATCATCCGCTCCAGACCTAAGATTATCTACGTAAAAATCGTTCATTGTAGATTCTGCTCCTAATGGAAAACTTAGTTTCTCGTAGCGAGCTAATTGTTTCAAGGTTTTTATAGCAAGATAAGCTGAGCAATCCAATCCAAACGTTACTGTTAGTAATCTGTAATCTTTTATTGCTTCTGACATAGAATTCCTCCAAACTATTCTTTGATAGTCTGTATGTTTATCCTCAACACGGATTTGTCTGTACATTTTTTCTATATCAGCTGTGTATACGATTCGATAAAATCTCCATCTATGTAATATAGCTGTCATATCCTCTTGAAGATTCGGTCCTACTAATAATTTATCGTTTAATGATACACCTGTCGAAGTTTTTTGAGATGCGTCAAATACCACTCGAAGTTTCGTAGATGAACTACTTTCTTTGATCACTGCATGATGAGGAAGATAATTCGGTTTGTAACCAATTCCGTGAATTTTGAGATCCTTTGGGGTGTTTTGGATTTCTTCCATATGGTTTAGTTTGATATATTCATTTATACATGTTGAATATTCCGCACTAACTTTAGGATTTCTTGATAGTTTTCTTTCGTTTTGCTCAAATCGCGAAATCGCTATATCTCTTGATTCACCAAGTGTTGTTAAAGTGTCTTTAAATGGCAAATTTACTACATAACGTCCATTTTCCCTTCTGTGCGTTTTCTCAAAAATATCTTCACTCATTTGTTCTTCAGCAGTGAGTGTTCGAGTTAGTGAAGTTTCTTCAATTTCCCAGAATTTTCGCAGCTGATCGTGTATTTCCGACATGCTGTGAAGATTCAGAATTTGAGTTGTTTGTAGTTTGGAATAGCTATCCTGAGAATTATTCAAGATTGATCCCGTCAAAATCCAACCTAATGAAGTATTTTGAGCAATTGGAGTACCTCTTGGTCCTTTTATGATACCATCCAATAAGATTTGCGAATATACATCTGCGCCAAGTATGATATCAATTTTTCCTACTTTGCTAAAGTTTGGATCAGCAAGATTAATGTTTCTTAAATGTTCCCAAGAATCAGATATTGAGCATCGTGGTGGTGTATAATCTGTGAGATTTTTAAGCACTAAAGCATTAGTAGTCGTCAATAATTCTTCCTTAAATCGGGATTTTATTCTAAATCTAACTTGATTGCGAGATATTCCAACTTTAGATTTTCCCATTCCAAGAATCTTAGCAACGACCGGATCTTTCTTAAGTCTAAGTTTTTGTACAGCAGATTCTGTTATGAAGGTCGATTGCGATCCTTGATCTAATAATGCCTTCACTGTTATTTCCATTCCCGAAGGTGATGAGATTCGAATAAGTGCGGTAGCTAATAAAATTTCACTGAATTTTGGAATGTCACGAAAAGAATGAGTGCAAGTTTGAGTAGTAGTTTCATTGGAATTTTCACTTCTTAATATTTCTTTTGAACCAGATTCTGGATCTCTATGATCTCTGGCTTTGACCCCATTATCCTGATTATTATTAACAATTGCTCTGTGTAAAATACTGTGATGTCGTCGATCGCAAAATCGGCAATTTATTTTGCTAAGGCATTGGCGTGCAACATGTTTCGGAGATAAGCAATTAAAACATAAACCTTTATGCCTCACTGTTTCTAACTTTTTCAGATTGTTCATTTTCGTAAACATTTCACATTGTCCTAAAGCATGTTTTCCCGAGCATATTATACATATCACATTTTTAGTTATAAGATACGTTCTTGTTCGATTTTCTTTAGCTCCCGAAATTTCTTTTTCCTGGGTGCTTACTTTCTTTGAAGTAGCTTGATTATAATTTGAAATAGCTTCAAGTGTTCTGAAACGGGATTCAAGAAATGATTTCAACTCTTCAAATTTAGGTAAATCTGTTTTTGAGCTTAAACTTTGTTCCCATAACTGAAGCGATTCTATACTAAGTTTCTGCGTCGTTATATAGACCACAATATCATCCCACTGTTCTACCGGAACTCCCAAATTTTTTAATGTTGATAGACATTCTTGGGTGGTATACAATAAACTTTTAATACAATAAGCACTTTCCCTGGTTATCTTTGGTTGAGCAAAAAGTGATTTCAATTGTGAATTAACTAACACTCTTTTGTTTTCGTACCGTTCAGTTAGTGATTTCCATGCTATTTCATAGTTATCTTCGGTAATTGCAAAATGCTTAAGCAATTTCTCTGCTTCTCCAACTAAATGGATTTTCAAATAGTGGAGTTTTTGCACCTTAGATATCGACTCATTACTATGAATTATGGATACAAACATATCATGGAATGAAGTCCAATCTTCGTATTTACCAGAAAATTTAGGCAATTCTATTCTTGGTAATCTTACATCATTTTTAAAGTTTTGACTTGGAATTCGAATATCCTGCACCGCTTCATTGTTTGAAGCTAAACTAAATTTAGAAACAAGAAATTCTTGGATTTCTGACTTATGGTTGATAAAGAAATCTTCTACCGTTGAGTAAAAATCGTCCGTAAAATAAGGATCGTCGTTTCCAACTTCTTTGGATAAAATTATTTTACGGTGCGTAGTTTTGAACTCGATCCAGTATTCGGAAAAGTTGTTCAACCTTAAATTAAGGTACGATTCCGTTTTCCTATCTTTTGAATCCTTCTTATAATTTCTAATGAATCTTGTCATGGAATCATAGATTTCATGTTGTATTGTAATTAGTTCAGACATAGTTATTTCAACTTGGTTAAATTCAAGATACGTGTATCACGAATGCACTATAAATTCAACGAATATAGTTTTTAACTATACTGACCTTAAGCTTTGCGACTTCTGGAGCCTTGTAATTCCCATTTCGTTACCGAAATCCTTTAGGTGATTCAACTCTTGAATTCTTACTCCGACTCCGACGGACCATGTTTGTGTTTCACTTCCTACTTAAATTAAATAACAAGGAACAGAAGCCGTCATTAGGTAGACCATCTTTATACTACACGCACACAACAATATTTACACTGTAACTACGCTCTACCTACCTCGTTCCTTCCATACAATACATTACATACTATTTTGTTCGGTCGAAACAGTACAAATACCTTTTCTTCTTCGTGACGTCATGCGTTGTCATGGTAACTTACAGAGATAAGAAAATTACCATATATGGCGTGTAGACTTCTCATGGTTGGCACCAAACAAGTTGGTTGGTCTGTTTAGCGCAGCACTGAGGAGATACAAGATACCTTTGAAACACTTATATGCTTTGGTGTTTATTAATTTAGACGCAATTACACCGTTTACTACTTCCCTGGAATAGATGGTAATGTATAGGGAAAGTATTGGAATTGTGTCGAAAATCGGAACTTGAATTTTCGACAGATCTACGCGTTTTGAGACCTCTGGAAAACAAAAATACTATTTTAGCTTGACGTTTGTCTGTCTATGCAATGTATGTATCCACTCTAGCTTAAAAACTATTTGACGAAATTTCTCAAAATTTGGTGAGCACGTCACATGTGGATTACCCTGGAGCTCATAAAATTTGGTATGTTTCGAAGGAAAAGAACCTGCCTTTTTTGCGAAATAGCCAGCAAAAATCGTCAAAATATGAAATAAAAGAATACATATGCTCAAATGTATTGATTAAGTGCTTGTTTTATGTATAATTTTTGACGATGAAATAAATAAAGCAGTCTCATAGCCCTAAGGCTCTAGATGTTTTTGTTTTTCACATTTTTGGCACGTCACCTTTGAAAATATGTCCAGTCGTCAAATGAAAACAACATTGACTTCAAACTGCAAATTCAGTGCAATTCAAAAAGATTAATTATGCGTGTTAATTTGTGCAATTAAATTCAATTTAATAAATTATGAATAAAAAAAAGAGAAAATTAATTTGAGTGTGTAGAAATAATCATGTGCTGCTCACATCAGGTATTTCTTTCCTTATTCTTTGCAGAAAGTAGTTTTATTTATTAACATAGGGTAATTCCGGGACAGTTTCCGCATCCGGTATGGATTGCACTCCCCCCCCCCCCCCCCCACACACACACACACTTGTTCTGAAACTTGCCGTAAGATGGTAATGCAGTAAACACTAATGGTATACCATTTAGTGTTTCAAATACGTTTGACAAAAGTATTGCGTTCCTGTGTCTTTTTTCACCTGAAATTAACAAATATGTAAGATGAGTTGTAGAATTTATCATGAAATATTTTATTGTGCTATCACAGATTGTACATTAAAAATAAAACTCTAGAAATGTCAGTAGATTCCTTGCTTGAGCCAAACATAGTCTTTGTGTAGAATGTTTTTATTGTGATTTCGCCATGTTTAAATCCAAGGCCAGGGGACTGTGAGGTGCGGCATCTCTCCTCTAGAAATGTGTACACTCAGTTATTTTAAAAATAAGTAAAATTTTCATAATTATGTTATTAAATTTATTTTCATCCTACATTCCTACTCAGTTGTTCATTAATGTCTGTGTTGGTTGTATTTTTAAACTGAGTTTAAAATAAAAAAACAAACATTTTTCGAATTTAGTTAATTATTTATATTTCACAAAATTGCAATTTCACTGTTTCTATCTTTTTTATATTTAAATATACATATTTTTAAGAAAAATATTTGGTACGCCCATTAAAATTCATTTATATTAAATGCGAGGAGTTTTCCTTATGGTGCGGCATAACACCCGTCTCATCCGGCAGAGATGACGCAATGAAAGGGTTTACAAAATACATTATTAATGCGTATTGAGTATTTTATAATTTATTTTATCCTAATACACATGTTTTCTAAATGTGCACCATGGGTCTCAGAATATTGATTTAAAAAAAGGTGCGACATGTATCTCGGATTTATCTTACACAGAAAGGTGGTCATCTTCCGAAAAGAGCACGGAATGCGTTCATCTAGTTTTAAAGCATGTTTCTCTTTCAAAATGTCTAACTCAAAAAATTGAGCGACAAGCACTATTTCCCCTACAAATGAATAAGTAAGTACTGTGTTTAGTTATCATATTATGGTCAAAACTAAAATTGCAAGCTAGGAAGTTAAATATTTTATTTCTAAATGCTAGGTTCGAAAGGTTTTATGTATATGAAAAGTACAAAAATAACAGAGATTGTTACAGAAGATAAAAAACGTGGACGGAAATTTATTATAGCTTACTGTTTGGATAACTTTGAGTATTGCAGCCGGTGTGATGAGCGCCTTAAATTAAGGCCCTTAATTAGATGCCATGGTTGCTAATTGACATGGTTGCATTCGCCTAACAGGGGCCAGCCGGTGTGATGATGCTCTTAAATTAGATGATATGGTTACAATTTTATTCAATTACAGTTACAGCGGTTATTCTATTAGTGTGAGGACTTCAATATGTTTCTCCAGAAAACTATGAAAAAGCATTTACTTAAATCATTTTATCTATCAGTAGATATAAATGTTGTGTTTAAGAGGTTATGATACCGAGATTTTCTGATAGTTAGGAAACAATAAGAGATTGAAACTGCGCAGATGAGTTCCTTAGCCAATCTAAGGAATACAATTTGATTGCTGAATTTTAATTTTGCAGTTAATAATACACGAAAAGTTAAATTCAATTTCGTTCATTTGGTAAATTCCGTACATATACACGGGGAAACACACAGACCGTAGAAGTGCCGTAGAGGAAGCCGGCCCAAATTCCTGAAGCCCGTGCTGCCTGCATTGCCCGGGTCTGGATTTATGAAGAATAATTTATATCTACTCTCAGATTTTTTTCAGAATTAATATTTTCTCGGGGTATATTATTATGGGTTGAACATAGTTTTTTCGACTTCAGATATTTTCTCTGAAGAAATTCTCTTCAGAAATTTTCTTTTCTTTTGAAGGTGCCAAACTTTCCTTCAAATCCCACATAACCCTTTTCAGTTGCTGCCAAATAAAAAAATACTGATCATGTCTTAAAAGATCTATGTGTGATTACGCGCAGCATTAGGGTCCTTCAGCAGAGTACTCTAGAGCTGATAAAGTACATCTCCGATTCTGCGGAAACTGGGTGCAAACAATTCTGAGATTTCATAACATTTTCTGGAGGAGGTTTATGCTTGTTGTGCTTGGCGGAGGGTTTTTTACCATGAAGTGGTGATTTTATGAGATTTTCTTCTTCTTCCTATCGCGTTTTTAACTTCCATCGCTCGAACGACCAGACCCGTTAGCCGACGTGATTGATCAAATGTTGATAATGAGTTGAGTTGTGTTGATAATAAGTTGGTAAAATGTTGATAATGAGTTATTATCAACAAATGTTGATAATGTGCTGAATGTCAGACTAAAATCATATGGACTAAAGCTGCATGAACTAAACGTAAAACATATTTATAGCAGCAAAATTGCTGTGAGAATCCCTCCTTAAAATGATTCTACTTTTTCAGAAGAACGAAGAAAATGTAATGTTCAATTTTTTTTTTTATAAAAGTGGCTGATTTATGAATAGGCAAATGTTGTAGCTTAATGTGAGCGGTCGGCTCATAGTGAGTGGCCACAGGAAACCAAAATATCCTCCTATAGCTTTTGATATTTTTTATCACTTAAATAAATTATAATCTGGGAGAAAATATTTTCAAGAAGTTCATTTCTGTAGATCTCGCGAATTTATTATTAACTACTCTTAAATATGTACGGAAATATATGCCACATTTCTAGCACATAGAAGCCACTATATGTACACTACATTCTACACAAATTATGCCTGTTTTTAAATTATACACCGCAAGCTACTACCACAATATTCGGAACTTCGAAAAAAAGTGTAGCCATACATTTGTTTTTACTGGTATTGGTATTTATGGATATATATCAACATTTAGCTCTTTACTGTTGAGCGTGTATTGTTGGTGATAGTAAAATACCTGGACTGCCAAATAATTCTCTTAAATAAGAGCAGGTCGAAAATAAGCGCGAGATCGGCAACTGCCGTCTAACACAGGATATAATTAAAAGGTAATCTTTCAGACGAGTGATTGTGATCGTATAGAATTTTAAATACCACCCTATAAGGTTATGCGTCGTGTTGATCAGGTCCCATTCCCTGGCCGATTCCAGGAATCGGTTGGTCAGCCATAGATCGATATTAAAAGGAAAGGAGCAACACATGAAATAAGCTAATTGTGGAAAGCAGAACAAATCCATTAAATAACAAAATATTTATTCAAATAGAAATTAACTAGATTTTCAAGCAAATAACATCTTACAAGCATCACCTTGACCAAAGGTATTTAACATTTTCTCTTGCTGATACAGATCATATTACATATTAAATTGTACTTACAGTACGATGACTCAGCAATACATTAAAGTTTATCCAAGGAGAGGGGAGGTCCGAACGCCTTATCACCTTAATCTCTATCACCAAGGATTTGGTATGGCACTGCGTTGCCTAATTAATCAATCCCAAAGGGCTCCAACGCATAGAGTTGAAAGAACAATAGTTGAAACACCAGACCGATTCAAGCTCCAACAGCTATTAACACACTCGACGGGCCGTGGAAGGCCAAACTGGCATTATCATGCTGGAGCACACTAAATCCGTCGGTACTTTTTGATTTCTCCTCCAGACATGCAGGTAGTTATTAATTTTCCCTTGGACAGCACTTCCATTCATGAATACCGTTTTCCCAGCAATATTTCCAACCCTGGTTGTGAAAAACGAAATTCGCCAAACTATTGTGAATATTAATAATTTTCATGCGGTTGCAAGCGAGCTCTGCTGCTCGTCCATATACAAATTCCAACATTCCGAATTTTAATATATTCATTTTTATCAATCCACGCGAACTCTATTACCCATCGTAGAAAACATCGTGACCACTCGAACCGTCTACGCTCCACAACAATTCAGGGAAAACATCGGTTCTCGTTAGATCACCGAAGCCAAGCAGCAACGGGCGCGGTTAGTACTTGGGTGGGTGACCACCTGGGAACACCGCGTGCTGTTGGCACATTTCGGGCGCGGTAGCCCGGTGGTTTGCGCGCTGGATTTTCACGCTGACACATCTGCCGCCGTGTTCATGCGGAATACGATCACGTTAAATATGTGGGTCCGTAAGTCCTTCCGTGAGGTTGGTGGTAGGGGACGGAGGGGACGGTGCCTGTGGATGCCTCCCCCACTGGGTTCCGGTCTAAATTGGGTGGCACTTCCCGGCCGTCCAAACAGTTATCTTTCACCTTTCTGGTAGGTCGGACGGTCTGGGTCTCAACAACAACAACACCAATTCAGAATTATATGCCACGAGCGTCATCCGAACGGTCCATACATTACCCATCAATCAAGCCCTTGTTGGCTAAATGACACCTGCATCAGTGACGTATCATAATTAAAGCCGCAACATACGTCACTTTCAGACGAATGCTGGCGACAACAATCTAGCGTGTGGAAACAAAACTGCGTTTTCTCATGTTAATCTGCGAGAATAAAGCCGAAAACAGAAAATCTATCAATAAAATGGCTCTGAAATGTAGGAAATTGAGATGGTGTTCTAAAAGCCGATATGACAGTAAGGAGAAATCGCTTTTCTACTATCGATAAATATGACATTATTCTAATTCATCATATTATATTCGACTTAGCGAAAAATGAAAGAAAAAATGTGTAGAAAACATGTAATTGCTAGAAACAAGAATTTTAATTATGTTTATTGCAGATATTACAAAACTATAAAATACAAATATTCGCTCTGAAACAAAACTGAAGTTGAAATAAAAAGATCTGATGTGGGCAACATATGACTTTCCTTATATAATACAATGAATTTATTACTTTTGCAGTTAAAAAAAATATTATTCTTATAGTAGATACTTATATTCTTTCCAAGATATTGAATTTTCTTCAATTAGTCATCATTTTCATTGATTTAGCGTCATTTTTATCCATTTGGCGAGATTTTCGTTAATTTGGCAGCATTTAAAAATGTCGCCAAGTTGGCGATATTCCACCAAATTCGTCGCCAAAATCTCGCCAAGTGTTATGGACGGAGAAATAAGTTATTCTTACAGCGGATAAATGACTATTGGCGTTCAAATACAAAAGTATTACTTAAAGTATCTTTTCTCGTGAATGGAACGAGTTAGATCCATGAGATTAATGTAGCCAAATTTATTGCATGATATTACATATGAAAAGTAAACATGTTTCTCAACAGTTAATATTTTTTTTAATTTATAGGATTTTTTTAATAAATTTATTTGAAAAATATGCAATATCTCGAGAATAGGTCATACTAGCGTTCTAAAGTTTATGTAAATCGTTTTCTAAGGGAAAATTACATGAGAAATGTCTATTTGCGTAACTTAATTAAAGGTTTTAATTTGTTGATGACTTTTTCAAAATTTCACTCGAAAATTTAGGGGGGGGGGGGTCTGAACATTCAATCGTATTTTAAAACAATAGGCTTCCAGAGTTCATGGATTGTGATTTCTGTAACAAATTTCATTCGAATCGCTCCATTCGTTCGTGAGATATCGTCTCCACAAACTCTCTCACACACATACTTTCCGACACACACAGACATCACCTCAAAAATGTTGGATTCGTGATTAGGGTTGCTTGAAACGTGCTCTCCCGTCGGAAACTCGAATTCGAATTTTCGACCCCGTCTCACTACTTTCCTTATACATTAGGTATACAAGAGAAGTAAAAAACTGTTTGAGGTTGAAAAATTCAACCTCGTTTATTTTCAATTTCACAACACTACTAACTTTTTAAATATAATTTATTTACAAATAGTTTTAATCAGCTACAGCGGGTATAAAAGCAAACGTTGATAAGGAGTGTATTACTTCAGCCATTTTGAATTCAACCTGCTCTGAAATGTCGAACAGCCACCAATATACTCACTAAGTACAAACATGTATTTATAAATCCTAGAATCTAAAGAAAGAAAAAATATGTTTAGTTTTTATCACGTTTATTCTACTAATTTGCATGCATGAAAATTCTGTTCAAAATTAAAGGGATAACATTTATGGGATATATCACATTTATAGAAATATAATATTTATAAGATAAAACAAGAAATAATTTAAACATTAAGGAAAAGTAATACACAGTATCCCCTAATTTCAGAAAAAAAATTAGGAAAACCCTTTGACTATAAATCTCGAAGTATGTTACACAATTCTTGTTGTAAACTGAATTTAAGCAAACCTCCAGTTCAAAAATTACATCACTTGCATAGATATGAAGAATCAATAGACGGACTTTCGGTTACGCTCTTTCATTGATCATGTTATGACTGCCAAGCGACTACACAACAAGTTGTGACTTCCCAGTCATTTGTAATGGATTTAACATTATCAACTTTCATACAATAAATGTTCGATGGGCGCGGTAGCCCATTGGTTAGCGCGCTGGAGTTGCACTCGGTAGGCCCGGGTTCGATTCCAGCCACTGCCAAAACTGCCGCCGTGTTCACGCGAAGTACGATCACGTTAAACATGTGGATCCGTAAGTCCTTCCGAGAGGTTGGTGGTAGGGGAAGGAGGGTACTGTCCCTGTGGATGCCTCCTCCACTGGGTTCCGGTCTAAATTGGGTGGCACTTCCCGGCCGTCCAAACAGTTGCCTTACACCTTTCTGGTAGGTCGGACGGTCTGGGTCTCAACAACAAAAATAAATGTTCGTATTGTTAACGAAAATATCATCTTTATGGACATTGACGAATTTCAAGTTATGATAAGTATATTTAACATACAGTTAATGACATTATAAGCAGTTCCAGTTGAAATAAGTTACAACGTTAGGCAGTGGCGTAACTTGACTTTTAGTGCCCTGGAGCAAATAATTTTGGACGATCATTGTCATGTATTTAATTAAGACCAAAATATATTCAACGTAAGAGGTGCCCCATTTTCTTTCGGAGTCTTGGAATGATCGCTCCGTCTGGATCCATGACAGCCCGTAGTTGATGTTAGGAACCATAGTAGTTAGTCATCACATCATGCCAACCTTTCGAATACTGGGATATCAAATAGTGACATAAACGTACAAGCATAAATATAAAAAATTTTACTCAATTGCTGTCAGCAATGAGATGCATGAATCTAAAAACTAAAACTTCATTTGAACACACCACATAAAAGTTGAAAAAGGTGTCAACCAGTTTTAAAATCAATATGGAGCTTTCTCAGATTAAATGACAGACACAGCGAGTAAAAGAAGCTTATTTAGTGCTGTGCGGGTTTACCCTGATCATAAAAAATAGCTCAGTGGCCAATGCGGCCGCTAAACAATTGCTTGTTAATTAAAGCCGTATAGCTGGAATACACAGGTGTTACAGACTATAGTGTTAAAGATATAATAATAGACCATAGTGTTAAAGATATATTAATAGACCATAGTGTTAAAGATATAATAATAGATTATAGTGTTAAAAATATAATAATAAACCATATTGTTAAAGATATAAAAATATACCGTAGTGTTAAAGATATAATAATAGACCATAGTGTTAAAGATATAATAATAGACCATAGTGTTAAAGATATAATAATAGATCATAGTGTTAAAGATATAATAATAGACCATAGTGTTAAAAATATAATAATAGACCACAGTGTTAAAGAAAGAAGGATCGCACGAGTTAGTCCCATTTCCAATCTTCACGCTGCACAAAACTATCCTCATATCTACGGGAAGAATGAGTACAATAAATCCGTAGGTCCGAAAGTCCATTCGAAAAATGGTGGGTTAGGAAAGGATAGTCAGTCCTTGTGGTTGCCATCCCTATTGGATTCCTGTTTAAATTAGGTTGCACTTTTCCAGCGGTCAAAACATAAACCTTACACTTTCGGTAGTCCAATAAACTGGGCACTGTCGAGTCGACTTGTCCCAGCACTGGGCACTCCTTAATGACTTATCCTCCAGTCTTTGAGTCAATTATTCAACTATGTACTTGTTGTTGTTGTTGTTACCCAGACCGTCCGACCTACCAGAAAGGTGTAAGGTAACTGTTTGGACGGCCGGGAAGTGCCACACAATTTAGACCGGAACCCAGTGGGGGAGGCATCCACAGGGACCGTACCCTCCTTCCCTTACCACCAACCTCTCGGAAGGACTTACGGACCCACATGTTTAACATGATCGTACTCCGCGTGAACACGACGGTAGTTTTGGCAGTGGCTGGAATCGAACCCGGGCCAACCGAGTGCAACTCCAGCGCGCTAACCAATGGGTTAACTATGTACTTGTGCAGTAATTGTTATCAAAATTTAAAAAAAGAAATAACTCACTTTATCTTGTACCAAATTGAACAAACCTTATATATTTACTTTCAGAAAATAATACGGAACCCGTATAATACACTTCTAGAAGTCAAATATATCGCATAACCTTTAAAGATATCACATTAAGCTTCAAATATATCACATGACCTTCAAATATATAATATAACCTTCAAATATATAATATAACCTTCAAATATATCACATAACCTTCAAATATCACCATTTCAAATCTCGCAGAAAGTAAATATCACCGTCATGTATGGAGTTGAAAAGTCGATAAAAATAACGTCTAGAATTAATCTAGAACTAGAATGAGTGATTGGATGGAAATTACGAAAGATGTTCTCTAGATGATAAATCTAGTTTCAACTTCCTGGACTTTTTCAAATATAGCTTAATCTATTTCCAATCACTAATTTCAGTAAATTCCCCCCATTATAACATTCAAGTTTGCATTGTTAAAGCAAGTTCAACACTTTCATTTAGAATAAAATAAAATTCATTTAAATTTACACATATGCATATAAAATTTATCATATTCTGTTTAATATCCAAAATCAAAACATGCACGTCATATTTCATACTTTGTTTAAAATTCAAAGAAAAGAACAATAAAATTTAAATTTTTATCAAATTTTAATACCAGCCATTGCTCTCAAAATGATTAAATTATGTATATCACAACTAGCCACAAAAAACATCAGCTGCATTGTAAAGAATTCCATTTATTATTTCTGCAATACATATATTATAAGTTAGCATTCTAAACTATCCAATATAATGCTAATCACTTACTGGATTAGAACATAATAATGCGAGCATATTATACGAGTGTTGTTATTATTATTAATTAATCTATATAAATAAAAATGAAAATCTGTCTGTCTGTCTGTCTGTCTGTCTGTTTGTCACACCATCACGGGAGAACGGCTGAACCGAATTTGATTAAATTCTGTGGGTAGCCCAGAAATAGCCCCACTTAAAATTATATCCGTGTTTTGAGTTTCTACGACCAGTGGTTCTCGAGATATTAGTAAAAAACAAAATTTTCATTTGTCTCATCATCACGGAAAAACGGCTGAACCGAATTTAATGAAATTTGGTGAATAGCCTTGAAATATCCCCCCATAATTTTTGTCCAAGTTTCGAGTTTCTAAGACCTGAGGTTGTCGAGATATTAATGAAAAACGGAACTTTTTCCTAGGAGTTCTACTCCCTAACTCCGTGGTTTATCCAAACGAAAAGCTTGAAAATCGTTTGAAAGTGAATTAAAATTTAATCTCTGAGTTTGATGGGAGATTTTTTGCGTTAATTAGTCACTTTCTGAAAATATGAATTGTTTGAAACATGATTTAAAGGGGGAATCTATCTCCATGGTTCATGGTTTATTTAAAACAAGCTTTTACGGAACAATGAGAAGTATAGAGAAATCAAAATCGTTATTTAATTTCGCAGTTTATGTTATAAGACATGACATATTTAACATGTTATAAGATTCTATCTTATATCATGTTACTCAGAAGCGCAATTAAATTAAATCTGTCTGTTAATTTTAATAATTATTTTTTCGATTTGAATAATAAATAAATGGATATAAAAATATATTTTAGAAAAGAACGATTTGATTTTTCTTATAGCATTTTTGACTGGTAATATCAATTACGGTCTTCAGGTTTAAAAATTATTATTATTTATATTTTCGGGGATTATTGATTCAAGGATTATTGATATTTTCAAGTTATTATGCAATTATTTTGTTATGACAAAAATTGTTTAAACTCATATATTGTATGTTGTACGAATCTTCTACAAATACACGTGTATATCTTTTAATCTACGAGAATATAAGTAGTATCAAAACATATTGACATATGTTTTGATATATATTGGCATATATTGGAATCAATTACGACCTTCTGGTATAAAGAGTACGGATATTATTGATGTTTTCAATTTATTACGTCATCTCTTTTATTTTGGCAAATATTTTTGAGACGCATATTGTAATACGGGTAATCTTCTACTAACACATTAGCATATTTTCTAATCTGCGACAATATAATTAATACGGGGTTGCATATATTCATTCAATTCCTATTTTTTCTTCTGTAAATTTGCTTACAAATGGGGGCCGGATGTTTTATTCTTCAGATCTGATCGTGAAGATAATTTTGCATAGTGAGAACATATATTCTTAAACTTCTCTTTAGGAGCAATAAATTTAATATTTTAACAGAATTTGCACATGATTGCGAACTATAAGTTTCTTCAAATTATACACTCCGTACGAATAACAGGTGTCCTGTTAGTGGTTAATAAATTTTAACATTTTAGGAGGATATATCATGTTGCTCGGCATCGCAATTAAATTAAATGTGTTTGTTAATGTTTTTATTATTTTTTTTCGATTTAAATAATAAATAAATGGATATAAAAGTATATCTTATGAATGGACGGTTTGATTTTTCTTTTAATTATATTAATTGCTGACTGCGTACATCAATTTCATTTATTTTGGCAAAGAGTTTTCAAGCTTTTATCGTATTTAGCTACTAAACTCATATATTGTGTTTAGCCAATAAATTCATATAGCCGATTGTTGAAACAGAAAAAGAGTAGAGCGGGTATATCTTCTAATACAATTGTAAGGTTTTCATTTAGTATATTGAAACGGGATAAGAATGTTTCATTCAGATCTGCAAATTCAAAGCTACGAATTTGGAGGGATATCGCTAATTTGACAACTTTTCTTAAACTTTGCCAAATTGACGGAAATGTCGCCAAATTGATATAAACGACACACAAACAGCTGCCATAAACCTTCGGGTTGGTCGTGTGGCTTGGGTCTTCTACATATCAATGAAATTTTTTTTTGTTTTGTTAGAAGAGAGTACTGAAATGATGTTTGGTTAGCATTTATCTGTCAGACCAACCATCCTACTTAGTAATACATTTAGCGAATTTTTAAAATGTCACCAAATTGATAAAAATGTTTTCAAATCTATAAAAATATCTTGAAATTGATAAAATTGCCCTACATAAATGATATTAATTGTTTTTTGTTAGGGGATAGTATTGTGATGATATTTCGTCAATTTGTCGCAAAGTGGAACAGTCAGTTCTACAGTCCCACTTGGCGATAAATTTGGCGATTTTTTAAAATGTCGCTAATTTGACGAAACTGTCGCCAAATGTTCCATAGAAATATAACTATTTAGACGATATTTTTTCCACCAATTTATTTGAAGCAAATGATATCATGTCGCTTAGCAACGGATTTAAATCCAATGTGTTTATGCGGCAGAAGATTTTTATTAAATCCTTTCCGATTTGAATAATGAAGATATGTATATAAAATAAATTTCATTGCCATTTCATTTTGGACTGGATAATATCAATTATACTCTTCATGTTTAAACATTATTATTATTGATATTTTCCGGAATTATTGATTCAGGGATTATTGATATTTTTAAGTTATTGCGCCATTGTTTTATTGCGGCAAAAATTGCTGACACACGCATATTGTACGTTGTACGAGTAATCTTCTAGGAATGCACGGGTATATCTTCTAACCTACGAGAATATAAGTAGTACAGGTATATTGGCATATATTTTGACATATATTGGCAAATATATTGGAATCAAGAACAGTCTTCTGGTATGAAGATTAAGGGGATTAATTATGTATTTAATTTATTACGTCGTCTGTTGTATTTTACCAAAAGACATTTGTGACTCATATTGCAAAACGGGTAATCTTCTACTAATAATCGGACATTGTAAGTAGTACGTGTATATCTTCCCATATAATTTTAGCACTTTAATTTTGACATATATTGGAATAAATGACTGTCTTCAGATTTAAAGATTACGGGTTTATTGGTATTTTCAATTTATACATGTAATCTACTAATACAGGTTATATTTTCTAATATTCGCGTATATAATTAGTACGGGTCCCATACAATTTTAACGCTTTTATTTTGCATATATTGATTCAATTCCATATTTTTTTTTTATATTTGCTTACATAAGGGGTCCAAGATGTTTTATTCTTCAGATATGTCCATGAAGATAATTTTATATAGCGAGAACAGAGATTCTTAAACTTCTTTTTAGGAGCATTATATTAAATATTTTAACAGAATATTTTAATTAAACATGTCATTTAGTATACTATAAGAATTTGGGCATGATTATGAATTTCAAGTTTCTTTATATTATATACTCCGTACGAAGAACGGGTATGCTGCTAGTCTATATAAATAAAATTGAAAATCTGTCTGTCTGTCTGTCTGTCTGTCTGTCTGTCTGTTTGTCCCATCATCACGGGAGAACGGCTGAACCGAATTTGATGAAATTTTGTGGGTAGCCTAGAAATAGCCCCACTTAAAATTTAGTTCATGTTTGGAGTTTCCATAACCAGTGGTTCTCGAGATATTAGTGAAAAACGAATATTTCGTTTGTCTCATCATCACGAGAGAACGGCTGAATCGAATTTAATGAAATTTTGTGAGTAGCCTTAAAATAGCCCCCCATAAATTTTGCCTAAGTTTCGAGTTTCTAAGACCAGGGGTTGTCGAGATATTAATGAAAAACGGAATTTTTTCTTAGGAGATCTACTCTCCAACTCCGTGGTTTATCCAAACGAAACGGATGAAAATCGTTTGTTTAAAACGCTAAAATGAAATAAAACTTTATTTCCGAGTTTGGTGCAGGATTTTTGCATTAATTAGTCACTATTGGAAAACATAAATTGTTTGAAACATGAATTTAAATGGAAAAATCTACCTCCATGTTTCATCTTTCACAAGCTTTTACTCAACGATGTAAAGTATAAAGAAATCAAAATGGCTATTTAATTTCGCATTTTATGAGGAAGATTCTATTTTATATCATGTTGCTCGGCAACGGAATGAAATTAAATCTGTTGTTAATATCTATTATTATTTTTTCTATTTGTATAATAAATAAATGGATGTAAAAATATATTTTTTAAATGAACGGTTTGATTGTTCTTTTAATTATATATATTGCGGACTGCGTACATCACTTTCATTTATTTTAGCAAAGAGGTTTCTAGCTCATATATTGTGTTTAGCTAATAAACTCATATATTGTGTTTACCCAATAAATTCATTTAGCCGATTGTTGAAGCAGAAAAAGAGTAGAACGGGTGTATGTATCTTCTAATACAATTTTACTGTTTTCATTTAGTATATACAAACGAGATCAAGATATTTTATTCTTCAGATCTGCAAATTCAGAGCTACGAATTTAGAGGAATATCTCTAAATAACTTGGTAACTTTTCTTAAACTTTACCAAATTAGTGGAAATGTCTCCATATTGATAAAAATGACCCAAATCAATGAAATTAAATTAGTTTTTTTAGAATAAAATACTGAAATGATGTTTCCGTAGCATGTGTCGGTCAGTCCATCCATCCTACTTAGTAACACATTTAAGGAATTTTTTTAATATCACCAAATTGGTAAAAATATTTCTAAATCCATAAAAATATCATGAAATTGATAAAATCGCGCTTAATAAATGAAATTAATTGTGTTTTGTTAGGGGATAGTATTGTGATGATGTTTCGTCAATTTGTCGTAAAATGGGACTATCAGTTCTATAGCCCCACTTGGCGATAAATTTGGCGATTTTTTAAGTTATAGCTAAATTGACGAAAATGTCGCCAAACCTGCCATGGAGATTGCATTATAAAGATGATATGATTTAAATCACTTTATTTAAAGCAAATGATATCATGTCGATTAGCAACGGATCCAATATGTTATACGGCATATGATTTTTATTAAATCTTTTCCGATTTGAATAATAAAGATATGTATATAAAATAAATTTCATTGACATTGAATTTTTGACTGGATAATATCAATTACGGTCTTCAGGTTTAAACATCATTATTATTGATATTTTCGGGGACTGTTGATTCAGGGATTACTGATAAATTCAAATTATTATGGAATTGTTTTATTATGACGAAAACTGTTGAAACTCGTATATAGTACGTTGTACGAGTAATCTTCTACAAATGCATGGGTATATCTTCCAATCTACGAGAATATAAGTAGTACAGGTATATTGGCAAATATTTTGATATATATTGGCATATATTGGAATCAATTATGACCTTTCGGTATTAAGATTACGGGGATTTTTGATACTTTCAATTGTTTACGTCATCTCTTTTATTTTGGCAAATATTTTTGAGACTCATATTGCAATACGGGTAAGCTTCTACTAACACACTGCCATATTTTCCAATCTGCGGCAATATAAGTAGTACGAGGTTGCATATATTGATTCAATTCCTTTTTTCTTTTGTAAATTTACTTACAAAAGGGGCCAGGATGTTTTATTCTTCAGATCTGCCCGTGAAGATAATTTTGCATAGTGAGAACAGATATTCTTAAACTTCTCTTTATGAGCAACACATTTAATATTTTAACAGAATTTGCACATGATTGCGAATTATAAATTTCTTTATATTATATACTCCGTACGAAGAACGGGTATGCTGCTAGTCTATATAAATAAAATTGAAAATCTGTCTGTTTGTCCCATCATCACGGGAGAACGGCTGAACCGAATTTGATGAAATTTTGTGGGTAGCCTAGAAATAGCCCCACTTAAAATTTAGTCCATGTTTGGAGTTTCCATAACCAGTGGTTCTCGAGATATTAGTGAAAAACGCATATTTCGTTTGTCTCATCATCACGAGAGAACGGCTGAATCGAATTTAATGAAATTTTGTGAGTAGCCTTAAAATAGCCCCCCATAAATTTTGCACAAGTTTCGAGTTTCTAATTCCAGGGGTTGTTGAGATATTAATGAAAAACGGAACTTTATCCTAGGAGATCTACTCTCTAACTCCGTGGTTTATCCAAACGGAAAGGATGAAAATCGTTTGTTTAAAACGTCAACGTTAATTAAAACTTCATTTCTGAGCTTAGTGCAGGATTTTTGCATTAATTAGTCACTATCTGAAAGCATGAATTGTTTGAAACATGAATTTAAATGGAAAATCTAACTCCATGGTCAAGCATTTACTAAACAATGGAAAGTATAAAGAAATAACAAGAAAGATCAATCATGCTTAAAGCATTGATTATGAAACACTTTCCAACTTCAATGCAATTTTATTTGAACATGTCTAAAATGCAATACATTCCTCGGTAATATTTTAAAACTTATCACAATACTACATTAATTTATTATATTTGAAACCTTAAACCTTCATCGAAAAAAATTAACTTCATTCAAATGACGGCATTAAAATATAAATTGCCTGCTTTAAACATCTCTAAAATGTGATACATTCCTCGGTAATAATTTTAGAATTATCATAATACTACGATAATTTATTATATTTGAAAACTTCATCGAAAACAACTGAAATCCATTCAAATGACGTCATAGAAAAAATAACACGTCTGGCTCTCTCTATAAAAGCAACATTTCATTCATAAATAATTCCCCCATTCATGTCATTCATCACAATACTATAATAATTTATATTATTTAAAAATTAAGACCATGGAGCTACAAGTAAGTAAAACTCTATGCGTAAAACTTCATCGAAAATTATCGTCCTTCTCTTTTTAAAATCAATGAATATTTCATTCATATCAGCCATGCAGACTCCATGGACTAAATGATTTTGTGTTAAAGAATTACAGCGATTCTAATACAACTCATTCTACATATTTTGCTGTTTACATTTTACATAGGTGAAAAATAGGCTTAATAGTAGAAATAATCAAATTTGTATGAGCATTTAAACTGAAATATATTGTCATTGCGTTGTTAAAGTATGTAGATGCATAGAATTTAGGCCAAACTAAAGTAGTTTTAGGATGGATACAACACTCAATATGAATTAGAAAGAACTTTAAAAATCACGATTTTGAGACAAGATGGATGCCATATATCATTTTGAAGTGGGTCATGTGATCGTTTCATATCATGGACACGTGATCGCTTCATATAAGAGGTGTTATTATTATTTTAATTTTTATTTAAAAAACTACTGAATATATTTCGCTGAATTTTTTTTTATATATTTTATGGAACAATTTGAATATTGCCTAAAATTTTCGAAGCAATTTGTGAATTTTAAATCCGCTTAAAAAATGCTTGAAAAATTAGGTCCCACAGGGCTCAATGTATTCCATTTTTTCAACCCGGGTTCAATCCAAAACTAATTTGGTGATATTATTCATTTATATTCCCATAGGTCCTATAGACCGTCTGAACAACATACTAAAATTTCATTTTGATTAAGTCATTTTTACGGCCGTTATCGTGCTAACGGACAGACAGACAGACAGACAGACAGACAGACAGAATGAACAAAGTCATAAACACTTTTCAACTTTGTTGTAAAGTGTTAAAAATAGTTATTATTTTTGCATTTTATGGGGAAGAGATCAAAATAGTTATTAAATTTCGCAGTTTATGAGGAAGATTCTTTATTATATTATGTTGCTCAGCAACGCAATTAAATTAAATGTGTTTCTTAATATTTGTTATTATTTTTTCTATTTGAATAATAAATAAATAGATGTAAAAATATATTTTGTAAATGAACGGTTTGATTTTTCTTTTAATTATATTAATTACGGACTGCGTACATCACTTTCATTTGACAAAGAGTTTTTGAGCTTTTATATTGTGTTCAGCTAATAAACTCATATTGCGTTTACCAATAAATTTATTTATCCGATTGTTGAAACAGAAAAAGAGTAGAAAGGGTATATCTTCTAATACAATTTTAGTGTTTGCATTTAGTATATACAAACGGGATCAGGATGTTTTATTCTTCAGATCTGCAATTTCAGAGCTACGAATTTGGCGGAATATAGCTAACTTGGCAACTTTTCTTAAACTTTGCCAAATTGACGGAAATATCGCCAAATTGCTAAAAACGACGCAAATCAAAGAAATTAAATTCGTTTTTTTAGAAGACAGTACTGAAATGATGTTTCGGTAGCATTTGTGGGTCAGTCTATCCATCCTACTTACTAACACATATATCGAATTTTTAAAATATCACCAAATTGATAAAAATGTTTGTGAATCTATAAAAATGTCATGAAATTGATAAAATTGCGGTTAATAAAAACAAGAAAGATCAATCATGCTTAAAGCATTGATTATGAAACACTTTCCAACTTCAATGCAATTTTATTTAAAAGAGTCGAAAATGCAATACATTCCTCGGTAATATTTTAAAACTTATCACGATACTACATTGATTTATTATATTTGAAAACTTAAACCTTCATTGAAAAAAATGAACTTCATTCAAAAGACGGCATTGAAATATAAATTGCGTGGTTTAAATATCTCTAAAATGCAATACATTCCACGGTAATATTTTTAAATCTATCATAATACTACGATAATTTATTATATTTGAAAACTTCATCGAAAACAACTGAAATTAATTCAAATGACGTCATAGAAAAAATAGCACGCCTGGATCTCTCTATAAAAGCAGGATTTCATTCATAACTTTCTCCATTTCATTCATCACAATACTATAATAATTTATTTTATTTAAAAATTAAGACCATGGAGCTACAATTCATAAACTTTATGGTTAAAACTTCATCGAAAAATATCGTCCTTCTGTTTATAAAATCAATTAATATTTCATTCATATCAGCCATGCAGACTCCATGGACTGAATTATTTTGTGTTAAAGAAATACAGTAAATCTAATACAACTCATTCTACATATTTTGCTGTTTACATTTTACATAGGTGAAAAATAGGCTTAATTGTAGAAATAATCAAATTTGAATGAGAATTTAAACTCAAATATATTGTCATTGTGTTGTTTTAGTATGTAGATGCACAGAATTTAAGCAGAAATAAAGTAGTTTTAGGATGGATACAACACTCAATATGAATTAACATATCATTCTACATATTTTGCTGTTTACATTTTACATAGGTGAAAAATAGGCTTAATTGTAGAAATAATCAAATTTGAATGAGAATTTAAACTCAAATATATTGTCATTGTGTTGTTTTAGTATGTAGATGCACAGAATTTAAGCAGAAATAAAGTAGTTTTAGGATGGATACAACACTCAATATGAATTAAAAAGAACTTTAAAAAATCCCGAATTTGAAACAAGATGGATGCCATATCTCATTTTGAAGTGGGTCATGTGATCGTTTCATATCATGGTCACGTGATCGTTTCATATAAGATGTGTAATTATTATTTTAATTTTTATTTAAAAAACTACTGAATATATTTAGCTGAATTTTTTTTTATATATTTTATGGAACAATTTGACTATTACCTAAAATTTTCGAAGCAATTTGTGAATTTTAAATCCGCTTAAAAAATGTTAGAAAAATTAGGTCCCATAGGGCTCAATGTATTTCATTTTTTCAACCCGGGTTCAATCCAAAACTAATTGTGTGATATTATTCATTTATATTCCCATAGGTCCTACAGACCGTCTGAACAACATACTAAAATTTCATTTTGATTAAGTCATTTTTACGGCAGTTATCGTGCTAACGGACAGACAGACAGACAGACAGACAGACAGACAGACAGAATGAACAAAGTCATAAACACTTTTCAACTTTGTTGTAAAGTGTTAAAAATTAATTGTGCTTTGTTAGGGAATAATATTATGATGATGTTTCGTCAATTTGTCGCAAAATGGGACTATCAGTTTTACAGTCCCACATGGCGATAAATTTGGCGATTTTTAAGTTATCGCTAAATTGAAGAAAATATCGCCAAACCTTTCATGGAGATAGCATTATTCAGACGATATGATTTCCATCAATTTACTTGAAGCAACTGATATCATGTCGTTTAGCAATGGCTGTAAATCCGGTGTGTTATGTGGCATACGATTTTAATTAAATCTTTTCCGATTTGAATAATAAAGATATGTATATAAAATAAATTTAATTGGCATTGCATTTTTGACTGGATAATATCGATTACGGTCTTCAGGTTACACATTATTATTATTGATATTTTCGGGGATTATTGATTTAGGGATTATTGATATTTTCAAATTATTATACCATTGTTTTATTATGA
This sequence comes from Amaurobius ferox, assembly GCA_951213105.1. NCBI lineage: Eukaryota > Metazoa > Arthropoda > Arachnida > Araneae > Amaurobiidae > Amaurobius > Amaurobius ferox. The sequence continues at coordinate 82,004,909 of OX578149.1, read as the reverse complement.
CAAAAATTGTTGAAACTCACATATTGTACGTTGTGCGAGTAATCTTCTATAAATGCAAATGTTATCTTCTAATCTACGAGAATATAAGTAGTACTGGTATATAGGCATATATTTTGATATATATTAACATATATTGGAATCAATTACGACCTTCTGGTATAAAGATTACGGGGATAATTGAAATTTTCAATTTATAATGTCATCTGTTTTATTTCGGCAAATATTTTGTAGACTCATATTGTAATAAGGGTAATCTTCTACTAACATACAGGCATATTTTCTAATCTGCGACAATATAAGTAGTATGGGTATATATATATATATATATATATATATTCCCATATAATTTTAGTGCTTTCATTCTGGCATATATTGGAATCAATTACGGGTTTATTGATATTTTCAATTTATACATGTAATCTACTAATACAGGTATATCTTCTAATATTCGCGTATATAAGTAGTACGGGTCCTATACAATTTTAATACTTTCATTTTGCATATATTGATTCAATTCCTTTTTTTTTTGTAAATTTGCTTTCGAAAGGGGCCAGGAAGTTTTATTCTTCAGATCTGCCCGTGACGATAATTTTGCATGATGAGAACAGATATTCATAAACTTCTCTTTAGGAGAAATAAATTTAATATTTTAACTTAATTTGCATATGATTCTGAATTATAAGTTTCTTTATATTTTATACTCCGTACGAAGAACGGGTATGCTGCTAGTATAATAATAACAACAGATGAAGAGCATGTGATATTGTTTCAGATCATAGTTAATCTAAAATTATCCATTAAAATCTGATTCAGAATACACCACATCTAATGAAACAATTTAATGGCTTATATTTCATAATTTCGCACAGTTTAGTCACTGCAGTCAAAATTCCATTTGGGAGACTTCCTGCACATGCGCAGTTCTATGAAGCTCCTATTGGTCTCAAAAGTGTGACGCCATAGTGAAGCTGTGTGTTATTTAACAGCTTGTGTCAATTAAAATCCTATCGATACATATATCAAAATAAATTGAATTATATCGAATGTCACGTTTTTATATCGATAGTACAGATCCACCATTATTTTTATTGGGAATAGATTCCAGCACCACATGCTCAATGAGAAAGATCGAAAGAAATTCATCACTGCACGAATACTTTTGTTTTTGCTTACAAATACTTTTCACCAACAAATATTTCGCTTTGTAAAATTTCATTTATTTCACTTTGCCAATTTCATTTATTTCACATTGTTAATTGATATTTTTCATATTTTGGAGAGGTCACCAAATACGATTATGCCTGCTCTGCTCCCCATGTTCGAAGAAACCATATTTTACTATTTGTCTCACTTCAAAAAGAATGTTTGAAAAGTGAAAAAAAAGCAGTAGAGCATCAGCCAAAATCGTGAGGGACCACACTTATAATACCTCCCCTCATAAATTAATTTATATATTATGTCACTTTAATTACAACCATTAAATGCAATGTATGGCGTTATAAAAACAATGACGTTGTTGGGAGCCTCACATAAACTGTGCATGGCGAGTTAAAAACTGTTGATTCAGCATTAGTCTATACTATGATTCAACCTAGCCTTATAACAAAGTAGTCACTATCTAAATCACTTGCTATCAAAGTATGGTTCGTTTAAGATGCAGAGATCAAAGCTCCCAAAATCATATTTTTAACAAAAACTACAGCAAAACTACAAAAACTACAGAATTTAATTCTTCTTTCCTGATGAATGTCAGTTAGGAAATATATATCATTTCACGTAGAATATCCACCGTAGAATATTCGAATAGAGTGTTTAACGTACAATATTTACGTACATTATTTAATGTAGACATTCACAGATCGAAATTTTGGCAATGATTAGCACATTTGGGCTATTTTTCTTCCAAACCATGATCCATGGCTTTTGTCTCCAATTTCTTGTCAAACCATGACTTAGAAATTAGGCATTCTGAGAATCACTTTTGTTAATAGAGCATGTCATTCGGTTCTTTACAATTATCTGTGCTTGAAGGATAGTTAGGAAGAATTATAGTATGTAGGAAGTAGTAAAGTATGTTCGAAGAAGTAAAGAATGTAGGAAGAATATTCTCTAAAATGAGATACCATAATCTAGAGAGTATTTGCCAAACTTTTCAGACAATACTAAAAAGGAATACGAATAATACAAAGAAGATTTGGAAAATAGGGATAGGAAGAAGGTGGGGAATATTGTTCGTCAACTAAGTCTGTGATTCGGTTTCCTTACTACCGTCTGTACTTGAAGGGTAGGTTGGAATAAAATACATTATGCAGAATGTAGATTTACTCACCAATTGACACTGTAAGGAGCCATATCCTGAAGCGGTTTTGTCAAGTTTTGCAAAACTTGTAGCCAGTGTGACACTCGCGCAGAAATAGAGAATAAAGGCAAGCAGGTGGTGAATAATTTCCTATAAAAAATTGAGGAACACGTAAGACTTTCATAAGTTGTTAAGAGTTTCCTAAGAATTTTTATTTTTACACGGTAAGTACAAGTATCAGCAAGTTGCAATTAACATTCCTTAAGTTTCAAATATTATACAATGCGGTTAGGTTAAATATATATACACTCATGTCCAAAAATTAAGCATAGTTGCTGTTTATGTGAAAATTTCAAGAAATCTATATCGGAATGGAAGGAAACGCGATATGCGGGTGTAATAGGGTTATAGAAGAAGAAAACAATGCAAAGTAAGGATAATAACGACTTTTGTTATCCAAAGAAAAGGGTTAAAGGAAAAACGGTCACATTATGAGTGTCAACCTCAGTGAAACAGAATGATTAAAACAATGTGATGCTGCAGTTTAATACGGTGTGTGGGAATCTCGGGTAATCATGCATGCTTCACAACGATTTCCCATACTTTCGATGAGGTTTTGGGTAAGCTGTGTGCTCAAAGAGTTCTAAGCCTCAAGGTGAGCAGTTTTTAATCCCGGAACGGAGCTTGGTGGGTAGCGGAGGGCTGCAAGATGTCTCCCGAGCATATCCCCCACATGCTCTATTGGATTCATATCAGGAGAGTTGGTTGGCCACTACATGTGCTGGACATCTTCAGATTGAAGAAAGTCGTCGACCAAGGCCGTACGGTGAGGAAGCGCGTTATAATTCATGAATATGAAATCAGGACCAACAGCACCTCGAAACAATCGAACGGTATGCTCAAGGACTTCGTCTCTGTATCTTTCGCTGGTAACCGACCCCGTGTCAAAGATGTGAAGGTCTGTGCGGCCGTCCATCATGATGCCTGCATAGACCATGACTCCCCCAAACAGATAACGATGTCTTTCCGTGATGTTTCCCGGGGGGGGGGTGAAAACGCGTACCACGTTCTCTCCAGATCGTGGTACTACGAGAATCAGTTTGCAGGCTAAACCTGGACTCATCACTGCACATGACATTGCCCCACTGTTGTCCGCACCACTGCCGATGTTCAAAACTCCACTGTGAACGCGCGCATTTCTGTGCAGACGTCAAGGGGATGCAAACTTCTGATCGTCTGGCATAGAGACCAACGTGTCTGAGTCTCCTGTAAACAGTTTGTCTCGAAACAGTGACTCCTGTGGCGGCTGTCAGGGCTGAACCCAGTTGTCTGGCAGAACGGTTCCTCTGACGTGGCGCAGTTATCACCAAATATCGGTCTTGCCGAGTAGTTGTTACCTTTGGCCGACCTGGTTCTGGTCATCGTATAACATCTCCAGTGGTTTAGAACCTCTGCCACAGTCTGGAGATCACACACTGAGGCACATTCAAAATTCGAGACGCTTCGGTTTGGGATCGACCGGATTCCAGCCTTCCAATCAAATTTATGGATTCCCTTCAAAAACATGTCCAGTTGGCATCTTTATGACAACTTTTGTCTTTTTTTATTGTTAACAACGCTCCGTACCACAGCAATTGCGAAATTCTGCCTCAAATGGCAATGCCGCTCGAGACCTTTTTATACTCGTTCGGACGTGCGCCGGTGCTTTGAGCATGTCGACATCGACTGAACTGTTTTGCATACGCACAATGATTTACCTTCGTCCCACGATTTTCCACAACTAATTGTGAACCATTGTATCCATATTAACTTTGGATTTTTCGCATTTTTCGAATTATACTTAATTTTGGACATGAGTGTATATTAAGACAATACGGTTAGGTGAAATGTACATATATTAGGAATGACTTTCCTGTACATCAGTATCCTTGGGTCGGTTTCGTTCTTTTAAGCGCTCTTCAAGATGTAATATCTATTAAATTCGAGAGTTTTAGCATCCAAAGTACTTACATTATTCAAAATGCTCCATTTTTTCGACAGAGGAGCCCCAAAAATGTAATTCATATCAACAATACAAATACTGTTTTGTTAGAAATAGAGTTCCATTTATGAAAATGAAAAAATAATTTCAGTATTTTAATACTAGAAGGGTAAGCCCGTCATAAGACTGTCTTAATATCAAGTACTTAATATAAACTGAACGAAATACTTACAAAGATTGATTTTTGCAGATATTCTTTCTCAAATAGATAAGCTATTCGCAGTAGAAAAGTCGAAACGAGGAAAGCAAATACAACCAGAGCAAAGAAGAAAACATGCGGTGTGACGAAAATACTTCCGCCGCCTGTTGAGTCATGAAGTATTATGCCCAGACATACAGCTCCAATCACCTAATAAGAAATAAAGCAACAAATATATACATATATACATATACATATATATATGTATATATACATGTATATAATATATATATATATATATATATATATATATATATATATATATATATATTACAAAAGAAAGATCTAGGAAATGTACAAGGAATATTATGAAACACAAGGAACAACAGAAACAAATAAAGGAGTGCAAACGGGGTATCAGTAATGTCTAGGGGGATTGTGACCCCTATACCTGGTTAAAGCGTGCTTTTATTCCCGGGAAACACTCCCAGAAACAACCAATCGCCCGAAGCAGCTCCAATCCGTGCGTACAGGAAAAACAGAATCCTAAGGGAAAATCAAATCCATAAAATCAAAAGAGAAACTATATAAGAATCATAGGACTTCCCTAATGTACATTTCCTAGATCTTTCTTTTGTAATATTTTTGAGATGAGTGTTAAGAGCTGCAAATCGCGCCTATACTCATTTCACCTTTTATATTATACTTTGGATTGTGGTATTTTATAGGATATATATATATATATATATATATATATATATATATATATATATATATATATATATCGAAAGCGTATTTGAATTTGAGTGGCTGAAAATCGCTGCGGATATAGATGATAGTATGCAAATATCGTATGTTACAGCCAATCACGATTGACTGTCTGGATATATGCTAGTTAAGCAGTCGTTGAGGACATCAGCATTCTGAAGGGTTTGAGGAGCTGCATTTAAATGCTATTACGAAGTGTTCATAACTTTTGTAGGATTATTTTTGATGACATTCGTGTTTCTATGGCTAAGAGAAGACGAATGACAGATAGTGAGCGCTGTCGTGGTGTCGGACGCATTGAAGCAGGACAGTCAATCAGAGATATTGCTATTTTCTTTGGCATTGATCATTCTGTAATTATGGAAGCAATTCCAAACAAGTCAAACAGTTATACAGAGACCTGTACTCGGTCGTCCATGGGTTACCACCCCCTCTGATGATCGGTATGTTACTATAGTACATTGCCAAGCGGAATCAACGAGCGACCTCCACAATGGTTACACCCATGGTTGCAGCGGTACTAGGTAAGACAATATCTACCAGTACTGTGCGCTGTAGGCTCCTCGTAAAGCGACTGCACGCCCGAGTACCACGGTTTTCTGTTCCACTAACCGTCCAAGCCAGATGGGCAAGATTAAAGTGGCGTCTTCAACATGTCAATTGGACTGTCATTAGTACAAAGTCCTGTTCACGGACGAGTCCAGATTTGCCCTGGAATCGGATGATAAACGTGTAAGGGTCTGGAGAGAACGAGGCACACGCAATCAGGCCAAGAACATCATCGAACATCACGCATTCATAGGTGGCAGCGTCATGGTGTGAGCTGGAATTTCAATGGGATATCGCACAGAGCTGCACATCTTTAAAGGCGGTTCTGTGACGGCTGCGCGGTATCGGGATGAAGTCCTATACCCCACTGTGAGACTCTGCGCTGCAGCAGTTGGTTCTGATTTCCTCCTTATGGACGATAATGCCCGTCCCCATCGAGATAACATCGTTGAGGAATACCTGAAAAGTGAGAACATTTCCCGTATGGAGTAGCCGGAGTATTCCTCCGACCTTAGTCCCATTGAAAACCTTTGGGATGCCCTCGGGCGTGCTGTCTCTGCACGTAATCCTCCAGTCAGTCTCAGAGAGTTGGAAACAGTCCTATTGGACGAATGACCATTGCTCGCATCTGCGATGGTTGATCACCTCATTGGAAGCATGGAAAATCATTGTAAAGTTTGTGTGAAGATCCTGGGTGGTCACATACCATATTAATGCAAGTTTTGTTTAGTTTGTTTGCCTTTAAACATCATTTTGTTAATGACCCAAATGTGACGTCATCATATAACTTACTAAAAGTAAATAAGTTGGTATCACGTCTGATTTCAATAGCAAAAAGATAAAGCACACAACTTTAATAGAATGTTTTTATTACACTTCTTACTAAAAGTAAATATTTTTTTCATCTTTGTACGTAATTCTTGTTTTCTTTAATGCATAAACATATTTGCTACTTTCATGTACACTTTTGAGTTAATTAAAGCTTTACTTTTCCATTTTTGTTGATTTTACCTTCCATGCTTAACTTTTGGAAGCCAGTGTATATATTTATATAAATATAGCAATATATAAAAAAATAAAGTAATATTTCATCAGTAATAATGCATGTGAATAGAAGTGTTTAACATTGGACTCGTGGTACAGCAAATGGTCAATTTTTAAAACATTCGAAATCATGTAATATATATTTTCTTTCTCAGACAATATAGAAGAAATGTTGCTTCCTCGAAAATTTTTGAATTCTAGATTTTGACAGAAAATATTCCTGAAAGCATATTTCGAACACTTCTGGAAAGTTGCTCAACACTTTTTCTTTTGTGTGCGTAACCAAGAACATCTGTAAAGTTATAAGAAGATATGGTAGAACAATGAGCACATTAGTAAAAAGGATTTCTATTATGTTACTTTATTTTCTTTCTTATGTACAAAGTTTTCCTAACCCTGCGTTAGTGCGGAGGAGTATTTCAGGACCCCAACATCTGTGTCATTCAGCCTCTTCAGCCGAACCGGTTGTTAAATATATCTATGTTCGCGGAACCGATTGTTAAAACTTTCAGTAAATTTCGATTAATACCTTGGATCACGAAACTCTACGTCTCGTCGAGATTTTTTCAAAGTTCGAATGAGCTTAAGGGATCTATAATTTAGTTTAAATGTGAAAATACTTAAAGCCTGAATTTCAAGCATCGGTTCATTATCCTTAGAAAACAGATTTTATCATAATTATATAGTTCTCCAATGATCTCAAGAACAAAAGCATGCACACCGTGAGCTTTATTATCATCCGTACTCTAGGCAAGGAGGCAGATAATGCCATCCTCCTAGACTCCAAATTACCTTTTTGAGCTTACACTAACGTAAAAGGTGGGTAGTCACATAGGCGTCGGCTACTGGAGGAGGGGGGACACAGGGGCACGAGCTCCAGCTGAATTTTTCCAGAGGGGGGTTTTGCCCCTTCTGGGACATTTCAAGATTTTTTTTCTAACTTCATATTTTACTAAATACCAGAAAATGAAATTTCTTAAACATAAAAATAATTGAAAGAAAAACCTATCACAGTAAATGTCACATTTCAGTTCAGTCCTGTTCACACCTTCCTTACCATAGCGCCATAAACTATCTCGCACACAAGCCAAGATCATCTTTTCTCCCATGAAACATGTTTACGCTAATGACAAAAGCACCTGGTTATCAGAATGTTTTCGATTGACCACTTAATTCAAAGAGAAACGGAATATTTACAGCCATGGAATTAGCATTTCCAAAAGATAACTTTCTCCCTCCAGAAATAGCTATAAATGATAACCACAACGTAGGGATGACTTATTTGGTCTATCTAAAGAGCTGTTACTTGTAATTACTCCTCGATTCTATATACCAGAGCCGTCTTTGCAGGTGGCATTCACTGCATATCCGTCTGAAGCTGCAAACCTCGAGGGTAGATTTGTTCCTTTGAACGCCATACGTTTGGCAGCCAACAGCACCAAGCGCCAAGTCATTCGAGACCAGAAAACTAGAGTTATAAATTAAACAAAATAGAAAATATCGGGTTCTGGTTGCGTTTTGTAGGAGGACTTGGCATATGTTCAACAGGTGTGGTTGAGATGAGTGATGTTTGTGGTGTTGAAAGCAGTGTGATGTTTTTGTTCTGTTAATAAAGATTTCATTTTGGTTTCTGGTGAAAAAAGAACGCAATATTTTCGTGCTATTCGTAAAGGTTATATTTCGATTTGTAATTTAATAAAAATATATTTATTTTTCATGGATAAATTTAAATTAGAACAGTAAAAATTTCTTTTTGCTTGAGAAATCCCCAAACTGCTGAAAGACCTGCATATTATTTTAAACATGCAGATTTTGATTTAAGCGCAACTCTCTCTCTCTCTCTCTCTCTCTCTCTCTATATATATATATATATATATATATATATATATATACATATACACACACACATATATATATATATATATATATGTGTGTGTGTATATGTATGTATATGTATATATGTGTGTGTGTGTGTGTTATAATTTCTCTGCGCATCACATTATATGAAATTGTACTGATAAGTGTTTTTGAATTAAATAATATAACTATATTAGATCTTTCTATAACAAGATTGGTGGAACATGACAATGTTATAATTTTACCAAAAATGGGATTTTCCCAAAAATTGCTGTAGACAGTTAGGTGTTATTTGGCGGAAAAAAATCCCAGTTCTACAAAAATTGTCGCTAGTCATATTGGTGCTCCAAGCCCTTCATTTACATGTTTATGTTTTCTTAATGAAACTTGTTTTTACACATCTTACTCACACATATAATGGTATGGACGTCGAGATTCATATAAATTTATATGTGACGAAATCTTAAAGGGTTTTTTTTATATATCCTAACTCCAGTTTTTGATTTTATTGTTTGCAACTTTATCATTTTTCACCCTCAGTGGGTATGGGTCAGGCCTGGATATTTGCTTCGAGATTGGTCCAGGAAAAGCTGGGCATAATCGTCCCTTTCGGCCCATCATACACATTAGGGAAAAATTAAATACAATGGGCTCTGTCCATTTGAAAATCTCTATAGAGATTTTCAAATGGACAGATCCCACCGGCTATATCCAGGTCAGATGTGGGTAATCAACAATATACTAGAGAGCATAACGTAACTGATTTTTGTTAGGGGGACTACAAAGCCTTGTAGCCCTCCCCCCTTCATTTTCAACCCCCAATTGCTCCTCGAAGGGAGAAAATACAATGCGTAGACGATGGTATTTGGTATGTCAAGAAGGGAGTGAGTTCGGGGGTCAAAGAGCTCAAGCGTTATAATTGGTAAACTAAAGTAATGCAGGCCTAAAAGGATTAAAAATATTTATCGTACAATATATAAAACTGCTGATTTTTTTCTTTTAACACAGTCCGTCTGACATATCCGAAGGCATAAGATATCTGTTTAGACCGCCGAGACAGTATCACTTAATTTAGACTAGAACCCCAGTGAGAGCGGCATCCACAGTGACTCTCATCCTTCTCTTGCTACTAACGCTCGGAAGAACTTTCAAAGCCACAAATTTAACGTACTCGTACACGGGGACAGTTTAGGCAAAGCCGGATATTGAAGTCCTCCAAGTACAATCTCCGTGCCTCAATTACTAGGTTTTCCCACTCCAAAACTGCTCCTTGTAAGACAATAACTTACAAAACTTCCTTGAGGAAAGCATATATATGTCAGTTAAGTGACTACAGTTACTTCGGTGGCATTATAAGCCTCCAAAATAACAATATGCGATTTTAACTACCACTAAGAACGAACTGTTCGTTGGGAAGTTCGTTTATAGTGGCTGTTAAGAGCCCATACTGGTTTTTTTGGCTTGAAGTAGGAGCTTATAATATCCTCTAAACAGCTGTAGTCACCTAGCTGACATATGTTTGCTTTTTTCAAGGAGGTCTTGTAAGTTATCATATCTTTATCGACTTTGTGAATCTTTTGTATAACTTTATCAGATTGTACCCCCTCCCCCCTGAGTTTTGAAAACTCGGCGGCTATTGGTAGTCAATCTTCTCTTTGCCATAAACCACCTGAATCGAAGCATACACACCAGGCATGACACCATAGGCATTGCGTTAATTTATATATAATCTTAACAAGTACGCCGTCCTACCCGAAGATATCTGGAGAAAGAGTTACAGTCGATGCGATAGTGCACTTGAGACGGCCAGTACAGCAGTGGCCGGCTGGTCAATTGGCCGACGCCACCCCGCAGGTACATAACTGAACAACACAAACACCAGACAAACCACCAGGTGCCTGCAGTACTCAAAAGAGCAAACCAGTACCTCTATCAGTTGAGGTTCATCCTCCAACTTATTGCCTTGGCCACTTTATTTAACAAAGAGAGCAACAAGCTCTTACAATAAAAGGAGAGCTATAGCTACAACATAAAGGGCAAATACAAATACAGAGCTAACTATTTGTTCCGGAAACAGAAATCATATGGACATCCAGCGAGGTCTCTCTTCGGAGGTCCGTCCAGGAACGTAAGACAATAGAACAGACAACCCGTTCTACCTTTGCCGTCTTTAATGGGTGGCTATTGGTCCCAATACTACTTATTAAATTAACTACAAAAGACTTGAGTTAGAATTAACTAACCTCACACAACTTAATCAAACATGAGACAGTACTATATAGACAATTCTAAAGATACCAGTAAAAACAGAGTATCGAACAGAGTACAATAGTAAAAAATACCCCTTTTTTTTTCTTTATAAGTAAGAATAAAAAGACTAAGTGGTCAAAATAAGCTACAAAGACAATTCGACGTGCGAAATTGCATAATGCCGTTATTAGATTACCTACCGCAATGAAGTATTGCACTAACTGTGACCCCCAGGAACTATAATATACTGTTTCCTCACTGATGCTATTTTATTTTTTAAAATAATAGCTATAATGTTTATGCCTTTTTAAAAATAAATGTTGTTATTTTTATGAACTGTTCGGTTGGAAATAATTCTATTTAAAATTATAAATATTTTAATTAGTAAGACTTAAAATAGTTGTCAATTGTTAAAATTGCTAATTGTTGACAATTATTAATTTCTTTTTTCAAATTATATAACTGAAATACATTCATTTATTTCTTTAATAACATTATACATTTATGTTTCTTAGATTTTATATCTGTTTCCATTTTATGGTGCTCCGTGACCCTCGTACTAACGAAGGGGGAAATTGGCCGCACAAACTAAGATTAGTATTTAACATACATGGAGAGTTGAACATATTACGAAATCTGTTCAGGAGATTCTATAGCATGCTTTTAGCAAATTCTCTAACGTAAAAGTTGTCAAACACAATATTTTTTCTACACAATAATAAGTAAAAGTTTTGACTAGTTATCCAATTATGATCCAAATTAAAAATGCAAGGGGAAAAAAATAAAGTTTTGATTTTTGTATGCCAAGTTCGAAAGGATTTATGAGTAAAATGTAAATAACAAGCAAGCAAAGAACAAGTCCCATAATTTATACTTTATATAAAAAGACTCTAAAGTGAAGAAAAATTATCATATTTTTCATCTGATACAATAAAAATGGATTGGTAGAAGTTTTGTAAAATTTAATTTTTCATTATAATCAGATATACACCGAAATATCACCGTTAAATATATATAGAATTGTTTAATAGTAGTAATGATTCTATATATTTAAACAATAATTCTATGCAATTATTGATTATATTTTGGAGAGCATTTGAACACATTTGAACTGCTTCCGTTCTCGAAATATTTCCTAAAGCGTGTACATTTCTATTGAAAGCACATAACGGACTGGTTCACTAAGGTTTTAAATCCAAAGAATTAAAATGTGTGTGTATGTATTGCGAAAGATAACAATATACCAAATTCTATCTCACTACGATTTGTGGATCCTGGTTAGTTAGGACCTCAAAGATTTGAAACGTAACAAATATAAATATATACATAATATATACTATATATAGTCCGATTGAAGTTAAATAAAAGTGTGTAAAAAGCACAGAGTCTTATAGTAGAAAATAGAAAAGTGGACGAAGATTTGCTATCACTTACTGTTGGGATAATTTTCAGTACTCCAGCTGGTGTAAGAAGGTCTTCAATATCAACTACTGTATCAGATGACATGATTAGAATTTTACAGTCTTCTTCTGCGTATTACAGTTTTAGCAGTAAACCTTCTAGTGTGATGTCAATATGTTTCCCTAGAAAACAATTCAAATCGCAATCACTGGCATTTCATTGCATTTTGTCCCCTATCTTTAAATAGAGAGAAAGTCTGCATTTAATAGATTGTGATAACGAGACATGCTTATTGTTCCATAACAATGGCAGATTAAAATTGCGTTATCATTTACTCCTATAAAATATAAAAAATATGATTTTCTTGCGGGATCAACGGGTAATAAATTATACATGAAAAATCAAATTCATTTTTTTATTCTGGAAATTTCGTGATTACACGTTGAAACATACAAAATATATAGCAGTAAAATATACATATTTTAATTAAAAATACGTATTTTATATTATTAAAAAATATTAATTTTTACTGCATACAGGAAATATTTTACATACAGGATATATTTTACATAACTTTATTAACCCGTCATAGAATGTACTTAACATCTATTAAAACTTTAACCTCCAATAAGCGATAAAAATTCGTCATCATGATGCAATAATAAAAAGAATCTTATGTGTCCAATAAATTAGCAAAATTCGATATTACAGAGAAAATCTGATGTGGGCACCACACTTCACCTTCCCTGCAACATTTAAATTGCTGTAAGGCGGAATTTAAACAAGCATCTCATTCATACATTTGAGCATATTCAGTCCTTTATTTCAAATTTTGACGATTTTTGCAGACCACTTGTAAAAAAAGCCAATGGTTTTTCCGAATTGTACTAAAATCTATGCTACAAAAGAGTAACCCACAATTGACTTACCTACTAAATTTTATTAAATTTGGTCAATTAGTTTTTCGGCTAGAGTGAGTACATACACTGCTAGAACACACACGCAGAGACTATACGCTAAAGATAGTTCTTTGAGTTATAGAGAGCTTGAAATTTGTAGATCCGTCGAAAACTCAAGTTACAATTTTTGATACTTCCCTATGCAACTATACATTACCGTGTATCGCAAAGAATGTAAAAATAATACAAACAGTTTATATTTACTAGATATTGCAGCTTATATTTACTAGATATTGCTCAAAATCTAAAATCTGACTGATTAAAATAAGTATACTGATTAAAATGAGTATACAAAATTTTATGAAAATCGGTTTACTGATTAAAATAAGTTACTGATTAAATAAGTTACTGATAATTTTAATAAGTTACTGATTAAAATAAGTACACAAACTTTTATTAAAATCGGTTAATTATTACGAGAGATACAAGAAAATTTTATGGTGAAAAATAGAGGAGTATATTCCTGGACTTCAAAAATCAATAGGCTCCTAAATGTTAACGATTAAAGTAATTCTACCAATTTTTATTCAAATCACTCAATTTGATCAAAATATATATTACATACACACACATTGAAACATCACTGATTCGTATTCAGCGATAATTACAATGAATAATTCCATCAAAATCGGTGAGTCAAATATTTAGGCCTTTAATTCTAAATTCGCTGTTAACAAAAAGATAAATCTAAATATCCCGAATTTATACAATCGCACCCATCAAAATCGGAATAATTAAAAAATAAAATATAAATTAACATGATTTAAATTTTAAATTTTATTGGAAATTTTTAATTTAAAATAAAAACATATAAACTTGCATAACATGTGTAAAGCTTCTTTTTGTAGAATAAAAAGACGAAAAATGCCTCCTTCTGAAGACATATTAATCTTATTGAAATAAGGTTTCATTCACAATCAAACCAAAGAATAAGCGATTAAATGCCAAATCTGGCAACCTGTCGTCCTTCTTCAATCCGTCAAAATTCCAGAGTAAGCGCAAAACGTCTTCCCGTAGCTACCAAAGCTGTGTGAAAACGCTAGTCCGAACTATTTAACTGTGACGGTCATTCTACCTCCACCGACATCTCCTTCGACATCATTTCGTCCTGTGTGCACAGTACAATTTAAAATATCTGCGCATGTTGTTTACGTCTGAATATTGCCGCTTCAAAATTAACAAACATTTTTTTTACTGTAACAATACGAAAACGTATTGTGGTTTGACAACTCCCCTCAAAGTTTTCCATGGCGGGGACGTAACGATAACGAAATTCTCTCTCATTGGCATCAAGCTGACAACTTTTTAATTTGCTACCAGGCTAACTGCCTAACTTTATATTAAAGAATCTTGGGTATGATTACGAATCTCAATTTGAACTAAATTATGAAATACTGTACCAGACTACCCTTAAAATGGTTAGTCAAACTTTAAATTCTTTCAGAAATTCCCCAACTACTGCTGAATGTTCCCCAACCACCCCTAAGAAAATTTCAGATTGCATTAATAACCTAAAAAAAACGTAAAGGACTGCCTAGGACATGACAGTATTAGGAATATCGCGGTTAAAATTTACCCCTAAATATAATATTCTATACTAACTTCCCAATAACCAGATACTAAAATTAACTTATTTCCCCCAAAGAATGGAAACAGTCTGGTTGGAGGGAAAGTTCTGTCGTATTTTAAAGAAAATATTTGAATTCATTTATAAAAATATGTGTTTAATATTAATCAATTATATATGCTCCGTTATTTGTTACAACCTTCTGCCATCTTTCAGGTAACCTGTGAATTCCTGTTTTGTAGAAGTTCTCATCCTTTGAGTTAAAATAGTCAGCAACTGCCTTAGAAACACTTTCAAAAGACGTGAATTTTTTTCCCGTTAGATAATTTTGCAGAGATCTGAACAGGTAATAATCAGATGGTGCAATGTCAGGTGAATACGGTGGGTGACTAAGGACTTCCCATCCTAACGCATTCAGTTTTTGTTGTGTCACCATTGCAGTATGCGGGCGAGCATTATCTGAACGCTTTTCTGGACGTTAATGCTGGCCTTTTTTCTTTGATAGCTGCATTCAATTTATCCAGCTGATTGCAGTACAGATCCGCGTTGATGGTTTTCCCCTGTTTCAGCAACTCGTAGTACACTGGACCTTTCCTGTCCCACCACAAACAAAGTAGTACTTTTCGTTGATGGATACTTGGTTTTGGAATTGTTGCTGATGATGTTCCTGGTTTGCAGTAAGATTTTTTTCTCTTAATATTCTCGTAAAGAATCCACTTTTCATCTCCAGTAACCAGCCTGTCCAAAAACGGCTCCACATTGTGTCTAATCAGATGTGATGAACACATTCTTACACGATCAGACAAATTCTTTTCCGTTAATTCATGTGGAACCCAAAAACTTTGCTTTATCACAAACCCAAGAGATTTAATGTGATCTCCAACAGTTGTATGATGAATGCCAAACTCTTCTGCAATTTCTCGACTTGTTACAGATGTTCTTTTTATTTACAAGAAAAATCACCTGCCTATTTAAAATACGACATAACTTTCCCTCCAACCCAATATTATAATTCTACTCCACAAGGCAGAAGAAGCTACCAGTTACTGACCAATAAGCTTGTTACCCACACTTTATAACATTCGAGGGAATTATCCTTAATCGATTAAATGAATGAACTTAGCGAAAAATATTTTCCATGCACAACCATGACATCTATTCAAAGCGGGCCTCATACATCCTAAATAAGCTACATTGATATGCACTAAATAAGCGTCCCAAAAATAAATGTAAAAACTTGAAGTTGCAAAATAGGGAAAAGCTTCTTTACCCCAGAAGTAAATTTCAAAAAAGCAATTGCTATCTCATCGAGTTTTCCTCCCAGTCAAATTTTCAGAGAACAGGACGGTCCGCGGTTATTTGTTCTACCTATTTCGTCTAGCTGCGACCTTCTTCGAAGCAGTTTTCTGGATACAGAAGCTTATACGCCTGGCAACTTGCATTCAGCGAATTAAATTCTTATATAAAATAACATTTTAAAATATTATCGATACCTATGTATGGTATGTACAAAGTATTTCACATTTAATATTTCGCAATTTCATACGCTGTGGGGCGATAGAAAAATATTTTCTATTTCTGAGTTAAATAACGGCTGTCCAAATCGTTGCTGTCGAAATAGTTTACGTACAACCTGTCGCGTAATATATAAAATTTCATGAAATTTAGAATTGAAATAGAAAAATCTGATGTGGGCAGCACATGACTTCCCTTATACACTGGCGGAAAATAAAATCCCAACACCAAGAAGGAGTTGCGCTAGATAAACGAAATTTGGGAGCTTCGTTTGCACATATGAAAGATGACTCCTATTCAAATTTCGAGCTAGACGAATAAGAGTTGCGCTATGATCATGCAAATCACGTGTGCCTTAAATACTCAGTGTAAACTTCGTGAGCGTTATTTATCTTCCAGACTGGGCGTTGTGAGCTAGGTTTGAGTCAAGAATGCCTTTAAGGAGACGAAAAAGGCAGTATCAGTTAGTGAGTTTGAACGAGGCCGTATAATAGGGCTACGAGAAGGTGGATTTTCTTTCCGCGATATTTCAGAAAGACTTGGCAGGGATGTATATGGACGTTACGCCTAATTTTCACTTATGGAGAATGTAAACACGTAAAGATGTAGGATGAGTTGTATAAGAATTGCTGAATTTCTTTAACGCAAAATTATTTAGCTCTGGAGTCTGCTATATAAATATTATGAATGAAACATTCATTGATTTTACATTGAGAAGCAGATGATTTTAAAACAGACTTTTTCGATGAAGTTTTAAGCGTAGAGTTAAATTACTTTTACCTCCATGGTTTTAAGTTTTTAAGTAAAATAAATTATTGTAGTATTGTGATGAATGAAAGGAATGGAATAAAAGTGTATGAATGAAATATTTACAGTTTTTACATAGAGAGCCAAGCGACTTATATTTCAATGACGTCATTTGAATAAAGTTCATTTTCGATGAAGTTTTAAGTTTTCAAATATAATAAATTAATGTAATATTGTGATAATTTTAAAAATATTACTCCTAAATATATCGCATTTTAGAGATGTTTAAATAAAATTGCATTGCAGTTTGAAAGTGTTTCATAATCCATGCTTTATGCATGATTGATCTTTCTTGTTATCCATTTGGCGATATTTTCGTTAATTTGGTAACACTTAAAAAAGTCGCCAAGATGGCTACATTCTGCCAAATTCATCTCTAAAATCTCGCCAAGAGTTATGGACGGAGAAATAAGTTATTCTTGTAGCATATAAATGACTATTGGCGTTCAAATCCAAGAGTAATACTCAAAGTATTTTTTCTCATGAATGCAACGAGCTAGATCCACGAGAATGATGTCCCCAAATTTATCGCATGATGTTACATATGATAAGTGAACTATTTCTCAACAGTTAATATATATTTTTTTAATTTATGGGATTTTTTGATACATTTATTTGAATGTGCAATATCTCGAGAATGGTTCATGCTAGCATTCTAAATTTTACGTCAATTGTCTGCTAAGGAAGAATTACATAAGAAATATCTATTTGCGTAACGTTATCAAAGGTTTTGATTTCTTGATAATTTCTTCAAAATTTTACTCGAAAATTAGTGGGGTTCTGAACATTCGATTGCGTTTAAAAACAATAGGCTTATAGTATTTATTTACGGATTGTAATTTTTGTGCCAAATTTCATTCAAATCGCCCCATTCGTTTGTGAGATATCGTCTCCACAGACTCACTGACACACACACACACACACACACACACACACAGACATTACCTAAAAAATGTTCGATTCGTGATCAGGGATGCTTGAAATGTGCTCTCCCGTCAAAAACTCGAATTCGAATTTTCGACTCCGTCACAATACTTTCCTTATACATTATACTATGTATATAAGGAAAGTAAAAATTAGTTTAATATGTAGTCCCCACATTAAATTGATTTCCATTTCCGTTTATATTTTCTTAATTACTTGAGCCCTTTCAGAAACAGTGATTTGAAATGAAACTATTTGCTATAAATTAAATTTGCAAATAAACACTTCTTCAATTCGTCAAGAAAACTCAATGTTAAAAGTAGGCGTGGTCAAATGTGAGCGTGGCTATATATACACTATTGATATTATACTCATTGAGCTCTGTTATACGAATGGAATGACTGATAATGCTGCTTTTCTGGGCCATTTTCTCCTCTAATCGCCGCCTCCCCGTCTGTGTAAGCACGTACGGCCGAAAAATGTTTACGGACAGTAAGATGTTGAGATATGTTTAATGCGTAATTTCGGTCAATATTCCTCTATTTTATACAACACATACGTGGAAATATTGCCTCAAATGACATTCTGTTTAATGACTTCACGAACACATAAATTGTATTTATTACCTCAATGATTGAAACTGTAAACTTTCGTGATTATTGAGCCATAAGTAACCTCCTTTCTGCATAATTATGTCAGATTTGATTCTATACTGCCATGTAAAAAAAATTTAAAATTTCGAAGTTTTCGTTCGAAATTCTAAAAATTCAATATAGGTCTAAATTTTTCAATAACAAAGCCGGATATAACGTTTCGTGAATATCCATTAATATTTGCGGCACAAGAAATCGACCACACACAGACGACAGAAAGACAGACGGATGGAGGCACGGACGGACATCACTCTAAAAGTAATCAAAACGTATTCAGAAGGTCCTAAAACATATATTGGCACCAAAATTTCGAAATCAAATTTTTCGTGCAAAAACAATACTTTCTCTATTCTCTATTATATTATAAGAAAGCAAAAATATGCTATCCATAGTAGTCATACACTATAAAAGTACAGTTCCTTTCGTTTAAGAAACAGAGATCAAAATTCAACAGAGATCGTATATTTTTTTTAATAAAAAGTATAGCAGAGAGTCAAAATTTTCTTTCCTGAATGTAAATTCAAAAGAAATATGTCATTCCGCGCATAGCATATTCAACGTAGAATATTTATGTAGAATGTTTAACGTAGAATATTTGCATACATTATTTAATGTAGAAAATTTTTTCCTACATCCACTCACTGATCGAAATTTTAGCGATAATTAGAGCTCCTATCCTATTCCTCGTCCATACCATAACTCACCCATGCCATAACTGTCATCCTTATCAAACTATGACTTGGAAATTAGACATAGTTGATCATTCTCAGAAGTATTTTCCTCAACCGAGTGTTATTTCGGTCCTCTACAATCATTTGCGCTTGAAAAATGGGTAGAAAGAAGTAGAGTATGCAATAAGAATTAGAGTATGTAGTAAGAAGTAGAGTATGTAAGAAGACGTATATACGTAGATAAAATATAGTATGTAAGAAGAAGTTTTTCTTAAAATGAGATATCATAATCTAGAATCATTCTCAAACACTTCAAAGAATATTAGTATGAAACTCGCGCAGAAATATAGAACAGAGGCGAGCACACTGTGGAAAATTTCCTGTAAATAGGATATGAGGAATACGTAAACAGGATTATTTTAAGATCTTCGTAAGCCCTATGCATATGTGGCAGCAGCCGACTCTTCTCCTGCCAAAGACATCGATCGAAGATGCTAGGAACCTAGTGTTTGCTTTAACCTTATAATGCCGGTCTTGTAAGCACTGGGTCCCGAGTTCGGGCCTGGCTCGGGACTAGCAACATCAATTCCTACACATATTTATTTTTCTCTAAATACAAGTATCAGAAAGTTATACATAACATTCCTTAACTTTCGATATTCTGTGATACAGTAAGGTGAACGATATTAGTAGATTAGGAATTATACGCTTCCATATATCCCCATCCTAACTTCAACGTTAGCGAGAAATCTTGCTATGCGCCGCCAATTTCCGACATTCTATGATAATGTAAGAACTCAACCATACCATGCATCCGTGTTACTTCGTGGTTAATAGTCCAAAACCTGTGCACGATGCTAGAAACTGAGATGAAAGGGCGATTTCTGGCTGTGCAATCGTGAAAAGAGACGTTTAAACTGAAAAAGAACGACATAATTATTTATTACGCTGAAAATTAATTTATTTATTAGTGTCTTTGCCTTCAAATATCAAAAATATTTTAAATTAAAATTTGTAGTTTCCTATTTTGTATTTTCCACTTTTTCATGCATTTATTTGTCAAGTGAAATGTCGTAGGCCTTATGCACTGTGCCGAATGTATACAGCGGCCTTGCAATGTGAACAATACATCCATACAACGTATATGTGCAATAGTAGTGAAATTGTCATCTCAGAAGTCATGCATATTCACACTTCTGTCACATTACATCACCCCCCCTGCGGGGAAGGCCTTCTTTTGGGGTGGACGGACGATAGCAATGTAGCCTTTGACCCACCTCCTATGAGGGGAACATTAATCCAAGAAACATGGCTATTGGGCATTCCACTCGGCAGTTCGTTACTCAGACTTTTTCAGCTGACGTGGGACGAACTATGTCTATTCATGTCCTGAGCCGAAACCCGTCGGCGACTGGAGTCGATACTCATCGGGACCATCTTCGGACCCAGTCCGGTGAATGATTCTACCGAACTCGCTGTCCTAGTTGTGTCGTAACTGATTGAGAGATTTAAATCCAATCGTCTCCAGTCCAAGAGTGCAAACTCCAGCTGGTCGCTCGGAGTATGAGTTTAACCTGTCACATCACATTCGTACACTCCCAAGATTTTTCTGGACCATCACTATTTTATAGATTTAGGATTCCTTTACCGTCGTTTTTGTGTCGTTTTTGAAAAGTTGCTTCCCCTGCCATCACATTTGACAGTGCTACAATGTATCGTAAATACCACAGTTTGTCACAGCATATCTCACAGTGGAGAAAATAACTCTAAAAACTTAACCTCACCATGAGTTTTGAGGAAGACAAGCGCTGAAAAGTCGTTCGGAGAAAAAACCACTACTACCAAAGTGGGAAAGAAATCAAAGACCTCAAATTTTATCTGTCTCCTTAGAAAAAAAACAGAAAATAAAATAGCGTATTAATTTAATTTATTATTTCATTAAAATTCAAAGATACACACACAGCTTATTGCCAAACTATAGAAGTACGATAATCTTACTTTTTTGGATGCTGAGAAATAAGAACCAGATAACCCCAAAAAGATAAACTTCGAGGTATTTAAATAAATAAATATACAATAATATGCAAATAAATATGTAACAATATATGTAATAATATACAATATTATATATAATAATATATAATAATATAATTGTGCTAAGGATTCAGTTTAAACATCGATGCAAAAACCGTCCTTCAACCTTTATATAAATAAATATGTAATATATAAATAAATATGTAGTACATAAATAAATATGTAATAATATAGGTATTGTCCCGGATCCTGAAATACATGTGTACCAAATTCCATGGCCGTACTACGCTTAGATTACGTACAGACGACACGTACAGTGTGTGTATGTCGTTTGCTCCGTCAAAGCTTTAAACCAATTTCATAAAAATCCATTCGAATCAAGATCAATAGAAATTTAAGTTACGAGATAACATTCAGTAAGTAAATATTGACGGAATTTCAAAATCCGAATTATTCAACAGGTAAGGTATGGAACCAACAAGGATATTTAATCTTACGCAGTAATATCTGATATTTTGAAAGTATGATTTATCTATTACTTTGCGAATGGACAGACATATTTCTCAAACTAAATGCATGGCGAAACAACTTTAAAAACGATCTCAATAATAACAAGCGCAAAAATTATTCGAAAAGACTCACAGAAACGTCAACATCAAGAAAAGTAATAATATTACACCATTTTATGTATTCTTTGAGAAATCCAAAGTACAAATGCATGAAAAATAAAGAAGATTCTACTCTTTATTTTTCACTTTGCTTTCTGTCAAAACTAAGAGCACAGTATATCACCAATACAGCCGCTATTACTTTCTGCCTGTTTCAAGAGGGGGGGAGCACTATTTTAATTCACGGCAGTGTGGCCCACTCCATATAATTAAATCTCTTTGAGTTACAAAAGATGCAAAGGGGAATTTGGGTATGAAGGCAAGCAAGTTCCGTGTCCAGTCAGGTTTTAATTTTCCTTTTAGATTTTGTTTTACTGAGACATTAAGAATATAGCCTCTTCACGTTTTCGGTTATTATTTTGGTCAATTTTCTTTCTAGCAGCCGCTTCTTGAAATATGCTCAAATGTTTAGGAGTCAAATTAACATACGGGCAATTAGTCCCTCGTAAAATGAGACAATATCTTTTCCTATCATTTTAGACTAAGCATTTTTTATTTGCACTTGCCATAATTTAATATTCAAAATCAACACAATGAATAATACATAAATATATAAACTTCCACGTACTATAACAAATAATACATGAATGTGTCCCTTAGAGAGTACAAAATAAATAAATTAATATTCAAAATATTTACTTATGATGTCGAAAATTGATTTTTTGATGTCAACGTCGGAAATGAAATGACAGCCACTCTTCCAGGGAGTGCTCTTTCCGGGAAATGACTGACTGAATTGTTTTTACCTCGCTCTGCGCATATAACAACATGGGAATTAAGAATGCGCGCATTTTGTTCTCGGACTCTCAAGAGGGACCGAATTTGTTAACAGCAACTCTCGTCTTACTCCACTTACGTCACTAAATTTTGTTGGACGTCATTGGATCCTCTGTGCACAACACAATTTGCAATCTTCACGCAAGTTGTTTGCGTCTGGATATAGCCACTTTAAAATTAACAAGCTGTTTTTAACTGTACTAATGCGTGTGTTTTGGCAAGTCCTCTCAAGGTTTTCTCTGGACCGTGGCATCACGAATGACTTATCTTAATTTCCATGTCGTCAAACTGACAACTTTTTGCCGACGTGGTTGTCGAGTAGTCAAGGCAAGCGTCTCCGTAGCAATCGCTAGACCGCCACGTTGTGGGTTCGAGCCCCACGTAAAGCATGGATGCTTGTGTTGTAGGCGCAATGTGATCCGCCCCCTCTGGTGCGCCTGGGGCAACGTCAATGGACGGCTAAATGGTTCACACTCTGGCCGCTGTAATAGAGGCGAATGACGAAGGTCAAAGTGCCTGGCCATTTGAAAAAAAAAAACTGACAACTTTTTCATTGACTGCCGAATTGAGTGCCCAACCTTATATTAAAGAACATTGCGCTCATCAGCCAGGTCCAACAAATAGTAGGGTTGGACTAGCTGTCAAGAAATTACCTTTTTGAGATTTAGCCCATGAGATATTTGCCCCCGTTCTGCCCTATTCATCTTTCATATTTCCGAAAGATAAAGAAAATGTGTAGCAAAAATGCAGTTATGGAAAACAAGCACTTTATTTATATTTATTACAGAAAGTTACAAACTAGACAAAAGGCAATTTTTTGCTCTTCAACAAATAGCCTTTAAAATTGTAGTTGAAATGATCTTATTTGAGGTGGTAGAATTCAACATAAAATGTTTATCATCCATTCCACAACAGTGCCGATATAAATAATTTACGAATGGGTTCAATCAGCTAGTATGATAATGAAAACATGGGTTGATAAGAATTACATAACTTCATCCGCTGTAGTTTCAGCTTGCTCTGCGGTGACGAACTGCCACCAATGTAGACAAACAGTACAAACCTGAATTCACAAAACCTAGAAGCTAAAGAAAAGAAAACGATTTAGTTTTCGTCAAGTTTATTCTAGTAATTTGCATGCATGAAAATTCAGTTGATAATCAAAGAAAATGTAAAATTTATAGGATAAACATAACAGTAATTTACTCGTCAAGAAAAATTTAGTGGAGTGTGGCTCAACTCGTCTTTCTCATACCTGAATCCATTTCCTTTTTAATTTTACAAGAAAAATTCTGAAAAATTGTTTTTTCACAACAATAATTGAAACTATTAAGACCCGTGATCATTGAGCCTCGTGATCATAAACTTGTTAATGCATGATTATACCAAATTTTGACCTATGCTGCCATGTTAAAAAAAATATATAATTCATAATATGTAATTCATAAATATATATAATGCATAAAAATATATAATTCATAAAAATATATGATAAAAAAATATATAATATAAAATATATGCATTTCATTTTCGCTCGAATTTAAAAAAAGAAATTCTATCTAGTTCTAGATTTTTTTATAACGAAGTCGGATATACAGTTTTGTGAAAAACCATACATATTTGTGGCTGCTATCGGTGTACACTAGAAATCGAAAGCAGACAAACAGACGGACATCACTCCAAAAATAGTCAAAACATATTCAGGCGATCTTAAAACCTATATTGGCATAAAAATTTCAAATTCGAAATTTTTCGTGAACACAATATTTTCTCAAAATACACGGTACTTTTTCATTCCAGAAGAAACGGTATCTACAAATTGTTACACAGGGTAACTTAAAATATCTTCTGGATTGTGCTACACTACTTAAAGCCAGAGAAACTGGAAATATTCTTGACATGCCACATCATTAGTAGCGTTATGAATCTTCTTTAAGCCAGTAACCTCCTTAAGCCAAAACTATTAATCCACCGCTATACTTTGTTTCAACCTAATCTTGCACCAAAGAATGCACTTAGGCATCCGCTATAAAAATAAACATCTAATGTTTAAAAAGCAAAAAGCAAAATCCCTGAACATTTTTAATAAAAACTGCAACACTGAATAGAACCGTTCTTTCCTGGATGTCAAAATTTATAAACATATCATTTCGTGCAGATTATTTAACATACAATATTTCCGTCGATTATTTAACCTAGAATGTTTGCCTAGAACGTTGTTGTTGTTGAGATCCAGACCGTCCGACTTACGAGAAAGGTGTAAGGTAACTGTTTGGACGGCCGGGAAGACCTAGAACGTTGTGTAAGAATTTTTCATACATTCACTCACTGCTAGGCATCTTGGCAATAATTAATAGGCGTGTTCTAGTTCTCAGCCAAACCATCTAACACATGACTTTTCTCGCCAAACTCTCTCAGAAATAGACGGAATATATCTCGACTTGGAAAATAGAGATAGCAAGAAAGTTATAAATCTGGTAACCCCATTTATCAGCCGAGTGTATGGTTCGGTTTCTCTACATCGTCTGCACTTCAGTGATACTTTGGAATAAAATGTAATATTGTACAACAAAAATTCACTTACCAATATAAAAATTATGACACCATATCCTGCTACAGACTCTTTACGATACTTTGAAAATGCAACCGATAGCGCGACACTCGTGCATAAATAGAGAGCAGAGGCAAGTACATTGTGGAGAATTTCCTGCAAAAAAGAAATTATGGAACAAGTAAGCAACACCCCCGTACAACATCATTGTGAAATTGCAGTTATATAGCAGTCTTTAAAATTTACATTTCCATCATATTCCATTCGTGACTGACCTGATATTTTGCTGGAACATCACTACTTTAAAGTTCCATGACTGACCTTATTCGTCAATTTTGTGTCGCTGTTGAAAACCCAGACCACACGACCAACCCGAAGGCTTATGGTAGCAAGATGTGTGGCCGGTTTGTGTCGCTGTTGAAAAGTTGATTCCACCGTCGACACAATCGTGACGATGTTACAATGCATCCTAGATATACGCAGTTTATCGTAACATGTCGGAAAAATTTTAAATCAAAGTCCATAAAAATCTAAAAGTTCAGTGTTACAGATATCAGAAAATAAATATGCTCTGCTCACAACTGAAATCGCAACACCATAAAGTTGTGGGTGTAGCTTTATGTAAATCAGACAATAAATACAGCAAGGCGAGATATGCAAATGATCACAGTTTCGTTACGCATAGTGACGTAACACCTTGCTGAGCAGCATAAAAGCGTCAGATTAAGGAGGAGCGAAATCACAGCTAAATTGTAGCGTCATTGGTTTCAGGTTGTAAAAATCAACACAGTATGCCAAGAGTACGTCAAAGTACCGCATACGTTCAGTTGTCCGCAACGAAACGACAACAAATCATTGTTTTACGTGAGGGTTGATTGAGTCTTCGTAGGATCGCTGAACTATTGGGTCGTGATGTGAGCACAGTTCAACGGTGTGCGTTACGGTTCGTCAGAAACAACGGAACGGCACGAATATGAGGTAGAGGAGCATCCAGGTGTACCACATCACGTGAAGATCGTATGCTTCTGAGAAGCGTTTCACGGGGGCCGTTTGTCACAACAACAGTATTACAACGACATTTATCCCACGCTACAGATAACGTAATTTCGACGGAAACAATTCGAAATAGTTTACATGGCGCAGGACTCCGAGGTAGACGACCTTTTCGACACCTACCGTTTCAATGTCTTCACCGGTTACGTCGCCTCCAGTGGTGCCAAATGAGACGCAGTTGGTCAACAGAATGGCGAAACATTCTGTTGACGGATAAATCACGATTCTGGCCAGATGGCCGTACTCGCGTAAGGCGGCGCTTTCAACTACGCCACCAGGAAGCTTTTTCTATCAGTCGACACACAGCCACCCCCCCCCTCTAAGTGGTACCATGGTTTGGGGTGATATAACATTTGGTGGACGAACACTTTTGCTCCACATTTCGAGCAGTATCACGGCACAACGATACCTCTCTGACATTGTGAGACCTGCGGTACAGCTACAACTGTCAACCAGGCTTGGACTGCTTTTTCAGCAGGATAATGCCAGGCTACATACTGCACGGGTATCTATGAATAGTCTACAAGGTTTTTATATCCTGCCTTGGCCAGCATATTCTCCGAATTTGTCGCCATTTGATCATATCTGGGACATCATGGGTCTCCCGATTTTAGAGAACTTCCAATTCCAACAAATCATGTTCGGTTACAAGCCCAATAGCATGCTGTGTGGAATGCCATCCCTCAGCACACCATTGACGGACACATCTCATTGACGGGATGTCTCGTCGTATTCAATCCTGCATAGCCGCTCGCGGTGGGCCTATTCCATATTGATCTAATGTCAGTAAAGTCCCATGCTTTCATTTTCCAGGTATGATTTTTTGATCATTTACACATCTCCATGTTACAATTATATTCTGTAAATTTCATAAGGATACATCAATTTGTTCATGTTGTAGAGATTTCAGTTGTGAGCCGTGTAATATACGAGAGTTGTTCGTATAAATTGTGATCAGCGTATTTCAATTGACAGTTTTTCTTCGTGAAGCTGAATATGGTTCACAAAATTTTGAGATTGGAAATTCGGATCACGAGTATGACAGAATATATATATATATATATATATGTGTGTGTGTGTGTGTGTGTGTGTAGAGATGCGGATCGGAAAATTTTCCGGAAATAGGGAAATTTTGAGAAAAATCTCGGCTATGTTTTTCCGGAAAATGTTCCATTCTTATTCTTTTTTCTTTTTAATTCATTTGATAATGGAATGTAACTAGCCGAATACCCATTGAAAATCAACGGTCTCACAATAGGCAACACACGAATAACGTTAATTTTTTAATAATTCATTTTTCTTGTGGTCCTTTTCAAACGGCTCACCCGTGCACCAAATTTCAAATATCTGGCTCACTTCAGACTGGGATTCAGACACGCGTTTTAGAAGACGCGTGTTGTTGAAGAGTTGCCTGGTCGACGACACCGAAGTCCTTTTCAGCATTTTGGGTGATCGTGAGAGGGGGATTCATTTTAGACCTACTTACGGTTGGATGGTCGTACCGGTATTGCGTCCACTGTGCAAAGGATTTGGAGAAGATGGATTGAAAAATGGCCTATGAATTGTCGCAGTGGTGCAAGTCCATCCAGATGTACACCAGCACGCGTTGATTGACGTATTCGAAGACATGCAGTGGCGGTTCCACACAGTGTTTCTTTCAGCTATACCTCTGGGGGGCGAAGTCCCACCGGAGACGAGCATTCGCCCCCTCCCCCGGGCACACTTCATGTTAACTTAGTTTCTATGTGACAGCATTTAGATATATTTATATGGGGCAAATAGAAAACTTCCCCCACCCCCCGGCCAAAAAGTTCTGAAAGACACACTGGTCCCACAAACGACGACTGTTGATATTCTGCAAAATTTGTAGGACACATTGGATGTTCCAATATCAGCGACAATAATTTCACGACGACTGGCCGAAAGCGGCTTACGCTCAAACCGTCCGTTACGAAGACTGCCCTTGAAGACAAGACACCGACGTGAGAGATTGCAATGGTGTCGGGCTCGAGCCTTTTGGACGACTGAATGGGACATGGTAGTGTTCATCAACGAATTTCGGTTCCGTTTGTCGAATGACAGTCGCCATGTGAGAGTCTGGAAACGACGTGGAAACAGATCCAATCCTGCTGCGACTGTTGAATGCCATACTGCCTGACAATGCTGAATCATGATTTGGGGTGCCATCGGCTTCGATAGCCTGTCACCTCTGGTTCATTTCAGAAGCACAATGACGGCACGACGATATGTGGATGAGGTGTTGAGAGGAGTAGCACCGCCCTACTTTCAGCGGTTTCAGATTGCTGTTTTCTAGCAAGATAATGCGCGATCGCACACGGCACCCATCAGCATACAAACCTTGCAATGTATCCATGTGTTTCCTTGTCCTCCGCTGTCTCCAGATATCTCACCCATCGAGCATGTGACGTGATTGGTCGTATTTGACTGTCCTACCCCTGCCTCAAACAGAGGACGACCTGTAGAGGATGGTTGAAAGCATATGGTCATACTTCCCCAGGAAACTATCAGCACGGTCATTGCACCGAAGGGTTGTTTCTTGTATCGCTGCAAGAAATGATCTTACTGCCTATTGATAACCCTGCCTATGCCATTACTGTATTGCATTATCCTTATGGAATTAGCATCAATTATTACTTTCCTTATATACATAATGTATAAGGAAAGTATCGTAACGGGGTCGAAAATTCGAATTCGAGTTTTCGACGGGGGAGCACGTCCTGATCACGAATCAAACATTTTTGAAGTGATGTCTGTGTGTGTGTTAGTGAGTCTGTGGAGACAATAACTGACGAACGAATGAACCGATTCGAACAAAATTTGGTACAAAAATCACAATCCTTAAACACTGGAAGCCTATTGTTTTTATACGCAATCGAATGTTCAGAATCCCCGTAAATTTTCGAATTAAATTTTGAAAAAATCGTCGAAAAATCAAAACCGCTAATAAAGTTACGCAAATAGACATTTCTTGTGTAATTTTTTCTTAGAAAACGATTGACATAAATTTTAGAACGCTAACATGAACCGTTCTCGAGATATTGCACATTTTTCAAAAAAATTATCAAAAAGTCATATAAAATACAAAAATATATTTCCTATTGAGAAATATGTTCACTTTTCATATGTAATACCATGCGATTAATGGGGTGACATCATTCTCGTGGATCAAGATCGTTCCATTCATGAAAAAAGATACTTTAAGTAATACTTTTGTATTTGAACGCCAATAGTCATTTATCTGCTGTAAGAATACCTTGTTTCTCCGTCCATAACGCTTGGCGAGATTTTGGGGACGAATTTGGCGGAATGTCGCCAACTTGGCGATTTTTTGAAATGTTGCCAAATTAACGAAAATCTCGCCAAATGGATAAAAATGACGCTAAATCAATGAAAATGACCACTAATTGTCGAAAATTCAATATCTTGGAAAGAATATTAGTATCTACTATAAGAAAAACCTATTTTTTTTACTGTAAAAGTAGTAAATTCATTACATTATATAAGGAAAGTCATGTGGTGCCCACATCAGATTTTTTATGTATGCCATCTCTGTCTGTGTGTCTTTTAACATAACACTCAATTCGCTCATTCATGGTGTTGCATTTCTGTGTCAGGTAGTGTATTTTTAAACATGTGAATGTTATATATGAGAATGTTTAGTTTATTTTTAGTTTTAGTCAATCTGGAGCGACGCATCGTTAAATTGACGATATTTCTCTAAATGAGTGTTAAGTTCGATATATTTATCGCCAAGCGTTACACACAGACAAAGAGAAGAGCTTTTCCTGTATATAAATGACTATTGGCGAATTATTGGTCGTAAAAATACAAAACTGTTACACAAGTATCCTCTCTCAAGAATGGAACGAACTAGATCCACAAGAATGATGTTAACAAATTTGTCGTATAATATTGCATGAAAAATAAACATATTTCACGATAATTAACAGTATTTTTTTTAATTATATGTAATATTTTTGATAAATTTATTAGAAAAACACGCAATATATTGTGAACGGTTCCTGCTAGCCTTCTAAAGTTTACGTCATTCATTTTCTAATGGAAAGCTGCATAAGTAAGAATAATTTACATAACTTTATTAGAGGTTCTGATTTGTTAATAGTTTTTTTAATATTTCATTCAAAAGTTTGGGGTTCTTCCAAACATTCGATTGCGATTAAAATCAATAACTTTGCGGTATTCATCAATTGCAAAATTTGTACCAAATTTTGTTTCAAACGCTCCATTCGTTGGTTTCACAGACACATGGACACATCACCCTAACACACACTCACACACACACACATACACACACAAGCATATACTTATACTTACCTTTTCACGCACCCACACATGCATCACACGTAGGGCGCGGTAGCCCAGTGATTAGCGCGCGGGAATTGCACTCGGTAGACCCTATTCGATTCCCGCCACTGACAAAACGACCGCCGTGTTAGCGCGGAGTACGATCACGTTAAATATGCGGGTCCGTAAGTCCTTCCGAGAGGTTGGTGGTAGGGGAAGGATTGTGGATGCCTCACCCACTGAGTTTCGGTCTAAATTGGGTGGCACTTCCCGGCCGTCCAAACAGTTACCTTACACCTTTATGGTAGATCTCGACGGATTGGGTCTCAACAACAACACACATGCATCACCTCAAAAACGTTCGATTCGAGTTCAGGGATGTTTGAAACTTGTTCTTCCATCGAAAACTCGAATTGGAACAGTACTTTCCATTGTACTATGTATATAAAGAAAGTAATAATGTATAATTGTGAATATTTTTTGTATATATTTTATAAAGTAAAAAATATATTTTGAATTGATATCTTCTACTTATGAATATAGATTTTATCTTTGTTCCATAACGCAAATTATATTTTACTATTGATTTTTTATTTTTTCATTTGATATGTTTGATGTGGAAATTTCATTAATATTGCCTTTACCTGTTTTAGTTCAAAGAATTACAAGAATTTGATTAATTACGGAATTTTTAATAATTTTAATTTTAGGTTTAGTATATGAATATTATTGTGGATCATTAAATTGATTAGATGATAAGGCTTAAACTTAGTGCATCTCCCAAATTGATACTAATATATATTATGTTAACAACAATCTCTGGATATAGACTAGGTTTTTCCCTTTTTTCCAGTTTAAAGGGAGAACTATTAAAATTTGGATTGAGTTTATTTTAATTAGTTAAATAGATAATTTAATAAAGTTATTAGCAATTTTATTGTTGATAAAATCAAAGATTTAAAATATATCAAATCCTTTCAGTAGAGTCTAGATTCCCCCTTTTTTTGGTTCAAAGAGAAAACAGGGAAGATCCATATATATAGTTTATGGCACACATAGCCAATTTGAAGACATTTGGAAACCCTGAGCACCTAATGACTTTTGTGAACCAAGTTGACAGTTTTTCGATATCTCTGAAAATAAAACTAATATTCTTTGATAATCCCTGTCGATTTATAGGAATTATTAATTCAATATTGTTGTATCAAATTACAGTGAGTTTCACAGTTCGTAAGACGGGAACGTGTGGTCAGTAGGTAGATAGAGTTATAAAGTATTGCATTTAAATAGGGGCCGTTTATTAATTAATAATATTGAAAAATATGCAGTCTTTGCATATTTAATAAAGCTATTAGCTATTCTATTATTAATGAAATTCAAAATTTAAAATATATCAAATCCTTTCAGTAGTGTTTAGGTTCCCTCGTTTTTTTTTATTTGTTTTTTTTTTCAAAAGGAAATCGGAAAAATCCGGATAGAGTTTATGGCACAATATAGCCAATTTAAGATTTTGGAGATGCTTAACATAACGAATTTTAGAAACCAAGTTATTAGCAATTCAATATCTCTGAAAATTAAATTCATTTTCTTCGATAATCCCTATCGATTTATGGGAATTATTAATTCAATACTATAGGAGTTTCACTGTTCGTAGGACGGCTGCTTTTGGTCAGTTGTAACGTATAAAGTTGTAAAGTATTGCGTTTAAATAGAAGCAGTATATTAACTAATAATATTAAAAAGAATCGCAGTCTTTGCGTATTGTATGCATCTGTCATAAAACGATCACAACATCTAGTACTTAATATTAACTGGACGAAATACTTACAAACATTGATTTCCGTAGGTGTTCCCATTCAAACAGATAGGTTATCAGCATTAGAAAAGTCGAAACAACTGCAGCAAATGTAACGAGGAAAAAGAAGAAAGCCTCCAATATCATATCGACATTTTTACCACGTGTTGCTCCGTAAAAACATACACCCAGGCATACAGCTCCAATCACCTTAATAAAGAATAGAATAATAAACCAATAATAAAGTATGTGACTATAAAAGTGTAAGAATAGATGTTATCCGGTCTCCAGCCAAGTTCTAACTCGGGATCTAGAGCTTGCAAGCCTAATGGTATAAGATTAGACCAAAAGCTAGCTTCGGGGCGGAACTTATAATTCGGGTACTGATTTCTAGCATGGAGGATTGATGTTTTGGCAGGAGCGAAGTCAGCTGCCAAAAGTGTTTGATATTCAGTGTGGCTGATGATAGAGATAATAAGCGAATTCATAAAACATTTGAAATCATGTAATATGTATTTGCTATCTCAGAAGTATATGCATAAAATAGTGAGCTTATTAGGTACAATGTATCCAAAATTTGAGAATACACCAACTTTTCCTTGGATAAATTAAAATTCCAAAGCAAATATTCAATTCCGATGAAGTTACATCATTTATTTATTTCTATATTTTAGAGCTAATAGATAATTACTTTCCTTATATACATAATATATAAGGAAAATATTGTGATGGGGTCGAAAATTCAAATTCGAGTTTTCGACGGGAGAGCACGTTTCAAGCATCCCTGATCACGAATCAAACATTTTTGAAGTGATGTCTGTGTGTGTGTGTGTGTGTGTGTGTGTCAGTGAGTCTGTGGAGACGATAACTGACGAACGACTGGACCGATTCGAACAAAATTTGGTACAAAAATCACAATCTATAAACACTGGAAGCCTATTGTTTTTATACGCAATCGAATGTTCAGAACCCCTCTAAATTTTTGAGTGAAATTTTGAAAATATCGTCAAAAAATCAAAACCGCGAATAAAGTTACGTAAATAGACATTTCTTATGTAATTTTTCATTAGAAAACGATTGACATAAATTTTAAAACGCTAACATGAACCGTTCTCGAGATATTGCACATTTTTCAAAAAAATTATCAAAAAGTTATATAAAATAAAAAAAATTCCTATTGATAAACATGTTCACTTTTCATATGTAATACCATGCGATAAATTAGGTGACATCATTCTCGTGGATCTAGCTCTTTCCATTCAAGAAAAAAGATACTTTGTGTAATACTTTTATATTTGAACGCCAATAGTCATTTATCCAATAGTAAAAATAACTTATTTCTCCGTCCATAACGCTTGCCGAGATTTTGGCGA
This sequence comes from Amaurobius ferox, assembly GCA_951213105.1. Taxonomy (NCBI): domain Eukaryota; kingdom Metazoa; phylum Arthropoda; class Arachnida; order Araneae; family Amaurobiidae; genus Amaurobius; species Amaurobius ferox. The sequence continues at coordinate 81,970,888 of OX578149.1, read as the reverse complement.
CAAATTTGGCGGAATGTCGCCAACTTGGCGACATTTTTAATTGTTGTCAAATTAACAAAAATCTCGCCAAAAGGATAAAAATGACGCTAAATCAATGAAAATGACGACTAATTGAAGAAAATTCAATATCTTGGAAAGAATATAAGTATCTACTATAAGAATAACATTTTGTTTAACTGTAAAAGTATTAAATTCATTGCATTATATAAGGAAAGTCATGTGTTGCCCACATCAGATTTTTTAATTTGTGGCTGTTATACGAAAGTTGAAAATCGCAAAATAAAAGAAGTAAAACATGTTGAATAAACAATTGCAGATATTTGCTTCAGAAAATTAGAATACAAGAATAGTTTCTATTATTCCTAATCTATAGAAGGGAGTGTCAATATTTTGTTGCATAGCCTTTAGCCCTTATTACTGCCTGAAAGTGTCATGGGACCGACGCCACCAAGATTCTAGTTGTGTCTGTTGATATTTTGTCCCATTCTTGTTACAGGATACGTTTGAAATAATCTTTACTCATTATTCAATGCTTTTTATACCAGCTGTTTCTGGCATAGACCACAAATTCTCAATGACGTTATGTTTGAGTACTGGGGAGGGGGTGCATTTGCTGCTTACAGTTGCAAAGTAATCACATTTTTACTTTACTTTCCGAATGCCTCATGTATACAGATGTATTTCCTTGTCTTGTTAGAATATGAATTTTCTGTCGGAGTCCAACTGAGTGGCAATTCTTTGAAGTTTTTATTGAATACTAGCCGCCTTCGGCGACCAGCCTGTTCGCTACCCTCGAAAATTCTGACCGTGGCAAACTCTCTGGCGCCATAACCCCGTGGAGTTAACAAAGTTTGTTTAATTTAATGACATTAAAACTAATAATGAAATTTTAAGATGAAAAATAATGTTCTAGTGGGGAAGGGTCTTGAAAATCGATTTACAAAGTGAATTTATTCTAATGTTTGTGAACTGTGAGATTCTGAGGATTTCTATACCTGTAAACCTAGGAAAGGGATCCCTTTGATGTGCACTCACAGCTAGGATCAGCTGCTTCTATGTTTTTTATAGAGGTATGCTCCTCTATTTTTGTTTTACATAAATTAAATTCTATCCGTTTGTCTCCATATATAGTATTGCATCGCAAATGACATGAAAGTATTTTTGAGACTGATGATGTTGAATGTGAATTTAGTATTTAAGAAATAACGATGCTGCTTTAACGATGCTGCTCAGCGGAAAAAAGTTTTTTTTTTAAAAGATTGTCCCCACCACCACCCGATGCATAAATGCACCGTGACAATCTCCATAATTTTCTTTTTATTTATTTTCAAGCAAACTGAAATTTAAAATGAAAAGTAATTTATTTCGAAAATATTTTTTTTGTTCCAATAAAATGGATGAATTATTTATTCCAATAAAATGGATGGTTTGTTTTAGTTTAATGACGTTAACACTAATAATTAAATTTTAAGATGAAAAATAATGCATTCCAAAAACAAAAACATTCAATATTTGAGTTTGTATATATTAAAAGCTTTTTTGTTTTTAATAAAAACACGAAACAAAATTATAAACACCCATAATACCAATAGTCCACTGTTAAAATAAACTCTAAACTAAATAGAATGTTTACGAATTAAACAAAAATTTAAATACAATTCTAGAATAGAAGTCGAAAACCTGTTAAATCAGAACAATATATAGCCCCTGTTTAAATCAGAACAATTTTGAAACAATATAAATAAAATACACTATAAACGTGTAAATACACTTAATACGTAATGCTATAAAAAGAGAAGTGTTTTTATTGAGAGAGAGAGAATATATCTAAATAAACCATGGGGTTCGTGATACCATCAATGAAGACAAGCTTTTCAACTTTACCAGGGACGCAAGTGGGCAAACTTGTCTGGGGGAGGGGTGAAAGAAATTTTTCCGACTAATATTGAAAATTTCCGACTTTACAAACAAGTGAGTTAACTTTTGTTTTTGAGTGAGTGCATTGCTGTTCTAGTGGCCTTTATGCATTTCAAAGTCTACACAGCAATTATTTGTTTTAATTTTCGAATGTTTGGTGTATATGTCCAAATCATACTCCAATTTAAAAAAAAAAAGTCTCAAAACCCAATTTTTAGTTTTGAGGGTTTTGTTTTATAAATAATTGTACATTTGTTTAATTTTCGGATGTGTTATGCAAATGCCCAGATCTTTAGCTACCAGTTGAAACAAGGCACGTTTCTAGGGCAAAAATTAGTAGAATTTTAAATATATTTGAAAAAGTATTAAATTTTGTACATTTTGGGATTTTTCTTCGAATGCACTTGACACATTCCTAGATGATTGCCTAGCACTTAAAAACCCGTGAGTTTCTATGCCAAGAATTGGTTGTGTAAATTTCGGAACATGCATCTTTCTTTTGAAAAAATTGAGTCTTTTGTTAGGTTTTTATAAATTATTAAAACTTTATTACTTTTTTCTAATTTCCGAATGCACTTTGCACATTTCCAAATAATTTCCTCAAAAAAAAAAAGAAAAAACGCGTTTCTAGGCCAAGAATTAGTTTTGTAAAACACGGGATGTGTATAATAGCATGCATATATACACTGTTCAAAGGAAATTAATATGACATGATTTGCAGTGCTCATAAGGGGTTGCCGTTGTATCATTTCCTCAATATTGTTTTCAAACAATTGTCCAGACACGGACGTAAAAAAAAAAAAAAATTTAAATGGTCCACCAGAAAACTTACCTACATGTAGCTACACACATATTCTTAAATACATTGAAATTACATTTTTTTAGGTTATCTGATACTTATTTCGCCGCATCTAAAACAGGAAGATTAGCCTAATTCTACAGTTTGAATTCTACAGAAAGTTGTACTTATCTTCGCATTCTAACATTTTTTTTAATTACTACATTTTTTTTAAGAAAATGCATCAAAGCAACAAATGCATCTCCCTTAATGAGATGCGTAGGACTGCGGTTTCTCCCCAGTAGATTGCACATGCCTGAACACTCTCCTAGAGAAAGGAACCCGTGCGTTATGTTACGAGTTGGTATAATATATATGTTTTTATAGAGAGATATTATCCTATAATTGATAGTAATATTGAATAGGGAGGTGTATGACTCGTTTGTGACTGTGAATATTAGGAGCGGGTGAGAGGATCGGTGACAGTTGATGTCTGCCGGTTCCTGTTTCTCATGTATGACCGTGGTGTACTTAGCCGAGCTTAGCGCCGAAGTGCGCAGAACTTTGCTGGTTTATAAAAAAATTTCAACTTCGATCAAAGTCTTTGAGCTATAAATACTTCGAAAGAACGTAAGATTAAATAAACCAATTGCAGAGACGGGAAGTCCACAAAATATAAAAACATTTTCTTTTTAATTGAACACCAAAATTTTTAATATGAGTAAATTATTACTGGAAACGAGTGCATATTAAGTGGCGCAAACAGAATCAGAAATGAATGAAGTAATATAAAGCATAGCATCACCATATTTTATGGACAGCTGACTTTTAAAAGCAAAAAATTATGTTATTCATTATTTTGATCTATTTTACTGGCTTCTTCATCGATATTTAATATGTAAAATCATTTTATTACTTTTTTGTTTCCTACTTATAGTGGCAGCTCTAGTAGAAAGGCTGTGACTATTAAAATACCAAATAATGACCACAAAAAATCTGAATACAATATTTCGCAACTATCAATGTTGGTATATTATTTTGAAATAACTCTGTTTAATTTTAAATAATATTTTAGGGGATTTTTATTTGAACAAGAAAGAAATATTTTAATTTAAAAATAAAATAATAGTAATTATAAATAAATTAATAATTATTTATTAATAAAAATATAATATATAAAATGTGTCTACAAAATGTACAGCAGTAAAATTGTAACTAATGGAAATTTTATTTATTGGACGCTCAACTATTTAACATATTTTTTCGATTGATAAAAGGTTTATAGAAACATTTCGACATTGTTACCATTTTAGTGTAACATTCTAATTTATACACAATTTAATATCGAACGGTCGCGTAAATTTTGCATTATTATTATTTAGTATTTTTCAAAAAGATGTCTGTTTCTATATGTGTGTAACGCGTAGCAGAAAATTCAAGCTTTCAACAGTTTTTAGTATAGAGTTAGTTGGCATCTTAGCTTCTGCAAATATGCACCTCGCCGGAATTATTTTTCTTTTAAATTTCAATTAGTTTAAAGGTTATGAATATTTAAAATCGAAATTTCGTTGTTTCTAAATCCATTCCTTTAAATATTCAGAACATAAAGTTCCCAGCAGACCATTGTTTGAAGAATAGCAGATGTTTATAGACAATTAGCGCGACATAATATGAGTGATAAAATCAAAAATTCTAAGTTCCAGAATTTTACAGATATCATTCTGATTTTGTTAAATGAGCAATTATTTTATTTTTATAAGAATTCGCTCGATAAATATCTTCTATAGCACGAAAATATTCGGAGATAGTATTTAATTATCTAATTTTACTTTTCGGCATTTATTTCATGAAAGTTCAGCAGACGAAAGACATAAAGTGATTTAAATTGAGAAGTTTCCTTATTTCTTCAGTTTTAAAGATATTATTTATATTTTTCAAAATACAATTATTTGCCATTAAAAGCGTTGTGACAAAATCATTTAAACGGGATAACTACAACCATAATCCCGATTTTTACCTCCTTGCTTTTTGTTCATTCCTAAAGGTGTCGCAGCGCAACGAGAAAAAGCGTGTTTAAGCGCTTATTTAAGGCGTACGGTTTGCACATGCAGATTAAATGCGCGCCCACATATGCAAACCGACATCGCAATGAATCGTTTAGGTGTTTATAAAGGGCATATTACGCCCGTGTAACATGTGCGGCCGCACAGTAGACTATCACTGTTATTTGCAATAGAAGTTGAATTCTATTTTCGGAAAGGCATTTTTCCTGAGAGCTTATCTGGCATAATTCTGTTTTTTTCTTTTACTTATTGTATTTGAAAACTCTTGAAGTTAACTTTATATAAATTTCTTAACTTTCTAGTAAAAATTTGTAGAATGTAATAGATTTTAAATAGTATATTCAATAAAAGAAACTTTTAAAAAAATGCAAAGCACAAGTGCTCTTTCTGTGGTGACATTGACGGGAGAAAATTGTCTAATAAGATAATTATTGTACTAAAAAGGTTTAATTACAATAATTTAAGAAAGGGAAACGCCTTAACTTTAAAGATTAAGAAAATTTATTAATTTTGAAAAAAATACATTGAAATTTAAATACGGTAGAAATAAAACCTGTAAAATAATATTTTCTTTCGGAATTAAACATTTTTATAAATAAATTTCATCGCAATTTATACTACAATAGATTACTTAAAAATATTATAAAGAACATTTTGGGGGGAAGGAGATGAAAAAAATTTTATAAGGCAAAGATAGCATAACAGAGTCCTGCTGCTAAGAGAAGGTTATCTTTCGTGAAGGATTTTATAATGGAAATTGTGCTTTATTTGTTTTACTGATCAGATAGTCAAAAAAGAACCTAATACAAGCAACATGTCAAGACTATCCGAGCTGGGATAAAACTGAATTTTGATTTTCGACACTATTCTAATATTTATTCAACTTTCTACATACATATTACCATGCGTTTGATTTATACGACGGAATTAATAAAACATTTTTATTTCAAAGCAGAAGATATAAAATTCCATACGAATGACGACCGCATTTAAATATGTAATTGTAAATATTTGAAATTCCTTAATCACAAATAGTTTAAATACAAACATGCAAATATCGTTCATTTTTTCTGGTAATATATCAACCAATTATATTCTATAAGGATTGCGTCCCCATTCAAAATCTGTAGATCGCTTTTGCCCTTTTTAGTTCTCTGCAAGTAATACCTAATGCGGAATGGCAACACGAAAACTTGCTATATTCTACAAATTTGTGAACTTTTATAGAGACAGTCTTATCACGCAGTCGGCATTAAATTTCACAAAAATTGAGGCCAGATTACACAATTTATCTGTGGACTATGACCAAAACCAAGCGTTAATGGTTACAGAACCCGCCTAAACGGGACATTCCCCAAACTAGGATAACTTTAGCATCTATATCGGAATCTGCAATGGGACTATCCTATGTTTTGGAACGCCTCTCTTTGGTGGTTTCTGTTAGTATTTATAACTTAAAAATTTACTACAATTTAAGAGTAACTTTATTTAAGTTATAAAATTAATAACATTTTAAGTTAATTAATCAAACTTCCAATTTTTAAAATTTTTCCAATTTTAATTTTTGCCGCATATGCAGCCATCATACTTTCAACTTTCTACATACATATTACCATGCGTTTGATTTATACGACGGAATTAATAAAACATTTTTATTTCAAAGCAGAAGATATAAAATTCCATACGAATGACGACTGCATTTAAATATGTAATTGTAAATACTTGAAATTCCTTAATCACAAATAGGAATAAGTCAAACACAATGTTATTCAATACTTATATTTGTAGAAATAATTTGTTGTTATTATCTCTAGAATTTTTTTCTCCCGAGTTCTTCATTTTATACATTCGTAGCATCTTTCAGGGTTACGAAGCCTAACTTTTTTATTTAATGAATTGGTTTAAATAATTAGTTGCAAATATGTATTAATATATTAAACCCGTTTTCACACTTACATATGTTTAGGCAAATTATTTTTCTTTCAACTTAAAAAAAGAAATACATCATCATAAAGAAAAACAAGCAAAAATAAAAAGCATTAAGTTTTTTCGCCCTCATCAATTTGATATATAATATTCTCCCGAAAATAATTACAGTATGAAAGGACAAATTGCATAGATTTTATAGATTTTAATATGAATAACATGTATGGTTGGGGAGTCTCTGGCAGACATCGGGGCGTTACGAAAAATATAAACACTTTGGGCGCTTATATCTCCGAACCTAACAGATAAAAATATCACCAACTTTTACTTGTTTTGTTGGAAATATAGTACCTTTTATGTATATATAGAGAGATAATTTCAATATTTTAGTATATAGGTATTTTTTTTTCAAAAACCTAAAAAGTTTTTGCGGGAGAGAATTTTAGTCTCCTTGCTTTCACTCGAACTATTTTCTAAATTATGAAAGATAAACCATAAGCGATAAGAATGTTTAGTAGGAAATCCAAGTTCTAGCTTAGTAATGGGTTTTTATAGATCTAATGCAATTTTCGAGGAATCGTCTTATCAAGTTAAAGATTGAAATTTTCCTGTTTTTTAAGTTTATAGATGCTTATTTCTCGAAAACGAAAAGTGGTAGCTATGAACAATATTAAGTAATTTGTAGCCCTTTGAAAATCATATAGGAGTGTACAATTGGATTTTGGATAAGTTCTTAGTTTTTGAAATACAGTGGCAACAATTTCGATATTTTAATATTTTGTAAATGTGGTCCTAATTTCGATATTTTAATAATTTAAAAAATTTGAGAAAGTGGTTCTAATTTCGATGTCTTAATATTTTGAACCATTTTGAAAAAATGGCTTTAATTTTTCTATTTAATTATTTAAAATTATTTTAAAATTGTCAAAAAAAATATAATATCTACATAGAAAAATGTTCTTCAGGCGAAATCATTTCGACTCGGACCGTGCTGAAATTTTATAACGCTGTTTCGTGCCGGGCTCGAACTTTGCTTTTAAAAAAGGCCGAACATATTTTGAAAATTTTTCTGGAGCCGAATATATTTATTTGGCCAGGCCGAACATAATTAATTTTAAAAAAATTTCAAATGAATGTTGATTGAATACATGAAATACTTGTCTTTATTTCACCTATATATAGATAAATGTTTAAAAAAAATTATCTCAATTCTTCGTAGAAAAATTTCACTCTTTCCCGGTCGTCCAAATAGTTGATCAAGTCCTCAGGATGAGTCGGACGGTCTGGGTCTTCAACACATTCATGTTTTTACCATAATATAAATTATTTCGGGCCGGATCAAGCTGAGACTCAATGGTCTTTGGGCAGGGTTTAAGCGCTGGTACAGTCGTGCCAGACAGGGAAAAAATCTAAATTTTCAGCCCGTTCTGACTCGTATTGGAACCACTGCTGATTGTTTTGTATAGTTTAGTGTTTCATTCACAATATGTGATTTTATTATATCGCAGAAAATTTATTTAAATGACGTATGAATTGTTAAATGATACCTTTAAAAGCACAAAAATTTTATAACAAAATTTAAAAAATCTGATGTGAGCAGCACATGACTTTCCCTGCAGACTTATATTAACGTTCTCTTTATTTTAATTAAATTTATTTCACTTTTAATTCAATTTTCGTTCTCATTCGATAACCGGACTTATTTTCAAAGGTGGCGTAGGGAAAGTACGAAAAACTAAAATATCTCGAGAACGGCTAGTCCTAGTGTAATGGGGTTGGTCTTATTCTTTTCGTCGTTAAAAAGTACGTATTAAATCAGCATTTAATGGATTTATTTGAGTATACTCAGTTTTTTATTTTAGATTTTGGCAATTTTTGCGGGCCATTTTGCAAAAAAAGGCAGGTTATTTCTTTCTGAATCGTACCAAAATCTAATCAGCACCAGGGTGACCTATACTTGACTCATCTACCGAATTTTGTGAAATTCGGTCCTTTAGTTTTTCAGCTACAGTGGATACAAGCTTTTGCGGGCCATTTCACAAAAAAGGCGGAATCGCACCCAAAACTAATCAGCACCAGCCCCGCCCACAAGTGACTTACCTACAAAATTTTGTGAAATTCGGTCCATTAGTTTTTTAGTTAGAGTGGATACAAAATCTGCACAGACAGACAGACAGACACACAGACAGACAGACACACAGACACACAGACGTCACGCTAAAAATGGTTTTTTCGTATTCTAGAGGTCTCGAAACGTGTAGATTCGTCGAAAACTCGAGTTGCGATTTTCGGCATGATTCCAATACTTTCCCTATACATTACCATGTATTGCAGGGAAAGTAAAAAGGAATAAAAATAAATAATAATCATTATGAGAACCGTGTATAAACAATTCTTATGCATGCCTTTAAATAATTTCAAAATACTACCTTACTTTACGCGGTCACAACCCAGCTGTGCGAAAAATTGAAGCAATCTGGGCTGAATGAAGATTCCATGCTTTTCAGCATTCTACAAAAAATGCATTCTCATTTCCTAAGGGTCATAAATTACTTTCCCAATTAAAGACACTTTTAAGGGAATACATACTGGGTTTGCTTTCCAAATCACTGGACAATGTGTTTCAGTATTTTTCTCCTGCTGTTTTGCCGATTGCATAGCGAAGAAAATAGATTTTTTTCCGAAGAACTCATACCAAACCTAATTGCTCTTGCATGGTTTTGTCCCCACATATGGGTACTACAAATGATCTGCACCCTCCGGTTAGAAATTCTTTGCCCTCCGGGTGCAAGGTCTGCTTCTCCGAATTTCCTCAAGTAAAATGCCGAAAAAGATTGGGGACTTCCTGGACCGATCTCGTTGTCATCGCCCTTCCAGGTGGCTGAAATGTATTTAAATGAGATTCATGACACCGCAAAGAAACCATTTGCTCGACGTTCATCAGATGGCTTTACTTCAACATGGACTTCAAGGATTTTGTTTCACAAGAGAATCTGTGATTTTGTAGTGAACATTTAGAAAATTAAAGTAAAATATAAGTTTTTGAAATTTATGGTGAACAAAACTCACACTTATTTCGATTTTTTTTTCCGAGTGATTGCCAAATTTTCCGACATTTTTGAGTCTGGGGGTGTGTGACACCCCCCCCCACACACACACACACGGTACTTACGTCCCTGAACTTTACCTATGGTCATACAGCCCCATGCCATCACGAATCTGCATCCATGTTGACTGTTAGAATTAGAACTTTTGAATTAAGAGTTGTATTCTGTTTTTCTCCAAATAATGCGACTGCCACCACTACCAAAAATATTAAATTAGTTGTCATCAGTAACAATTATTTTATCCGAAAGGTTTCGTTTCTTTAATAAATGGGTTTTGAGCACACGCTAAACGTACGCCTAAATTCTATAAACTGATAAACGGTTTCTAGTAAAGTTGTATACAGTTATTTCGATGGCATTGCAAACAATTTGTACACAAACACGCCTCTCTTTGGTTTCAGAAGTTTCTGAAACAAGCTTAACTGCCCTCACTTCCAACTTGATTTCCTTCATAATTTTTCGTTTTGTAACTGCACTCGGGTTTTCTTTCCTTCCCCTTTATTTTTAACCAGTCTATCCCTTTTGTGATTTCCAATTATTTTCTGAACACAAGAATGTCTCCTTCCTAAAATATCAATGTTAATTTGGCGAAAAGATTTGCATTTGTTAATAATCTTAAAACTAACTTTCTTACACGAATACCGGTTTCTTTTCGAGATCTCATACCAACTTCTCTAATCTTAGATTAAAATATTTTGCAAATACAATATTTTTAAAGGTATAATAATATTTCCTAAAAGTTAATGAGAAGTTATCTTATACAACTGAAATTTAGAAAAATTAGTAGAAGTTAAAAAGAATTTTTCGGAAATGTATTCTCCAGTCTTTGGCCTAAAATTCTGTTTAATTACTTTTAAAAATTCCATAGGTAATCAATTTTTAATTAATATATTTTTATGTTTACATATATAGATATCAAATGTCTGAACTTTCAGTCAAAATAATCCAAATTTTCATATTTTATGCATATTACTTCAAGTTAACTTTAAATATGCAGTTTTGTATACAAAAACAGTGTATTCTCAATTTTCGGAGTCGCTGTACATCGTTGTGGCCGTACCGATATATATCGCTTAGTGGTGTATCAACGTTTGTATCGATACAGTACGTTCTAACATCGTGGACAATCAATACGCTTAGCAAATATATATTACTAGAAATAGAAACATACGCGCAAACCAATAAAAGTTGGATATCATTCAACTTTGGAAGTCCCCACGATTGCTCCAGTCCTTTGAGCTATTGTAAAGACTACAAACGACTGTAAAGTAAAAAATCTGATGTGGGCAGCACATGACTTTCCTTATATAATGCAATGAATATACTACTTTTACAGTAAAAAAAAATAGATTATTTTTATAGTAGTTATTTATATTCTTTCCAAGATATTGAATTTTCGTTAATAAGTCGTCATTTTCCATGTCGTCATCATCAATGAGTCATCGTTGATTTAGCGTCATTTTTATCAATTTGGCGATCTTTTCGTTAATTTGCAACATTTAAAAAAGTAGCCAAGTTGGCGACATTACAAATTCGTCGCCAAAATCTCGCCAAGCGTTATGGACGAAGAAATAAGTTATTCTTATAGCAGATAAATGACTATTGGCGTTCAAATACAGAAGTATTACTCAAAGTATATTTTTTCATGAATGGAACGAGCTAGATCCTCGATAATGATGTCACCCAATTTATCGCATGGTATTACATATGAAAAGTGAACATGTTTCTCAATAGGAAATATTTTTTTTTATTTTATATGACTTTTTGATAATTTTTTTAAAAATGTACAATATCTCAAGAACGGTTTATGTTAGCGTTCTAAAATTTATGTCAATCGTTTTTTAATGAAAAATTACATAATAAATGTCTATTTGTGTAACTTTATTAGCGGTTTTGATTTTTTGACGATTTTTTCAAAATTTCACTCGAAAATTTAGGGGGGTTCTAAACATTCGATTGCGTATAAAAACAACAGGCTTCCAGTGTTTATGGATTGTGATTTTTGTACCAAATTTCGTTCGAATCGGTCCATTCGTTCGTCAGTTATCGTCTCCACAGACTCACTGACACACACACACACACACACACACACTTTCATACACACACACACACACACACACACACTTTCACACACACACACACAAACACTTTTACACACACACACACACACTTTCACACACACACACACATACTTTCACACGCACACAGACATCACCTCAAAAATGTTTGATTCGTGATCAGGGATGCTTCAAACGTGCTCTCCCGTTGAAAACTCGAATTCGAATTTAGGACCCCGTCACAATACTTTCCTTATACATTATGTATATGAGGAAAGTAAAAAAATTCGCTAAAAGTGCAGCATGCAACAATTTAATGGTGGTATAAATTAATTTCAGAAGTAAAAAACAACCTACTTCTTCGGGATAAAAAAAAAACTAACCACAACATTAAAAATGGGAAAGCCTCTGTCTTATTTTGAGCGAACAAAATGTATAAAAGATCACACTCCCATTGCAGATGCTAAGCTTTTTAGAACCTTTCGGCGCGGAATAGCTAATACCTGCAATGTCAGCAAGAAAACTACGAAAATTTGCATTTTTGTGCATCTCTATAGAAACTAAGAAAAATAAAGCCTCAAAATTTTAAATTAATATTAACACCTGTGGGAAATACACTAATATCGGTGATTTCCAGAAAGAAGTTCAAAATATATGCTATTTTATTCAAGGTTTTTCAGAAGAAACAAAACATTCAGTAGTTCCATTTTCATTATTTTTCATATAATAGTGTTCCTCAATAACGATACGAAGTGGAAAACATCGCCAAACTCAACATTAAATAGAGTGACTAAAATTGACGTAAAACGCATAACATTAACACCAATATGGACGCAATCGTCCATAAAAACATCTCAGTGGACCCACGTATTCTTGCTATTCCTGCAACACAATACAGCTCCGGTGAGCGTTAGTAAGTTAGTAAATCTTCTGCCCCATACACGCTTTGTTAACTGTCGCAGAACACATTTCTCGCCGAAATTCTGCTCAAACAGTTGCGAAATATTTTCTGAAAAATAAAATGCAATGCTTAGATTATATTAAAACTAAATTTCATACTCAATAAAATATAGAATATATTTTTTATTTTAATCCAAAATATTTTTGGTGCTGCCATCTGTTGTCGTAATTTAATTCATACCGAATATTTTTATTTTTTAATGAACATTTTTAAATGTCTATTCCTTCTAATACAGTATTAAATACAACAGATCTTATATAATAATGCCGCAACCACGGAAAGGTAATTTCTCATTCTATAAATTTGATAAGGGGATCTGAATGTGCATCGCTGAGGACTGCAGCCTTGTCTTCAAGTTCCTTTGTCTTCAAATCCAAATTCAATTACCTTTTCGTGATTGTGGCATTATTATATATGATCTGTTGTATTTTATACCGTATTAGAAGGAATATACATTTAAAAATGTTCATTAAAAATTTAAAATAGTGGGCATGAATTAAATTACAACAGATGGCAGCACCAAAATTATTTTGGATTACAATAAAAAATATATTCTCTATTTTATTGAGTATCAAATTTAGTTTTAATATAATCTAAGCATTGCATTTTATTTTTCAGAAAATATTCCGCAACTGTTTGAACAGTATTTCGGCGAAAAACGTGTTCTGCGAAAGTTAACAAAACGCTGATAGGGCAGAAGATCTACTGACACTCATCCTTAACACATCTCTGATACCTCTACTAACGTGCTCTTCGCCAGAAAAAGACATAGATATCTACGAATGAAAAATATTGTCAACCCTATTTCAAGATCAGTTCTCAGTTAACAGCCGGAGAAAAAAAGTATTTGCCAAGTTTAACAATAACGGTTTGATTTGCTATTTTGGCAGAGTGTTGGATAACGAGCAAAAGCTAAATATTAGCACATGCTTTTCGCCGAGTTGTAGCTTTGAGGAAAAAAAGTTGATTTTAAATTGTAGCATATCGGTTTGATTTACTCTTTGGCAGAGTGCCGGATTCTCAACTTGGAAAGAGTTATTGCAAATTATAGATTTGCTTTTCGCCAAGTGGTGGATTCACGAAGAAAATAATTATAAAAATTTAGTAGTTTAAGGAAATATTTGTCAGCTATTAGCAACTGCTGTCTTGCGTTCACAGTATTTATTTTGCCGCTTATGCGAATAGCAACCCATTGGTAGTCCTGAAACTTCTAGTTCTAAATTTCATCTTACTACTTTTTCTAATAGTCTGTCTTCCTACGCCAAGGTAAGTCAAGATTTCAAAATATTTCAGGTGGAATTTTAAAAGTTTCACATATTCATCGTTAACATACTAAAAATTAGCTTTTTAAAAAGACAGACTTGGAGAAAAGTCTCAAAATTCCCATTTACAGCTTATACGCAATATCTCAGGAAGTTCATAAGAAGTACTTGAGTTTTTGGATTTTCATTTGGCAAGATGGGAAAAAACCGACATAGATTTTGTTTCGTCAAAATACTGGTGAACTCATCGTCTTGAAGTGATTTTCAAATTTATTATCCTAAGTGTTGGAAATAATGTTTTGTCGTATTCCTCTTACGATAGCTTTCTATTATTTTATCTTTTCTTCGATTGCTTTTTGCTAACCATCTAATGATGGTTAGCAAAAAGCAATCTCTGTTGGAGTATTTTCGAAATGAACGAACTGAAAGGAAAAAATTGTTGCGTGTGGTCTATTTGCCTTTTGCCCGATGTCTTGCATATGTTTTAAGAATATATTTTTGTATGGCAACTCTATGTGCAATGTAAATGTTGATGTGATAAAAGTTTTGAGCTTCGGTTCGCTTCGACGGAATGAGCATTGTAACTTCATTTGTGTATTAAAAGATGCTCATTATGTTGAAAAAGATATTCCTGAGTGATTTTTACTTGCTTCATGTGCTTTATTATGACAATCGCTAAAGCATCGGGTAGATGCACGAGAACCCCAAATTTCTTTAAAATAACAATTGTGTTTTGGTTTTAGGTCGGAGCTTAGCCTCCGTGAGTGTAGGTTGGTTTTGATTGTGCTCCTGCCACCGGACGTGCCTTCGGTACCATCGCCGCTTACTTCGTGACCTTCACACCGTGCTCCTGCGTGACCTTCAAGCTACCAGACCTATTGTGAGGGGAAGGATGAAAGAAGCCGCGGAATTTCCGCCGCTGCCGCTCCCACCCGTGCAAAGGAACACCGACAACGTTGTGCCTCAGAAATCCGAGACAAGTATGGACTTAACGATCTGTGAAGCCAAGTTGGAAGCCGGCCACATGCGTGCTGTCTACAATGACATGGACAGAGAAATGAGAAGATGCAGGGACCAGGACGAGATGCTGCAGCAGAAGGCAAGGCTCCAAAGGCATAAAATGAAACTGGACCGCTTCCTGGCCAAGTATAATCTTCCACAATATGGTGAGACCTGTCGGAGACCGTCTCCGGCAGTTGTTTCTTCCTCTAATTCTTTAAACCAGCCTGGTATATCTGTAGCCTTGCCAACTAGCCAAAATAATGTGATTGTTAATGACCCTGGCAAATTGCCGGAACTTAGTGTTGGCCCCACCAAAAATGGTGGAAGCCCCCCTAGAGCAAAAAAGCTAAAAGCAATGGATAGTGATCGTTTTCAGCTGCCTCCCAGAAGGCATACTGCCAGTCTAGCGAGTGCTAGCCTTGTTAGTAATCCCCCCCCCCATCTCAAATGTAAATAATGTTATGGATAATATAAATGATGTGCCTGCGCCTGACGCAGAAGTTACGGAAGACATGGTGATTGACGCCCCTGCTAAAGAGCGTCGCCCCCCCCCCCTTCTTTGTTGTGGTCACTACTCAGTATCACATGTTACTGCATGATATTAAGGAGCTTGCTCCGGACATGGTTGCTAAGATGACTAACACCGGGGATTTTTTAAAAGTTAATGTCAGGTCTAGAGAAGATTATATTAAAGTTCAGAGATTTCTGATTGAGAATAATGTGCAATTCAAATCCTATCTGCTTGACGAGGCTAAACCTCTCAAAGTGGTAATCAGGGGCCTACCGATCTGTACGCAGACGGGGCAGCTCAAGGCTGAGCTTGAATTACTTGGGCTCACACCCATCAGTGTAACCCAGCTGGCACGTGGCCCAAAAACCAAAAAGGTCCTTATGCCGCTGTTCTACGTACAGTTAGGGAAAACCCCTGATAATGCTAAAGTGTATGATCTGACTAGAGTTATGTATACTGAGATTAAGGTCGAGAGGTTTCGGGGCAGGAAACAGATCAATCAATGTTACCGCTGCCAGTCCTTCGGACATGCAAGCAACTCGTGCCACCTTCCTGCTCGCTGCGTCAAGTGTGCGCAAGCGCACCTGACCAGTGAATGTACAAAATCTTTGGAAACCCCCTGTGTCTGCGCCAATTGTGGCGGCGCACACCCTGCATCGTATCGGAACTGCCCAAAGTTCCCCAAGTACCGCCCCCCCCCTCTCGACCAGGCAACCCCGGTGTTAGCAACAGGTTCGTCGACCCGCAGCGATCATTCGCTGACATCACGGTAGGGCGTAACGAGGCGTTCGAAAAGACCCAAGAGGTCACACCAAAATTGTCGGCCCCTAGCGGAGCGAACATTAAAAAATCCGACGTCATTCAAGATGACTTTCTAAATCTTTTGTTCAGATTCGGAGAACAGTATGGTACTGCCGTTGTTAATCTGGCCTTTAAGACGGCCCTTCCCCATCTCAGAACTGCTCCAACTGAGATGGATAAAATTCAAATTCTGTTTGAGGGTGTAAGCACCCTCATTTGCAAACCTTAACCCCCCCCCCCTCTTTGGCTATGGGTTTTCAGCAAAGGAACTTGAAGGCTCTTACCATTGGCATCTGGAATGCCAATGGTCTCAGAGGTAAGATCCATGAGGCTAGGGACTTTTGTACAGCATATAACTTAGATTTGTTTTTGGTTCAAGAAACCCACTTCAGTCCAGGGAACTTATGCAAGATTGCTAATTACGACTTATACAATGACGACAGGCCTCGTACTAGCAATCGTTCTCACGGCGGTACGGCAATCTACATTAAAAGAAGCATTCCTCACAGCCGTGTACCCTCCCCCCCCCCCTTCAGACGGGGGAAGCAACAGTGGTACAAATCTGTCTTCCGAATAATCCTGTGGTTACCATTGCATCAGTGTACCTCCCTCCGAGGTGCAATAATGCTGGCCTGGCTATTATGGACCTTTCTTCCCTATTCAAAATGTCCGCCCATGTGATAGTTGCTGGTGATTTCAACGCTAAACACCAAGCCTGGGGGTGCCCATCGGCGAATCCTCGTGGCCACAGACTTAAGCGCTGGGTCGACGAGCAAAACTTCGATGTTGTAGCCCCAGGTGACCCCACCCACTTAAATAATATTCTGGACTTCGCCATCACCAGCAACATCCCCTATACATATCACATGGAAGTAAGTGATGAACTCCCCTCTGATCATCTCCCCATCCTGTATTCCATAGAAATGAATAACTTCTCCCTTGTAACCCCGGCCAAGCTAAAAACGAGCTGGTCGCGGTACAAGGATATACTTACTAGAAACCCCCCCCCCCCTCCTTGCAAAGTCAAACTGGACGACGGACCTTGTGGATGCGGAGGTGGATAAAATTGGAAGTATCCTCAAGGAGGCCTACTCTGCATCCTCGAGGCCCAAGACCGACAAGGTCAATCACTACAAGTTGCCGCCCGGAATACAGGATTTGATCAGAGACAGGAACCGACTCCGGAAGGAGTGGCAGGCCAGCCGTGATCCTGACCTTAAACGTGAGCTAAACTTCCTCAGAGCGCAAGTTGGCTCACGTATTAAGGCATTTACAAGTGCACGATGGAACACATATGTAGAGTCCTTAACGACTCAAGACAACACCATTTGGAGGGCTACCTCACGTATTCGTAGGCACAAAACTTACATTCCAGCCCTTAACGGCCCAGATGGCAGGGCAATTACCAACGCACAAAAGGCTGAGCTGCTTGCAGACAGTCTTAGAAGACAGTTTGAACCTCACCACGATGTAATCGATCCTCGGACGGTTGCATTGGTGGATCCCATGGTTGAACAATTCATCTCCACACCTTCTGCAAACACGCTCAGAGTGGTCAAACACTCTGACATTACCCCCTATATTCGAAAACTGAAGAGTAATAAAGCGCCTGGGAGAGACCTCATCTCTACTAATATGCTTAAGAACCTCTCTAATACTTATGTTTCGTATCTCGTCAACCTCTTTAATATTCTTCTCAGTCTGAACTATTTTCCTCGGGCTTGGAAGGTGGCCATTGTGGCCCCCCTCCCCAAGCCCGGCCTAAATCATTCTGATCCTTCTAACTTTCGCCCTATTTCCTTGCTTTCTGTCCTCTCTAAACTTTTCGAGTATGTCTTGGTCGGGCATCTGGATGAGTTCTGTAGTCTGAAGGACCTTATCATCCCTGAGCAATATGGTTTCAGGAGCAGGCACTCCACTCAGCATCAGTTGCTCAGAGTCGCAGAACTCATTCATGATGGTCGATCCAGGCATCTCAACACCACTGTCATTTTCCTGGATATCCAGAAAGCCTTTGATAAGGTATGGATATCTGGACTCCTCTTTAAACTTATTGCTCTACACTTTCCTGCTCATCTTATTAAGATCCTCCACTCTTACCTAACAGAGCGTAGCTTTGTGGTAAGAGTGTCTAACTCTCTCTCCTCCCCCAGGAATATACTCAGTGGGGTCCCGCAAGGGTCTCTTGTCGGCCCCAAGTTGTTCAACCTATACATTAACGATCTTCCACGACTCCCCGGTGTCACTTTAGGCCTATATGCCGATGACACGGCCCTGATTGCATAACATAAACATACACATGTCGTGCACAAAACGCTTCAGGATTACCTGGACAAGATGACGCAATGGTTAAAAAACTGGAGGATAAAAGTCAACGTCGCCAAGTGTGCTGCCGTCAGTTTCCCCCCCCCCTCGTCGAACCCCCGTCACTAATTTAACTTTAAACAACGAGCCCATTCCCTGGCAATCTAGCTACAAGTACCTTGGAGTGTACTTGGATTCCAAATTATCGTGGAAACTTCACATTTCTGAAACATGCCAGAAAGTGAAGTCTGCACTCGCCCTCATGCGCCCCCTCTTGGCTGGGAACAGCCGCCTGTCAACTAGAAATAAGTTATTGCTGTACAAAGCCTGCATACGTCCAATTATGACGTACGGATCTCCTATTTGGGGAACCGCAGCGGAGACTCACCTTAGGAAGCTTCAAGTTGTGCAAAATATTGCACTTCGTTCGTTTGTTAGGTTGCCGAGTTACGTCCGGCTGGAAGTTCTGCATAGAGACCTCAACATTCGACCCTTTTTAGAACATGTTCAAAATTTAGCTCAAAAGTTTCTCAGAGGTCTCAGTGGAGTAAGCAATCCCACGTTAGATAGCATCCCGGGGTATAACCCGACACACCCAAAGGCGCGTAAGCGTCCGAGGGCGTTGCCGTGGCGTCGCCCCAAGGATGCATTCCTGCGCCCCCCACGGGGCCGCCGTATCTAGCATTGTTTTGCAGCTCCCCCCCCCCACGTTTGTAGTGGCTTCAGAACTCTAGTTTAACCGTGCCCCTCCCTTGCTTTTGGGAACTCGCGTTGTTACGACGAACCTTTTTTTTTTTTTCTTTTTTTTTTTTTTTTTTTTTTTTTTTTTTTTTTTTTTTTTTGTAATGTTCGGTACCCCCCCTCCCTGTCTCAAGCTCAAGGCCCTGCGTCCCTCGGGGCGCCCCTCTTCTACCCCTCCTTTTATCTTGCTAGGCGCCCGCTTGGGCCCTAGTCCTTTCTCCTCCTCTGCAGACTTGGGGAAGGGCCCGACTTCGGTTGAGCCCCCCCCCCAAGCACTCCTTCAGATGTAAATTCTGTCACATATGTTTCCTTTTTCGTATCTCTTTTCCTCTTCGTCCGGAGTTTAAAGGGGGGAATTCTTTCCCCTCCTGGGCACTCCGTAAAACCCCGTCCTTGAGTGTTTTGGTTTTAACACTAAATGTGAAGAACCCCCTACAATTTATAGTTCCTTTCATTCCGATCAAATGTAACTGAATATGATCTTAATAAAACATTTCCAATTATTCGACCATACACTGAGAGGCCAAAACATTAGAGGCACTATACTAATAACCACAGACTACTATACAGACCTGTCACTCTGGATAGTTTCGTTTTCGCGGCGGCCATTAGAGATAGACCAAACATTGGGTTGGCGCGCTCTTGGCGATGGTCTGGTTTGATACGAGCGCTTGGCGATGATCTGGTTTGGGTCCAAGCCGATTTTCAATGTTATAACCCTATTTCGCTCGGCGAAAACTTAGAACAACAGACTAGCGTGGTTTGAGTAACGTGAAAAAGGATTATTTGTTAAGTGTTTAGATCATTTTATAGAAATGGATTGATAAAAGAAAACTGGTTGCGTTACAGGGTATGTAATTTATGTTTATTAAAATTGAAATAATTTTAGTTATCACCATCCTACATACGTGTTCATTATAAGTATACACGTGTTCATAAGTATACACGTGTTCATATAAGTATACATGTGTTCATCATACGAAATTAGTGCTGTGTTGTTATTACTGCCGGATTAGACTAAATTTTAAGAGGTAGTGGTATAATTAGTTAAATATTTTCCGTATTTTTATAAAATGTGAAATAATTGATATTTGGATAGCTTATATATTTATGTAAAATTTTTATTAAGTGCCTTATGGTGAAAAATTCCCCCCCCCTCGGGTAATTAATGATTGAGTTCCACAACTTTGATAGTGCATTTATGTAAATTTGATATTTACTATATGAATATTTTTATATTAAAAAAAAAAAGTCTATTATCAGTATCCCAGAATAAATTAAGAACGATCAACACGCTAGTATACTTTTTAGACTGAAAGTATTATATAATATTTCAGTCTTTTGAGTATGTTAGCTTGTAATTTTTTGTGCATTATGTTTTATAGTGAGACAATGCAATGTGTGTATTTTTTAATCTATTTTATGATTATTTGAATTAAATATATAACTATGTTTATTTAAATATTCTTAAACTAATGAATATATTTATGTTGCAGATTAATGTATTTTTAAATCCTGATCCTTTCTATAGTTTCAAAAATTATAAAAGTACAGTCCTCAACATTTTGTTCCCCTCCCGTTTAAAAAAAAATCGCCAAGCGAGCGATAACGCGCCAAATCTGGCAGACGCATCGCACTTCAGTTGGTCCATCTGACTAGCGCTAGTGTCTATGGGACATCCCATGTTAGAAATGTTGCCATAGGATCCTATGGGAGTGAGCCTTCTGAATATAGTATTCTGTGCTAATAACAAGTTGGCCCTCTAACTTTGATCACAGCCGTAATACTCCTAGACATAGATTCTATAAGGTGTTCGATCCGTTACACAGGAATATTCACCCTTGATGACATAATAGCAGCCCTTAGTTGGTTCAAATTGGATGGTGAAGTTTATAGGCTACGAATGAATCTTTTGACCCCGTCCCACAAATGCTCGATGGGGTTGAAATCAGGTGGCTGAGCAGGCCAATGAAAAAAGTGGATCTCGGTATCTTGTTCACTTATCCAATCTGAGAGCAATCAAGCACATGGTTGCACTGTGCATTTTCCTGTTGAAAGTGGACATCTGAGTAGGGAAACACTGTAACGATAAACGGGTGCGTCTGGTCGACAACAATGTTAGGTAACCCGTGGCATTAAGAGATTCCAGAGTTATCAGGGAACCTAGTGTGTCCCAAGAGAACATTTCTCAGATCATTATTCCACAATCACCCGATTGTAGGGTTGTCACTTTGCAAGACAGGTCTATGGATTCATGCTGCTTTCGCTATATTCTGATCCTGCCATTGGCATGGTGGAGAAGGCACTGAGACTTCTCTAACCAAGCGACCTTTTGCACCCTCGAATGTCTCCTGCTGTTAAAGCAAATCTGAGACAAGGTCCGTCATGCTGTGTGGTCGGATATACGTTTTGGTACACCTGTGCTGTACTAAGCTGCAATCTATCGTTTTGTTGCCGCAGACGATTCGTGCCGGTCGTCTGTTACCTCTTGGATCCACAAGCCTGTTTTGACTACAGCTGTGCTTATTATTTGAAGTTTTTTGGTCCAACTGCCATTCCCTAAATACCTGCTTTGATCCCTATTTGGTCCAACTGCCATTCCCTAAATACCTGTTTTGATCATTAAAAGCCTGTTTTGACTACAGCTGTGCCTATTGTTTGAAGTTTTATGGTCCAACTGCCATTCCCTAAATACCTGTTTTGATCCCTAAAAGCCTGTTTTGACTACAGCTGTGCCTATTGTTTGAAGTTTTATGGTCCAACTGCCATTCCCTAAATACCTGTTTTGATCCCTAAAAGCCTGTTTTGACTACAGCTGTGCTTATTATTTGAAGTTTTATGGTCCAACTACCATTCCCTAAATACCTGTTTTGATCCCTAAAAGCCTGTTTTGACTACAGCTGTGCTTATTATTTGAAGTTTTTTGGTCCAACTGCCATTCCCTAAATACCTGTTTTGATCCCTAAAAGCCTGTTTTGACTATAGCTGTGCTTATTATTTGAAGTTTTTTGGTCCAACTGCCATTCCCTAAATACCTGTTTTGATCCCTGAAAACCTGTTTTGACTACAGCTGTGCTTATTATTTGAAGTTTTTTGGTCCAACTGCCATTCCCTAAATACCTGTTTTGATCCCTAAAAGCCTGTTTTGACTATAGCTGTGCTTATTATTTGAAGTTTTTTGGTCCAACTGCCATTCCCTAAATACCTGTTTTGATCCCTGAAAACCTGTTTTGACTACAGCTGTGCTTATTATTTGAAGTTTTTTGGTCCAACTGCCATTCCCTAAATACCCGAGATACTGTTGCACCAGTAAAGCCGCGGCACGTGACCTGTTATTTAATTATTCAAAATCAAATTACTAAACTGAAAATTATATTTCACGTATTGAAACGCGGAGTGTCAACAAGGATTTATTAAAATTTGGACTGAATTCAAGATTTTCTTCTGTTTTTAATAAGACGCCTGAAAAAACATTTGAAATGTCTTCAAAATGTTTTAAATTTTAACTTATTTTAACAAATATTATTTTGGCTAAACAAAATTGTCTCTAAATGCTATCAATTAAATTATGCAAATATTTGTGAAATATATTCGAATATATACGAAAAGTGTCCAAAAGACATCTAAAATCCACTGTTAGTCATAGAAGTAAAGTGAAATATAAAAATTAATCAGCAAACTGGTGAGAATTTAACCATGATAGTTGCATTCCATTGGAACTGATAATTTCATAAAAATACGAAAATTAATTTTTATACAATCCCCAATAAAAAAAAATACCAATTAGTGAAATTTGCGGCAAGCTCAATTAGGACGAAAGAAATTTGCCCAATATCTTTCGATGAAGATATCGGTGAAATATCGATAATTGAAATTCTCGACTTACTTTATTTAACCTCAATTGCAAGTGTGAATAGGAAGAAAATATAAATAAAAACATTCGAATTTTCAACCCCGTCACAATATTTTCCCCTGTATGTAGGGGCAATAATTAAGCAGCGTAATTACGTACAAATAATGTACAACACAGCATACAGTTGTTTCGTGGATGCGTTGGATATGTTATCCCATTTCCTGTTTTAGGCTCGAGTATTTTGGGATCGTCAATTTGAAGGCCAATTTCATCCTTTTTGGCTTCGGGTTTATTGGTCTGTTTAACTCACATTTGGGGGGTAACTTTGAAACACCTTGTATGTTGCATTGTATATCAATTTGTGCGTCACTATATGTTTATTTTTACTTTTTCGTACTATATAGTACAGAGGAAGTACTGTTTACAATAATTTTTTTCATTTCGAGATTTTGCTGTCACTATATGTTTTAGGTCCTCCTGAACATGTTTTGACTACTTTTAGAGTGGTGTCCAGCTGTCTGTCGATTTATTTATCTGTGGTCGATTTTTTTGTGTACACAATAGTTACAAAATTAACGGATATTCACCAAACTTTTCATTTGTTTTTGTTAATGAAAAATCTAGAACTAGATGGATTTTTACTTTCCTTATATACATAATGTATAAGGAAAGTATTGTGACGGGGTCGAAAATTCGAATTCCAGTTTTCGACGGGAGAGCACGTTTCAAGCATCCCTGATCACGAATCGAACATTTTTGAAGGGATGTCTGTGTGTGTGTGTGTGTGTGTGTGTGTGTGTGTGTCAGTGAGTCTGTGGAAACGATAACTGACGAACGAATGGACCGATTCGAACGAAATTTGGTACAAAAATCACAATCCGTAAACACTGGAAGCCTATTGTTTTTATACGCAATCGAATGTTCAGAACCCCCCTGAATTTTCGAGTGAAATTTTCAAAAAATCGTCAAAAAATCAAAACCGCCAATAAAGTTACGCAAATAGGCATTTCTTATGTAATTTTTCATTAGAAAACGACTGACATAAATTTTAGAACGCTAACATGAACCGTTCTCGAGATATTGCACATTTTTCAAAAAAATTATTAAAAAGTCATATAAAATTTAAAAAAAAAATTCCTATTGAGAAACATGTTCACTTTTCATATGTAATACCATGCGATAAATTGAGTGACATCATTCTCGTGGATCTAGCTCATTCCATTCATGAGAAAAGATACTTTGAGTAATACTTTTGTATTTAAACGCCAATAGTCATTTATCTGCTATAAGAATAACTTATTTCTCCGTCAGTAAAGCTTGGCGAGATTTTGGCGACGAATTTGGCGTAATGTCGCCAACTTGGCGACTTTTTTAAATGTTGTCAAATGAACGAAAATCTCGCCAAATGGATTAAAATGACGCTAAATCAATGAAAATGACGACTAATTGTCGAAAACTCAATATCTTGGAAAGAATATAAGTATCTACTATAAGAAAAACCTATTTTTTTACTGTAAAAGTAGTAAATTCATTGCATTATATAAGGAAAGTCATGTGTTGCCCACATCAGATTTTTTTCTTTAATTTGGCTGAAATTTATTCGAAATGTCATATTTTCTTAACTTGGTTGCATAGGACAAGACATGGCATACTTATGCATAAAAGTACTTATTTATGGCTCAATGATCACGAAACTTAACAATTTCCATAATTGTAGTGATAAATGACAGTGATACAAATTTTGTGTTCGTGACTTTATTAGACCCCTTTGGGGGGTTCAAGTTATCCCCCCCCAAGGGGATACATCATCAAACTTGAATTTAAAGATTTAAAATAAAGGGCAACGTGCAATGATTGTGATTTGAACGAACGATATAAATTTTTCACATTTTATCTTGCAAAACCTGCAAAAAAACACAAGTTACTTAAAAATTTATCCTGGTTTGAAAAAGTCGGTTTAAGTCACTCTTTTGCCAATATTTCTTATCCTTTGTACAATGTGTTTATACTTTTTGATGATATATATAGATGGACGTATTTCAAAAAATGCACGAAATGTTTTCTGGGGGTTTTCAAACGTGCTTTTCTTTTAAAAATTTTAACTCATTCGACCATCCAAATAGTTGCCTTATATTTTAGTCGTCGGATGGTCTTGGTAGGAAAAAACGTCTAACTCAAAAAATATCAGACACAAAATATTTTCTCTACGCACTAATACGTGAAAGTTATAATTATTAGTTATCATGTTATAATCAATGTAAGCTGGGAAATTAAAGTTTTGATTTCTAAATACTGAATTTGAGAGATGGATAAAAAGTATACACAAACAACGCGCGCTGCGGCTCTAATAGTAAAAGATAAAAGAAAAAGTGGGCGGAAATTTTATTATCACTTACTGTTTGTGTGACTTTTAGCAGTCCAGCTGGTGCGATGAGCGATTTAAAATTAACTCTTAAATTAGAAGACATAATTAGAATTTTTACAGTGCTCTTCTGCGTGTTGCAACAGAGATTATTCTTCCTGTGCGATGACTTCAATATGTTTCCTCGGAAAAGGATTGAAAATATAATCACTGACAATCATTTTAGCTGCTATCGTTGTGCACAGAGAATACATAAAAGATTATGACGTGGAGATATGCTGATTGTTAAGTAACAATAGCAGGTGAAATTTAGATTCATTATCCAAAAAATTTTATGTGGGCAGCACATGACTTTCCTTATATAATGCAATACATTTACTACTTTTACAGTTAAAAAAATCTGATGTGGGCAACACATGACTTTCCTTGTATAAGGCAATGAATTTACTACTTTTACAGTAAAAAAAAAGGTTTTTCTTATAGTAGATACTTATATTCTTTCCAAGATATTGAATTTTCAACAATTAGTCGTCATTTTCATTGATTTAGTGTCATTTTAATCCACTTAGCGAGATTTTCGTTAATTTGACAAAATTTCAAAAAGTCGCCAAGTTGGCGACATTCCGCCAAATTCGACGCCAAAATCTCGCCAAGCTTTACTGATGGATAATAAGTTATTCTTATAGCAGATAAATGACTATTGGCGTTCAAATACAAAAGTATTATTCGAAGTATCTTTTCTCATGAATGGAACAAGCTAGATCCGCGAGAATGATGTCACCAAATTTATCGCATGGTATTAGATATGAAAAGTGAATATGTTTCTCAATAGGAAATATATATATTTTTTTATTTTACATGACTTTAAATAATTTTTTTGAAAAATGTGCAATATCTCAAGAACGGTTCATGTTAGCTTTCTAAATTTATGTTAATAGTTTTCTAATGAAAAATTACATAAGAAATGCCTATTTGCGTAACTTTATTAGCGGTTTCGATTTTTTGACGATTTTTTCAAAATTTCACTCGAAAATTTAGGGAGGTTCTAAACATTCGATTACGTTTAAAAACAATAGGCTTCCAGTGTTTATGGATTGTGATTTTTGTACCAAATTTTGTTCGAATCGGTCCATTCGTTCGTCAGTTATCGTCTCCACAGACTCACTGACACACACACACACACACACACACAGACATCACTTCAAAAATGTTTGATTCGTGATCAGGGATGCTTGAAACGTGCTCTCCCGTCGAAAACTCTAATTCGAATTTTCGACCCCGTCACAATACTTTCCTTATACATTATGTATACAAGGAAAGTAAAAATGTTATTCTTATAGTAGATACTTATATTCTTTCCAAGATATTGAATTTTCTTCAATTAGTCGTCATTTTCATTGATTTAGCGTCATTTCTATCAATTTTGCGAGATTTTCATTAATTTGGCGACATTTAAAAATATCGCCGAGTTGGCGACATTCCGCTAAATCTCGCCAAGCGTTATGGACGGAGAAATAAGTTATTCTTACAGCAGATAAATGACTATTGGCGTTCAAAAACAAAAGCATTACTCAATGTATCTTTTCTCGTAAATGGAACGAGTTAGATTCACGTGAATGATGTTACTAAATTTATCGCATGATATTACATATGAAAAGTGAACATGTTTCGCAACAGTCAATTTTTTTTTTAATTTATGGGATTTTTTGATAACTTTATTTGAAAAATGTGCAATATCTCGAGAACGGTTTATGCTAAAGTTCTAAAGTTTATGTCAATCGTTTTCTAAGGAAAAATTACATAAGAAATGTCTATTTGCGTAACTTTATTAAAGATTTTGATTTTTTGATGATTTTTTTTCAAAATTTTATTCGAAAATTTAGGGGAGTTCTGAACATTCGATTGTGTTTTAAAACAATAGGCTTCCAGTATTCATGGATTGTGATTTTTTAACCAAATTTCATTCGAATCGCTCCATTCGTTCGTGAGATATCGTCTCCACAGACTCACTGACACACACACACACACACAGACATCACCTCAAAAATGTTCGATTTGTGATCAGGGATGCTTGAAACGTGCTCTCCCGTCGAAAACCCGATTTCAAATTTTCGACCCCGTCACAATACTTTCCCTATACATTATGTATATAAGGAAAGTAAAAATACGCTTTACTTGCGGAATTTTCAGTTAATCATACATGGAAAATCAAATTAGTTTTGTTCAATCAAGAAATTTTCATAAATACATTCTAAAACATAAGAATTCCTACACATTAATACTTACACAGCTGTCCTGTTTTGAAAACAGAAATCCAGCTGACCGGTAGGAATCTGAAAGTTTTTCATTACATAAATAATTTAACTTGAAGTGGAACTTTCTTCTATCAATATTTGTTGCTCTTAGATTGGATTCAATTGGATTGGATTACGTCATCACTCTACTGTTTTTACTTTCCTTATACACATAATGTATAAGGAAAGTATTGTGACGGGGTCGAAAATTCGAATTCGAGTTTTCGACGGGAGAGCACGTTTCAAGCATCCCTGATCACGAATCAAACATTTTTGAAGTGATGTCTGTGTGTGTGTGTGTGTGTGTGTGCGTGCGTGTGTGTGTGTGTGCGTGTGTGTGTGTGTGTGTGTCAGTGAGTCTGTGGAGACGATAACTGACGAACGAATGGACCGATTCGAACCAAATTTGGTACAAAAATCACAATCCGTAAACACTCGAAGCATATTGTTTTTATACACAATCGAATGTTCAGAACTCCCCTAACTTTTCGAATGAAATTTTGAAAAAATCGTCAAAAAATCAAAACCACTAATAAAGTTACGCAAGTAGACATTCCTTATGTAATTTTTCATTAGAAAACGATTGACATAAATTTTAGAACGCTAACATGAACCGTTTTCGAAATATTGCACTTTTTTCAAAAAAATTATCAAAAAGTCATATAAAACAAAAAAAAATATATTTCCTATTGAGAAACATGTTCACTTTTCATATGTAATACCATGCGATAAATTGGGTGACATCATTCTCGTGGATCTAGCTCGTTCCATTCATGAAAAAAGATACTTTGAGTAATACTTTTGTATTTGAACACCAATAGTCATTTATCTGCTGTAAGAATAACTTATTTCTTCGTCCATAACGCTTGGCGAGATTTTGGCGACGAATTTGGCGGAATGTCGCCAACTTGGCGACTTTTTGAAATGTTGCCAAATTAACGAAAATCTCACCAAATTGATAAAAATGACGATAAATCTATGAAAATGACGACCAGTTATCGAAAATTCAATATCTTGGAAAGAATATTAGTATCTACTATAAGAAAAACCTATTTTTTTACTGTAAAAGTAGTAATTTCATTACATTCTATAAGGAAAGTCATGTGTTGCCCACATCAGATTTTTTTATGCGCAACAGGACTGCTTTAACTAGGACCTAAAGTTTCAAATAGATTCAGAATAATTTGGGGAATGTATACATACGCAGATCTTTCCACCCGTACTAGGAATTTAAACCCAGTTTCTGTAATTCCGCAGGTCAGAGACTAAACTGTTTGGCCACAAATGAGCCTTACAACTCGCAAAGAGTCCAATATGTGCAGAATAGGCTTTTTTACAACTTCTAGAATTCTCCGGTTAAGATAATTGTTTCCTAAAAGATTAATTTGTGTTTCTTAAAAGAAAGCGATTGATTGATCTGTACATCTATCCATTCATTATCAGTAAAGAAATATTTTACAATGTAGCAAATTTACTTTATCGAAAATTGTCACGTTTGGCTTTGGGGCAATGGGAATTTCTTTGACTAACAATTCCCAGATTGAAGCGAGATGTAGAAGATCTCACTCTTATCACACGAACACACCTTTAATGTAGAACAAACAATGTAGAACCTTCAATGTAGAACGAACAATGTAGAACCTTCAATGTAGAACGTACAATGTAGAACCTTCAATGTAGAACAAACACACCTTCAACATCTTTACATACCCCCTGATTTAAACTCTTTGGCTGGATGTTATGTCACAAAATTAATTACAGGAGAAACCACGTCATTACTCAAGACCACTTAGTCGATTGCATGCAGAAAGAAATATAATTCTCTTTTGCATGGATTATACAAAAACGCACATCGATTTGTAATCTTGATTTTTTGGACACCGGCTCTTACATCACTCTATGCTGTGAATCACATACCCAGTTATACACTCGGACCCGAAGATATCTTTTGGTCTAATCGTTAGATCACGAGATTACCATGCTCTTGGTCCCAAATTCGTACCCGAAAGGAGAATCTATCGGCGCCCCCCCCCCCCCCCTCTCAACATTTTTGAAGGCTTGCATGTTCAAAAAAATGCAAGTTATTTTGTTAATGATCCGTCCAGTATTCCATTTTCCCATGGTCTGGATAGCTGCCTTGTAATGCAATCCTTCTTTCCCTACTCTTATTAACTTCAGGTTAACTCTCTTTGTTTCTTCGTTTAGCATCTTTAACAGGCCCGTTCTTGGCTTCCTGAAGAAATGAACCTCGGCATACAGTTTCATCTCGCGAAACATTTTCATTTATCAGATTTTCATACCTAAACGATAAGCCGTTACGTCATTTTCGTACGTCGTGACAATGTTCTTTGTCCTTTTCATACATTTTCTTTGCGAGTTACAGTTCAGTTTGAAATGTTCACCTGGTTCCAACGCGTCGATTGAAGTGTAACCCATAGGTTTGAACGTAAATTACGTAAAAAGTTAAACTATAGGAAACAAGGAAGATTAATCATGCATAAAGCATTAATTATGAAACACTTTCCAACTGAAATGCAATTTTATTTAAACATCTCTAAAATGCGATACATTCAGCGGTGATATTATTTATACTATCACAGTGCTACAGTAATTTATTATACTTGAAAACTTAAAACGTCATCGATATATAAATCGTCTGCCTCTCTATGTAAAATCAAAGAATATTTAATTCATATCACGTATATACCAGACTCCAGAGATAAATAATTTAGCGTGAAAAAATATCAGCTATTCTTATACAACTCATCTTACAATCACTTAATTTGTTTACATTTCGTATAAGTTAAAAAAAAAATTTTTTTTATAAAAATAATCAAAGTTTAATGAGCATTTAAAATAAAAAATATTGTAATTGCGTTAGCACGGAATTTAGATACACAGATAATATGCAAAAATAAAGCAGTTTTTGAACGGATGCAATACTAAATATAAATTTAAAAGATCCTTAAATATCACGATCTTTACACACAGAAAAAAAAATGCATGTATATTTTATTTCGCAACGAGTCACGTGATCTCCTCATATATTATGGGTTAAATTATTATTTCAATTTTTAACACTTTACAACATAATTGAAAGTGTTTATGACTTTGTTCATTCTGTCTGTCTGTCTGTCTGTCCGTTAGTACGATAACTGCCATAAAAATGGCTTTATCAAAATGAAATTTTAGTATGTTTTTCAGACGATCTGTGGGACCTATGGGAATATAAATGAATAATATCATCCAATCAGTTTTTTATTGAACCCGGGTTGAATAAATGAAATACATTGAACCCCATGGGACCTAATGCTTCAAACAGTTTTTAAGCAAATTTAAAATTCACAAATTGCTTCGAAAATTTTAGGAAATATTCAAATTATCCCATAAAATACATAAAAAAAATTCAGTAAAATATGTTAGGCAGTTTTTTTAAATAAAAATTATTTAATATAGGGAGAACAAGAAAGATCAATCATGCTTAAAGCATTGATTATGAAACACTTTCCAACTTCAATGCAATTTTATTTAAACAAATCTAAAATGCAATACATTCCTCGGTAATATTTTAAAACTTATCACAATACTACATTAATTTATTATATTTGAAAACTTAAACCTTCATCGAAAAAAATGAACTTCATTCAAATGACGTCATTGAAATATAAATTGCCTGGTTTAAACATCTCTAAAATGCGATACATTCCTCGGTAATATTTTTAAAACTATCATAATACTACGATAATTTATTATATTTGAAAACTTCATCGAAAACAACTGAAAGTCATTCAAATGACGTCATGAAAAAATAACACGCCTGGATCTCTCTATAAAAACAGGATTTCATTCATAACTTTCTCCCATTCATTTCATTCATCACAATACTATAATAATTTATTTTATTTAAACATTTTATTTAAGACCATGGAGCTACAAATAATTAAACTCTATGCTTAAAACTTACGAAAAAAATCGAAAAAAATCGTCCTTCTCTTTATAAAATCAATTAATATTTCATTCATATCAGCCATGCAGACTCTATGGACTAAATTATTTTGTGTTAAAAAAATACAGGAATTCTAATACAACTCATTCTACATATTTTGCTGTTTACATTTTACATAGCTGAAAAATAGGCTTAGTTGTAGAAATAATCAAATTTAGATGAGCATTTAAACTCAAATATATTGTCATTGCGTTGTTTCAGTATGTAGATACACAGAATTTAAGCAAAAATAAAGTAGTTTTAGGACGGATACAACACTCAATATGAATTAAAAAGAACTTAAAAAAATCACGATTTTGAGACAAGATGGATGCCATATATCATTTTGAAGTGGGTCATGTGATCGTTTCATATCATGGTCACGTGATCGTTTCATATAAGAGGTGTAATTATTATTTTAATTTTTATTTAAAAAACTACTGAATATATTTCGCTGAATTTTTTTTTTTATATATTTTATGGAACAATTTGAATATTATCTAAAATTTTCGAAGCAATTTGTGAATTTTAAATCCGCTTAAAAAATGTTTGAAAAATTAGACCCCATAGGGCTCAATGTATTTCATTTTTTCAACCCGGGTTCAATCCAAAACTAATTGGGTGATATTATTCATTTATATTCCCATAGGTCCTACAGACCGTCTGAACAACATACTAAAATTTCATTTTGATTAAGTCATTTTTACGGCAGTTATCGTGCTAACAGACAGACAGACAGACAGACAGAATGAACAAAGTCATAAACACTTTTCAACTTTGTTGTATAGTGTTAAAAACAAATTCAATTAAATTCTGACTCTCGTTATATCCTCCAGAAAGAAAAAAGAGATATATTATATAATAAATATCTTTCAAAGAGTTTAATTATTTTATAAAAGAGCATTTTAGAGATGTTTAAACCAGGCAATTTATATTTCAATGCAGTCATTTGAATGAAGTTCATTTTTTTCGATGAAATTTTTAAATATAATAAATGAATGTAGTATTGGGATAATTTTAAAAATATTACCGAGGAATGTATCGCATTTTAGAGATATTTGTATAAAATTGCATTGAAGTTGAAAAGTGTTTCATAATCAATGCTCTATGCATGATTGATATTTCTTGTTATTTTAATAACTACCTAACTTATTTTTCTGAACATTTTATGAGATAATTTGAATATTTCCTAAAATTTTAGAAGCAATTTTTGAATTTTAACTTCGCTTAAAAAATGATTGATATATTATCCCATGGGGTTCAATGTATTTAATTTTTTCAACCCGAGTTATATCCGAAACTGATTTGGGTGATATTATTCATTTTCATTCCCATAGGTCCCACAGACCATCTCAACAGCATACTAAAATTTCCTTTTGAGAAGTCATTTTTGCGGTAGTTATCGTGCGAACGGACAGCCAGAACGGACAGACAGACAGACAGAATAGTCAAAGTCATAAACACTTTTCAACTATGTTGAAAAGTGATGAAAATAGGCATTCCAATGTCTTTCCCTACACAACTGCAACACACGAAAAGGTAGAAATTATATTTTGATCACACCCGAAATTGAATCCAATTGAGATTGTAGACAAACTCAATTTAAATGATCCAAACACATAAATGATTCGCCATTTCAGAATTTCATACCATTACTTCCAAGGTGTCCAATAATTATTTCCTGAACAATAGTAATGACATTATTTACGCAGGAAAATGATAGTTTGGGTTACGCTATGGGTGTAAAAAGTATAAAAAGTGTACATATTTGCACATGTCAATGAAATACATCCATTCAATTCATAGCAATAACTGATCTGCTGCCAACTTGAAAAAAGTAATGTTTAAAGAACTTTCAAGAGTCAATTTTTAATTAATTTACAAAGAAAAGCACATATATATACATTTTATTTCATGATTATGATGCAAGTATATTATATGGAACATAGATATGAAAGAAGGAGATAAAACTCTAATGGATGAAACGTTGGAAAATGCCATAATGCTTTGAGAATTATATCTAGGTGTCGCTAGTGTTATTAAAGTAGCTGCTATTGTTACAGAAAGAAACATACACAACAGAAAGGCATAGTATTAGGCATATGTATTTTTGAATATTTTTTAATTAACGGTTCCCTTATTATAAGTATAATTAACCAGTATTTTTTCATAGCTGTAGAATAGAGTACTGAATATATGGAGATAAAAATAAATTGAAAGGTAAAATAATTTTGAATACGTAGGAATATTCTTTATTGTTTCAGTTCTACTTTGCATTGCGCTAATATCTTATTTTTACAAAATTGGCAGTTTAAATAAATATTTTAGACCTTTCGCCATAGAAATGCATACAATGCAGGACTACTTATCTTATCCCAGCGCCACCTGAATTATTGTCTCAAACGGTATTGGCATTTTCTTAATATGAAGTTTTAACTCCTTACTTTTACCTCTATGATATGGAAGATGAATGTGGTGAAAATTGAACGGAGCTAAACTCTCCGGATGTTTTGTTCCATGAGTCATGTTACCAAAATGTAAGATACAAACTCAGTGGATGACAATTAAAAACATTTTATTCAGTTCGCAGCTATGGTGTTATCTACTACATATAGACATATCCAGTAATTCATGCAAAAATCACTAAATACGCAATAGCAGGCCGTTCAATATACACCTTCAATATACACCTTCAGTATACTCCTCAGGATCTCTCATCCTGTCATGAAATTTCGATAGCGGAAGACAGTGCTCACTATATAAAAGATAGAGTTCGTAAAACCAAGGACCTGAAAAACAGAAGTCTCAATTATTTTTATCTTAAATCATAAAAGGCAATGTCTGTCTGTCTGTGTGTCTGTCTGCCTGTCTTATACACTATAGGCTTAGCGACCGCACGTCTCAGAGCTACGGAATTTGGTAATCGGAAACCCGGGGGGGGGGGAGGTGACACGTGAAAACCGATTTTTAAAATTTGAATTTTGTTGTTGTTATTTGATATTTTATGCGATTTCGACCGTTTTTCCCCTCTTTCCCCTTTTTTTTTCCACCATCCAGACACGAAGAAAAAAACAAATCACACGACCGGAAAGAATAGACAATTACGAGTAAAAATACATCAATTTAAAATCTCAGGGATAAATTCTAATATTTTTTTAAAGATTTTAAAACAAAAGTCACTTTCGGGTCAAAAAAACGAACTTTCGTTTTTAAATCCTTGCGTCGGGAAAAGTACCGAGAATTTCGACTAATAATTTACATTTTTAGAAAGCTCAAGCATCAGGCATTCTTACAAGCCCAATCTGGTCAAGAAATAATAAAAAATAGCTGCAGGATCAAGATTTTAAGAATTTCCGAATTTCAATTTCTCAGCAAAAACCGCTAAAACAGTTTTCTCCCACAAGCGCGCAGACGCACGGAAGGTAGAGGGGACGTCACGGTGTTTCCATGGAGAAAAAAATAAATAAAAATAAAGTTATGGAGATTGTGGATTGGGTTAGAAAATTACGTTATATTTGATGGAATTAAGAGCTTATGTGGAAATGAGCTATTATGGAATTGGAAGTTATGAAGATTGTGCATCGGGTTAGACGTTATATTTTAAATGATGGAATTAAGAGCTTACAAATTGTCATTATAAAATTTAAATGATTGAATTATGGTGGATTGAATTGTGGTGATGTATTGTATACATCGGGTGGTGTAACAGTATACAGAGTGAAATTATTATATTTATATGAAATTATTATATGTATTAGAAAATTGCGTTATAAGAGCTTAGCATATGGTCATTATAAAATTTAATTGATTGAATTATGGTTTTAACATCATTAAACTAAAACAAACTTTGTTAACTCCACGAGGTTATCACAGTTCACAAACACTGGAATAAATTGACTTTACAAATCAATTTTCAAGAACCCCCACTAGAACATTATTTTTCATCTTAAAATTTCATTATTAGTTTTAACGTCATTAAACTAAACCAAACTTTGTTAACTCCATGGTATTGAGGGCATGGTAGTCCAGTGGTTATCGCGCGGGAATTTCACTGGGTAGGCCAGGGTTCGATTCCCTCCACTGCCAAAACTGCCGCCGTGTTCACGCGGAGTACGATCACATTAAACATGTGGGCCCGTAAGTCCTTCCGAGAGGTTGGTGGTAGAGGAAGGACGGTACTGTCCCTTTGGATGCCTTCCCCCACTAGATTCCGATCTAAATTGGGGGGCACTTCCTGGCCGTCCGAATAGTTAGTTACCTTACACCTTTCTGGTAGGTCGGATGGTCTGAGTCTCAACAACAACTCCACGGGGTTATGGTGCCAGCGAGTTTGCCACGGTCAGAATTTTCAAGGGTAACGAACAGGTTGGTCGCCGAAGGCGGATAGTATTCAATAATAGAAAATGTAAACAGCCATGTCCAGGATATTTAAAGCAGGGATTAGCTAAAATAATTTATTCATTTTTCAAAAGGCTTAATCGCACTCATCGCGCTAAAATTAACTACTGTGAAAAAATTAACTACAGTGATAAAATTAACTACTGTGCAAACCGCACGTGAATGGATCCTTTAGTTTCAACGCAAGAACTGTCGCGCCCAACAATTGGCCGCGCATGCGTACAACGTCCACTGTTCCCCATAGAAACGCTCAGTTGTCAACCGCCAACCGGAGCAATAACGGAGTCGAAAATCTTGAATTTTATACTTTAAGTTAATAATTAATAGAAATCAGAAAATACAGTAATTAAAAAAAATGTTCTTGTTAGAATGCGAAGATTTATACCCATATTTTTGCTAATCCAAATATAAAGGAATTATACTACGAATCCAATACAAAAATCATTAAATAAAACCAAGGTAAAATAATACTGTCGATTGCTTTTGTTTGATAACCAATTTGTTTGATAATTGCTCAAAATCATGCTTCAACATAAAACAAATAAAAAACTAATTCATATTTTTTTTTTTTTTATGTAATCTCATCATGGTTTTTTTTTTCGCTAATTAATCACTTTTTGAAAACATGAATTATTTGAAGACATTAATGTTTGAAACATAAATTTAAATGGAAAATCTATCACCATGGTTTATTTTTCACAAGCTTTTACTCAACAATGAAAAGTATTAAGAAATCAAAATGATTTTATCTTATATCATGTTGCTCGGCAACGCAATTAAATTTAATATGTTTGTTAATGTTTATTATTATTTTTTCGATTTGAATAATAAATAAATGGATATAAAAATATATCTTGTAATTGAACGGTTTGATTTTTCTTTTAGTTATATTAATTGCTGACTGCATAAATCACTTTCATTTATTTTGGCAAATAGTTTTCAAGCTTTATATATTGTGTTTCACTAATAAACTTATATATTGTGTTTAGCCAATAAATTTATTTCGCCGATTGTTGGAACAGAAAAAGAGTAGAACTGGTATATCTTCTAATACAATTTTAGTGTTTTCATTTAGTATATACGAACGGGATCAGGATTCTTCAGATCTGCAAATTCAAAGCTACGAATTTAGCGGAATATCGCTAACTTGGAAACTTTTCTTAAACGTTTCCAAATTCAAGGAAATGTCGCCAATTTTTTTAAAAACGACGTAAATCAATTAAATTTATTTTGTTTTGTTAAAAGAGAGTGCTGAAATGATGTTTCGTTAGCATTTATCTGTCAGACCAACCGTCCTACTTAGTAACACATTTAGCGAATTTTTAAAATATCGCCAAATTGATAAAAATGTTTGTAAAACCATAAAAATATCTTGAAATTGATAAAATTGCGCTAAATAAATGAAATGAATTGTGTTTTGTTAGGGGATAATATTGTGATGATGTTTCGTCAATTTGTAGCCAAGTGGGACTGTCCTTTCTATAGTCTCACTAGGCGATTAATTTGGCGATTTTTTAAAATGTTACTACATTGACGAAAATGTCACCAAACCTTCCATAGGCATAGCATTATTCAGACGATATCTTTTCCACCAATTTATTTGAAGGAAATAATATTATGTCTCAAAGGATTTAAATCCAATGTGTTTACGCGGCAGGCGATTTTTATTAAATTTTTTCCGATTTGAATAACGAAGATATGTATATAAAATAAATTTATTGCATTTTTGACTGAATAATATCAATTACGGTCTTACGGTCTTCAAGTTTAAAAATTATTATTATTAATATTTTCGAAGATTATTAATTCAGAGATTATCGATATTTTCAAGTTATTATGCCATTGTTTTATTGCGGTAAAAATTGTTGAAACTCATATATTGTACGTTCTACTAGCAATCTTCCACAAATGTACGGGTATATCTTCTAATCTACGAGAATATAAGCAGTATAGGTATATTGCCTTATATTTTGACATATATTGGCATATATTGGAATCAAGTACGGCCTTCTGGTATGAAGATTACGGAGATTATTGATATTTTCAATATATTACTTCATCTGTTTTATTTTGGCAAAGATTTTTGAGTCTCATATTGTAACACGGGTAATTTTCTACTAACGCTCGGACATGTCTTCTAATCTACGACATTATAAGTAGAACGGGAATATCTTCCCATATAATTTTAACACTTTTCATTTTGCCATATATTGGAATAAGTTACTGCTTTCAGCTTTAAAGATTACGGGTTTATTGATATTTCTATTTATACATGTAATCTACTAATACAGGTTATATCTTCTAATATTCGTGTATATAAGTAGTACGGGTCCCATATAATTTTAACGCTTTTATTTTGCATATATTGATTCAATTCCATATTTTTTGTAAATTTGCTTACAGAAGGGGCCAGGATGTTTTATTCATCAAATCTGCCCGTGAAGATAATTTTCTATAGCGAGAACAGAGATTCTTAAACTTCTTTTTAGGAGCATTAAATTAAATATTTTAACGGAATATTTTGATTAAAAATGTCATTTAGTATACTATAGGAATTTGCACATGATTGTGAATTTTATGTTTCTATATACATATTATATACTCCGTACGAAGAACGGGCATGTTGCTAGTAATAAATAGATTTATCTTTAATGGAAACAGCAGTAACCTAGCTATTAAATAATAATCAAAGTATAAACTTATTTCATAGTCAAAGAGTAGGAACGTGGAGAATGTCTGCTGCGCGTATTGCAACAAAAAGTGGTGCTCGACAATCATCCAATCCAGGCGATCAATTTTCGAGATTTCAACAAATTACAGTTGTTAACAACCTTTCATATATTCTGTAAGATCGCTGTTTTTGTTGGGAAAATGCTTATCTTATAAGTGCTTCTTAAATAAAGATTACATTTCCATTTTTCATAGAATATAGAGAAGAATTTAGAATTTCTGAAATTTGTGAAACTTTGGTGATACGTATTTATGAACAGGTTGAGAACAACTGGTGTACATCCATATCTAAAATCTCAGATTTTTAATCCCATCCCAATATTCTATTTTTAACACTTTACAACAAGTTGAAAAGTGTTTATGACTTTGTTCATTCTGTCTGTTTGTCTGTCTGTCTGTCTGTCCGTTAGCACGATAACTGCCGTAAAAATGACTTAATCAAAATGAAATTTTAGTATGTTGTTCAGACGTCTGTAGTACCTATGGGAATATAAATGAATAATATCACCCAATTAGTTTTGGATTGAACCCGGGTTGAAAAGATGAAATACATTGAACCCTAAGGGTCCTAATTATTCAAACATTTTTAAGCAGATTTAAAATTCACAAATTGCTTCGAAAATTTTAGGTAATATTTAAATTGTTCCATAAAATATATAAAAAAAATTTCACCGAAATATATTCAGTAGTTTTATAAATAAAAATTAAAATAATAATTACACCTCTTATATGAAGCGATCACATGACCATGATATGAAAAGATCACATGACCCACTTCAAAATGATATATGCCATCCATCTTGTTTCAAAATCGTGATTTTTTAAGTTCTTTTTAATTCATATTGAGTGTTGTATCCGTCCTAAAACCACTTTATTTTTGCTTAAATTCTGTGCATCTACATACTTAAACAACGCAGTTACAATATATTTGAGTTTAAAGGATCATCAAAATTTGATTATTTCTATAACGAAGCCTATTTTTCACTTATGTAAAATGTAAACAGCAAAATATGTAGAATGAGTTGTACTAGAATTGCTGTATTTCTTTAACACAAAATTATTTAGCCCATAGAGTCTGCATAGCTGATATGAATGAAATATTCATTGATTTTACAAAGAGAAGGACGATTTTTTTCGATAAAGTTTTAAGCATAGAGTTTAATTACTTGTAGCTCCATGGTCTTAATTTTTAAATAAAATAAATTATTACAGTATTGTGATGAATGAAATGAATGGGAAATTATTTATGAATGAAATGCTGTTTTTATAGAGAGATCCAGGCGTGTTATTTTTTCTATGACGTCATTTGAATGAATTTCAGATGTTTTCGATGAGGTTTTCAAACATAATAAATTATCGTAGTATTATGATAGTTTTAAAAATATTACCGAGGAATGTATCGTATTTTAGAGGTGTTTAAATCAGGCAATTTATATTTCAATGCCGTCATTTGAATAAAGTTCATTTTTTTCGATGAAGATTTAAGTTTTCAAATATAATAAATTAATGTAGTATTGTGATAAATTTTGAAAATATTACCGAGAAATGTCTTGCATTTTAGACTCGTTTAAATAAAACAACAAAGTTGAAAAGTGTTTATGACTTTGTTCATTCTGTCTGTCTGTCTGTCTGTCTGTCTGTCTGTCTGTCCGTTAGCACGATAACTGCCGTAAAAATGACTTAATCAAAATGAAATTTTAGTATGTTGTTCAGACGGTCTGTAGGACCTGTGGGAATATAAATGAATAATATCACCCAATTAGTTTTGGATTGAACCCGGATTGAAAAAATGAAATAAATTGAGCCCTATGGGACCTAATTTTTCAAACAATTTTTAAGGGGATTTAAAATTCACAAATTGCTTCGTAATTTTTAGGTAAAATTCAAATTGTTCCATAAAATATATAAAAAAAATTTCACCGAAATATATTCAGTAGTTTTATAAATAAAAATTAAAATAATAATTACACCTCTTATATGAAGCGATCACATGACCATGATATGAAAAGATCACATGACCCACTTCAAAATGATATATGCCATCCATCTTGTTTCAAAATCGTGATTTTTTAAGTTCTTTTTAATTCATATTGAGTGTTGTATCCGTCCTAAAACCACTTTATTTTTGCTTAAATTCTGTGCATCTACATACTGAAACAACGCAGTTACAATATATTTGAGTTTAAAGGATCATCAAAATTTGATTATTTCTATAACGAAGCCTATTTTTCACTTATGTAAAATGTAAACAGCAAAATATGTAGAATGAGTTGTACTAGAATTGCTGTATTTCTTTAACACAAAATTATTTAGCCCATAGAGTCTGCATAGCTGATATGAATGAAATATTCATTGATTTTACAAAGAGAAGGACGATTTTTTTCGATAAAGTTTTAAGCATAGAGTTTAATTACTTGTAGCTCCATGGTCTTAATTTTTAAATAAAATAAATTATTACAGTATTGTGATGAATGAAATGAATGGGAAATTATTTATGAATGAAATGCTGTTTTTATAGAGAGATCCAGGCGTGTTATTTTTTCTATGACGTCATTTGAATGAATTTCAGATGTTTTCGATGAGGTTTTCAAACATAATAAATTATCGTAGTATTATGATAGTTTTAAAAATATTACCGAGGAATGTATCGTATTTTAGAGGTGTTTAAATCAGGCAATTTATATTTCAATGCCGTCATTTGAATAAAGTTCATTTTTTTCGATGAAGATTTAAGTTTTCAAATATAATAAATTAATGTAGTATTGTGATAAATTTTGAAAATATTACCGAGAAATGTCTTGCATTTTAGACTCGTTTAAATAAAACAACAAAGTTGAAAAGTGTTTATGACTTTGTTCATTCTGTCTGTCTGTCTGTCTGTTTGTCTGTCTGTCCGTTAGCCCGATAACTGCCGTAAAAATGACTTAATCAAAATGAAATTTTAGTATGTTGTTCAGACGGTCTGTAGGACCTGTGGGAATATAAATGAATAATATCACCCAATTAGTTTTGGATTGAACCCGGATTGAAAAAATGAAATAAATTGAGCCCTATGGGACCTAATTTTTCAAACACTTTTTAAGGGGATTTAAAATTCACAAATTGCTTCGTAATTTTTAGGTATAATTCAAATTGTTCCATAAAATATATAAAAAAAATTTCACCGAAATATATTCAGTAGTTTTATAAATAAAAATTAAAATAATAATTACACCTCTTATATGAAGCGATCACATGACCATGATATGAAAAGATCACATGACCCACTTCAAAATGATATATGCCATCCATCTTGTTTCAAAATCGTGATTTTTTAAGTTCTTTTTAATTCATATTGAGTGTTGTATCCGTCCTAAAACCACTTTATTTTTGCTTAAATTCTGTGCATCTACATACTGAAACAACGCAGTTACAATATATTTGAGTTTAAAGGATCATCAAAATTTGATTATTTCTATAACGAAGCCTATTTTTCACTTATGTAAAATGTAAACAGCAAAATATGTAGAATGAGTTGTACTAGAATTGCTGTATTTCTTTAACACAAAATTATTTAGCCCATAGAGTCTGCATAGCTGATATGAATAAAATATTCATTGATTTTACAAAGAGAAGGACGATTTTTTTCGATAAAGTTTTAAGCATAGAGTTTAATTACTTGTAGCTCCATGGTCTTAATTTTTAAATAAAATAAATTATTACAGTATTGTGATGAATGAAATGAATGGGAAATTATTTATGAATGAAATGCTGTTTTTATAGAGAGATCCAGGCGTGTTATTTTTTCTATGACGTCATTTGAATGAATTTCAGATGTTTTCGATGAGGTTTTCAAACATAATAAATTATCGTAGTATTATGATAGTTTTAAAAATATTACCGAGGAATGTATCGTA
Organism: Amaurobius ferox; assembly: GCA_951213105.1. Lineage (NCBI taxonomy): Eukaryota > Metazoa > Arthropoda > Arachnida > Araneae > Amaurobiidae > Amaurobius > Amaurobius ferox. Next base: position 81,927,940 of record OX578149.1, on the reverse strand, counting down.
TTTTAGAGGTGTTTAAATCAGGCAATTTATATTTCAATGCCGTCATTTGAATAAAGTTCATTTTTTTCGATGAAGATTTAAGTTTTCAAATATAATAAATTAATGTAGTATTGTGATAAATTTTGAAAATATTACCGAGAAATGTCTTGCATTTTAGACTCGTTTAAATAAAACAACAAAGTTGAAAAGTGTTTATGACTTTGTTCATTCTGTCTGTCTGTCTGTCTGTCTGTCTGTCTGTCCGTTAGCACGATAACTGCCGTAAAAATGACTTAATCAAAATGAAATTTTAGTATGTTGTTCAGACGGTCTGTAGGACCTGTGGGAATATAAATGAATAATATCACCCAATTAGTTTTGGATTGAACCCGGATTGAAAAAATGAAATAAATTGAGCCCTATGGGACCTAATTTTTCAAACAATTTTTAAGGGGATTTAAAATTCACAAATTGCTTCGTAATTTTTAGGTAAAATTCAAATTGTTCCATAAAATATATAAAAAAAATTCAGCGAAATATATTCAGTAGTTTTTTAAATAAAAATTAAAATAATAATAACACCTCTTATATGAAACGATCACGTGAACATGATATGAAAGTATCACGTGATCCACTTCAAAATGATATATGGCATCCATCTTGTCTCAAAATCGTGATTTTTAAAGTTCTTTTTATTTCATATTGAGTGTTGTATCCGTCCTAAAACCACTTTATTTTGGTTTAAACTCTGTGCATCTGCATACTAAATCAACGCAATTACGATATATATGAGTTTAAATGCTCATCCAAATTTGATTATTTCTACAACGAAGCCAATTTTTCACTTATGTAAAATGTAAACAGCAAAATATGTAGGACGAGTTGTATAGAAATTGCTGTATTTTTTTAACGCAAAAGAATTTAGCTCATGGAGTCTGCATAGCTGATATGCAAGAAATATTCATTGACTTTACCGACAGAAGGACGATTTTTTGCGATGAAGTTTTAAGCATAGAGTTAAATTACTTGTAGCTCCATGGTCTTAATTTTTAAATAAAATAAATTATTATTGTATTGTGATGAATGGCATGAATGGGAAATTATTTATGACTGAAATGCTGCTTTTTTAGAGAGAGACAGGCGTGTTATTTTTTCTATGACGTCATTTGAATGAATTTCTGTTGTTTTCGATGAAGTTTTTAAATATAATAAATTATCGTGGTATTATGATAATTCTAAAATTATTATCGAGTAATATATCACATTTTAGAGATGTTTAAACCAGGCAATTTATATTTCAATGCCGTCATTTGAATGAAGTTCATTTTTTTCGATGAAGATTTAAGTTTTCAAATATAATAAATTAATGTAGTATTGTGATAAATTTTGAAAATATTACCGAGAAATGTCTTGCATTTTAGACTCGTTTAAATAAAACAATAAAGTTGAAAAGTGTTTATGACTTTGTTCATTCTGTCTGTCTGTCTGTCTGTCTGTCTGTCTGTCCGTTAGCACGATAACTGCCGTAAAAATGACTTAATCAAAATGAAATTTTAGTATGTTGTTCAGACGGTCTGTAGGACCTGTGGGAATATAAATGAATAATATCACCCAATTAGTTTTGGATTAAACCCGGATTGAAAAAATGAAATAAATTGAGCCCTATGGGACCTAATTTTTCAAACACTTTTTAAGGGGATTTAAAATTCACAAATTGCTTCGTAATTTTTAGGTAAAATTCAAATTGTTCCATAAAATATATAAAAAAAATTTCACCGAAATATATTCAGTAGTTTTATAAATAAAAATTAAAATAATAATTACACCTCTTATATGAAGCGATCACATGACCATGATATGAAAAGATCACATGACCCACTTCAAAATGATATATGCCATCCATCTTGTTTCAAAATCGTGATTTTTTAAGTTCTTTTTAATTCATATTGAGTGTTGTATCCGTCCTAAAACCACTTTATTTTTGCTTAAATTCTATGCATCTACATACTTAAACAACGCAGTTACAATATATTTGAGTTTAAAGGATCATCAAAATTTGATTATTTCTATAACGAAGCCTATTTTTCACTTATGTAAAATGTAAACAGCAAAATATGTAGAATGAGTTGTACTAGAATTGCTGTATTTCTTTAACACAAAATTATTTAGCCCATAGAGTCTGCATAGCTGATATGAATGAAATATTCATTGATTTTACAAAGAGAAGGACGATTTTTTTCGATAAAGTTTTAAGCATAGAGTTTAATTACTTGTAGCTCCATGGTCTTAATTTTTAAATAAAATAAATTATTACAGTATTGTGATGAATGAAATGAATGGGAAATTATTTATGAATGAAATGCTGTTTTTATAGAGAGATCCAGGCGTGTTATTTTTTCTATGACGTCATTTGAATGAATTTCAGATGTTTTCGATGAGGTTTTCAAACATAATAAATTATCGTAGTATTATGATAGTTTTAAAAATATTACCGAGGAATGTATCGTATTTTAGAGGTGTTTAAATCAGGCAATTTATATTTCAATGCCGTCATTTGAATAAAGTTCATTTTTTTCGATGAAGATTTAAGTTTTTAAATATAATAAATTAATGTAGTATTGTGATAAATTTTGAAAATATTACCGAGAAATGTCTTGCATTTTAGACTCGTTTAAATAAAACAACAAAGTTGAAAAGTGTTTATGACTTTGTTCATTCTGTCTGTCTGTCTGTCTGTCTGTCTGTCTGTCCGTTAGCACGATAACTGCCGTAAAAATGACTTAATCAAAATGAAATTTTAGTATGTTGTTCAGACGGTCTGTAGGACCTGTGGGAATATAAATGAATAATATCACCCAATTAGTTTTGGATTGAACCCGGATTGAAAAAATGAAATAAATTGAGCCCTATGGGACCTAATTTTTCAAACAATTTTTAAGGGGATTTAAAATTCACAAATTGCTTCGTAATTTTTAGGTAAAATTCAAATTGTTCCATAAAATATATAAAAAAAATTTCACCGAAATATATTCAGTAGTTTTATAAATAAAAATTAAAATAATAATTACACCTCTTATATGAAGCGATCACATGACCATGATATGAAAAGATCACATGACCCACTTCAAAATGATATATGCCATCCATCTTGTTTCAAAATCGTGATTTTTTAAGTTCTTTTTAATTCATATTGAGTGTTGTATCCGTCCTAAAACCACTTTATTTTTGCTTAAATTCTGTGCATCTACATACTGAAACAACGCAGTTACAATATATTTGAGTTTAAAGGATCATCAAAATTTGATTATTTCTATAACGAAGCCTATTTTTCACTTATGTAAAATGTAAACAGCAAAATATGTAGAATGAGTTGTACTAGAATTGCTGTATTTCTTTAACACAAAATTATTTAGCCCATAGAGTCTGCATAGCTGATATGAATGAAATATTCATTGATTTTACAAAGAGAAGGACGATTTTTTTCGATAAAGTTTTAAGCATAGAGTTTAATTACTTGTAGCTCCATGGTCTTAATTATTAAATAAAATAAATTATTACAGTATTGTGATGAATGAAATGAATGGGAAATTATTTATGAATGAAATGCTGTTTTTATAGAGAGATCCAGGCGTGTTATTTTTTCTATGACGTCATTTGAATGAATTTCAGATGTTTTCGATGAGGTTTTCAAACATAATAAATTATCGTAGTATTATGATAGTTTTAAAAATATTACCGAGGAATGTATCGTATTTTAGAGGTGTTTAAATCAGGCAATTTATATTTCAATGCCGTCATTTGAATAAAGTTCATTTTTTTCGATGAAGATTTAAGTTTTCAAATATAATAAATTAATGTAGTATTGTGATAAATTTTGAAAATATTACCGAGAAATGTCTTGCATTTTAGACTCGTTTAAATAAAACAACAAAGTTGAAAAGTGTTTATGACTTTGTTCATTCTGTCTGTCTGTCTGTCTGTCTGTCTGTCTGTCCGTTAGCACGATAACTGCCGTAAAAATGACTTAATCAAAATGAAATTTTAGTATGTTGTTCAGACGGTCTGTAGGACCTGTGGGAATATAAATGAATAATATCACCCAATTAGTTTTGGATTGAACCCGGATTGAAAAAATGAAATAAATTGAGCCCTATGGGACCTAATTTTTCAAACACTTTTTAAGGGGATTTAAAATTCACAAATTGCTTCGTAATTTTTAGGTAAAATTCAAATTGTTCCATAAAATATATAAAAAAAATTTCACCGAAATATATTCAGTAGTTTTATAAATAAAAATTAAAATAATAATTACACCTCTTATATGAAGCGATCACATGACCATGATATGAAAAGATCACATGACCCACTTCAAAATGATATATGCCATCCATCTTGTTTCAAAATCGTGATTTTTTAAGTTCTTTTTAATTCATATTGAGTGTTGTATCCGTCCTAAAACCACTTTATTTTTGCTTAAATTCTGTGCATCTACATACTGAAACAACGCAGTTACAATATATTTGAGTTTAAAGGATCATCAAAATTTGATTATTTCTATAACGAAGCCTATTTTTCACTTATGTAAAATGTAAACAGCAAAATATGTAGAATGAGTTGTACTAGAATTGCTGTATTTCTTTAACACAAAATTATTTAGCCCATAGAGTCTGCATAGCTGATATGAATGAAATATTCATTGATTTTACAAAGAGAAGGACGATTTTTTTCGATAAAGTTTTAAGCATAGAGTTTAATTACTTGTAGCTCCATGGTCTTAATTTTTAAATAAAATAAATTATTACAGTATTGTGATGAATGAAATGAATGGGAAATTATTTATGAATGAAATGCTGTTTTTATAGAGAGATCCAGGCGTGTTATTTTTTCTATGACGTCATTTGAATGAATTTCAGATGTTTTCGATGAGGTTTTCAAACATAATAAATTATCGTAGTATTATGATAGTTTTAAAAATATTACCGAGGAATGTATCGTATTTTAGAGGTGTTTAAATCAGGCAATTTATATTTCAATGCCGTCATTTGAATAAAGTTCATTTTTTTCGATGAAGATTTAAGTTTTCAAATATAATAAATTAATGTAGTATTGTGATAAATTTTGAAAATATTACCGAGAAATGTCTTGCATTTTAGACTCGTTTAAATAAAACAACAAAGTTGAAAAGTGTTTATGACTTTGTTCATTCTGTCTGTCTGTCTGTCTGTCTGTCTGTCTGTCCGTTAGCACGATAACTGCCGTAAAAATGACTTAATCAAAATGAAATTTTAGTATGTTGTTCAGACGGTCTGTAGGACCTGTGGGAATATAAATGAATAATATCACCCAATTAGTTTTGGATTGAACCCGGATTGAAAAAATGAAATAAATTGAGCCCTATGGGACCTAATTTTTCAAACAATTTTTAAGGGGATTTAAAATTCACAAATTGCTTCGTAATTTTTAGGTAAAATTCAAATTGTTCCATAAAATATATAAAAAAAATTCAGCGAAATATATTCAGTAGTTTTTTAAATAAAAATTAAAATAATAATAACACCTCTTATATGAAACGATCACGTGAACATGATATGAAAGTATCACGTGATCCACTTCAAAATGATATATGGCATCCATCTTGTCTCAAAATCGTGATTTTTAAAGTTCTTTTTATTTCATATTGAGTGTTGTATCCGTCCTAAAACCACTTTATTTTGGTTTAAACTCTGTGCATCTGCATACTAAATCAACGCAATTACGATATATATGAGTTTAAATGCTCATCCAAATTTGATTATTTCTACAACGAAGCCAATTTTTCACTTATGTAAAATGTAAACAGCAAAATATGTAGGACGAGTTGTATAGAAATTGCTGTATTTTTTTAACGCAAAAGAATTTAGCTCATGGAGTCTGCATAGCTGATATGCAAGAAATATTCATTGACTTTACCGAGAGAAGGACGATTTTTTGCGATGAAGTTTTAAGCATAGAGTTAAATTACTTGTAGCTCCATGGCCTTAATTTTTAAATAAAATAAATTATTATTGTATTGTGATGAATGGCATGAATGGGAAATTATTTATGACTGAAATGCTGCTTTTTTAGAGAGAGACAGGCGTGTTATTTTTTCTATGACGTCATTTGAATGAATTTCTGTTGTTTTCGATGAAGTTTTTAAATATAATAAATTATCGTGGTATTATGATAATTCTAAAATTATTATCGAGTAATATATCACATTTTAGAGATGTTTAAACCAGGCAATTTATATTTCAATGCCGTCATTTGAATGAAGTTCATTTTTTTCGATGAAGATTTAAGTTTTCAAATATAATAAATTAATGTAGTATTGTGATAAATTTTGAAAATATTACCGAGAAATGTCTTGCATTTTAGACTCGTTTAAATAAAACAACAAAGTTGAAAAGTGTTTATGACTTTGTTCATTCTGTCTGTCTGTCTGTCTGTCTGTCTGTCTGTCCGTTAGCACGATAACTGCCGTAAAAATGACTTAATCAAAATGAAATTTTAGTATGTTGTTCAGACGGTCTGTAGGACCTGTGGGAATATAAATGAATAATATCACCCAATTAGTTTTGGATTGAACCCGGATTGAAAAAATGAAATAAATTGAGCCCTATGGGACCTAATTTTTCAAACAATTTTTAAGGGGATTTAAAATTCACAAATTGCTTCGTAATTTTTAGGTAAAATTCAAATTGTTCCATAAAATATATAAAAAAAATTTCACCGAAATATATTCAGTAGTTTTATAAATAAAAATTAAAATAATAATTACACCTCTTATATGAAGCGATCACATGACCATGATATGAAAAGATCACATGACCCACTTCAAAATGATATATGCCATCCATCTTGTTTCAAAATCGTGATTTTTTAAGTTCTTTTTAATTCATATTGAGTGTTGTATCCGTCCTAAAACCACTTTATTTTTGCTTAAATTCTGTGCATCTACATACTGAAACAACGCAGTTACAATATATTTGAGTTTAAAGGATCATCAAAATTTGATTATTTCTATAACGAAGCCTATTTTTCACTTATGTAAAATGTAAACAGCAAAATATGTAGAATGAGTTGTACTAGAATTGCTGTATTTCTTTAACACAAAATTATTTAGCCCATAGAGTCTGCATAGCTGATATGAATGAAATATTCATTGATTTTACAAAGAGAAGGACGATTTTTTTCGATAAAGTTTTAAGCATAGAGTTTAATTACTTGTAGCTCCATGGTCTTAATTTTTAAATAAAATAAATTATTACAGTATTGTGATGAATGAAATGAATGGGAAATTATTTATGAATGAAGTGCTGTTTTTATAGAGAGATCCAGGCGTGTTATTTTTTCTATGACGTCATTTGAATGAATTTCAGATGTTTTCGATGAGGTTTTCAAACATAATAAATTATCGTAGTATTATGATAGTTTTAAAAATATTACCGAGGAATGTATCGTATTTTAGAGGTGTTTAAATCAGGCAATTTATATTTCAATGCCGTCATTTGAATAAAGTTCATTTTTTTCGATGAAGATTTAAGTTTTCAAATATAATAAATTAATGTAGTATTGTGATAAATTTTGAAAATATTACCGAGAAATGTCTTGCATTTTAGACTCGTTTAAATAAAACAACAAAGTTGAAAAGTGTTTATAACTTTGTTCATTCTGTCTGTCTGTCTGTCTGTCTGTCTGTCTGTCCGTTAGCACGATAACTGCCGTAAAAATGACTTAATCAAAATGAAATTTTAGTATGTTGTTCAGACGGTCTGTAGGACCTGTGGGAATATAAATGAATAATATCACCCAATTAGTTTTGGATTGAACCCGGATTGAAATAATGAAATAAATTGAGCCCTATGGGACCTAATTTTTCAAACAATTTTTAAGGGGATTTAAAATTCACAAATTGCTTCGTAATTTTTAGGTAAAATTCAAATTGTTCCATAAAATATATAAAAAAAATTTCACCGAAATATATTCAGTAGTTTTATAAATAAAAATTAAAATAATAATTACACCTCTTATATGAAGCGATCACATGACCATGATATGAAAAGATCACATGACCCACTTCAAAATGATATATGCCATCCATCTTGTTTCAAAATCGTGATTTTTTAAGTTCTTTTTAATTCATATTGAGTGTTGTATCCGTCCTAAAACCACTTTATTTTTGCTTAAATTCTGTGCATCTACATACTGAAACAACGCAGTTACAATATATTTGAGTTTAAAGGATCATCAAAATTTGATTATTTCTATAACGAAGCCTATTTTTCACTTATGTAAAATGTAAACAGCAAAATATGTAGAATGAGTTGTACTAGAATTGCTGTATTTCTTTAACACAAAATTATTTAGCCCATAGAGTCTGCATAGCTGATATGAATGAAATATTCATTGATTTTACAAAGAGAAGGGCGATTTTTTTCGATAAAGTTTTAAGCATAGAGTTTAATTACTTGTAGCTCCATGGTCTTAATTTTTAAATAAAATAAATTATTACAGTATTGTGATGAATGAAATGAATGGGAAATTATTTATGAATGAAATGCTGTTTTTATAGAGAGATCCAGGCGTGTTATTTTTTCTATGACGTCATTTGAATGAATTTCAGATGTTTTCGATGAGGTTTTCAAACATAATAAATTATCGTAGTATTATGATAGTTTTAAAAATATTACCGAGGAATGTATCGTATTTTAGAGGTGTTTAAATCAGGCAATTTATATTTCAATGCCGTCATTTGAATAAAGTTCATTTTTTTCGATGAAGATTTAAGTTTTCAAATATAATAAATTAATGTAGTATTGTGATAAATTTTGAAAATATTACCGAGAAATGTCTTGCATTTTAGACTCGTTTAAATAAAACAACAAAGTTGAAAAGTGTTTATGACTTTGTTCATTCTGTCTGTCTGTCTGTCTGTCTGTCCGTTAGCACGATAACTGCCGTAAAAATGACTTAATCAAAATGAAATTTTAGTATGTTGTTCAGACGGTCTGTAGGACCTGTGGGAATATAAATGAATAATATCACCCAATTAGTTTTGGATTGAACCCGGATTGAAAAAATGAAATAAATTGAGCCCTATGGGACCTAATTTTTCAAACAATTTTTAAGGGGATTTAAAATTCACAAATTGCTTCGTAATTTTTAGGTAAAATTCAAATTGTTCCATAAAATATATAAAAAAAATTCAGCGAAATATATTCAGTAGTTTTTTAAATAAAAATTAAAATAATAATAACACCTCTTATATGAAACGATCACGTGAACATGATATGAAAGTATCACGTGATCCACTTCAAAATGATATATGGCATCCATCTTGTCTCAAAATCGTGATTTTTAAAGTTCTTTTTATTTCATATTGAGTGTTGTATCCGTCCTAAAACCACTTTATTTTGGTTTAAACTCTGTGCATCTGCATACTAAATCAACGCAATTACGATATATATGAGTTTAAATGCTCATCCAAATTTGATTATTTCTACAACGAAGCCAATTTTTCACTTATGTAAAATGTAAACAGCAAAATATGTAGGACGAGTTGTATAGAAATTGCTGTATTTTTTTAACGCAAAAGAATTTAGCTCATGGAGTCTGCGATGAAGTTTTTAAATATAATAAATTATCGTGGTATTATGATAATTCTAAAATTATTATCGAGTAATATATCACATTTTAGAGATGTTTAAACCAGGCAATTTATATTTCAATGCCGTCATTTGAATGAAGTTCATTTTTTTCGATGAAGGTTTAAGTTTTCAAATATAATAAATCAATGTAGTATTGTGATAAATTTTGAAAATATTACCGAGAAATGTCTTGCATTTTAGACTTGTTTAAATAAAATTGCATTGAAGTTGGAAAGTGTTTCATAATCAGTGCTTTAAGCAAGATTGATCTTTCATGTTCCATATACAATTCATTATAAACGAAATAAAAATATAAATACAAATTAAGTATAGGCAAGTTATGATAAATATTAAAAATGTAATTTTATAAACAGCCTAAACTGTATACTACTAAATAACATTCAACTGCCCCTTTAATTTCAAAGAAAAAAATTAAATTCATTTTCCAAAATATTAACACATGTCAATAGAATTCATCCTATTCATCGCAGTAAGTGATCTGTTGCCAATTTGAAAGAAGTAATGTTTAAGAAACTTTCAAGAATTATTTTAACACTTTACAACAAAGTTCAAAAGTGTTTATGACTTTGTTCATTCTGTCTATCTGTCTGTCTGTCTGTCTATCTGTCCGTTAGCACGATGACTGCATTAAAAATGACTTTATCAAAATGAAATTGCAGTATGTTGTTCAGGCTGTCTGTGGGACCTATGAGAATATAAATGAATAATATCACCCAAATAGTTTTGGATAGAACCCTGACTGAAATAATGAAAGACATTGAACCCTATGGGTTCTAATTATTCAAACATTTTTTAAGCAGATTTAAAATTCACAAATTGCTTCGACAGTTTTAGGAAATATTCAAATTATTCCATAAAATATATAAAAAAAATATCAGCAAAATATATTTAGTAGTTTTTTAAATAAAAATTAAAACAATAATTACGCCTTTTACATGAAGTGATCACGTGACCATTATATGAAGAGATCACGTGCCCCTCTTCAAAATAAAATATGGCATCCATCTTGTATCAAAATCGTGATTTTTAAAGATCTTTTTAATTCATATTGAGTGTTGTATCCCTCCTAAAATCGCTTAAATTTTGTGCATCTACATACTGAAACAACGCAATTATAATATATTTGAGTTTAAATAATCATCCAACTTTGATATTTCTACAACGAAGCCCACTTTTCATTTATGGAGAATGTAAATACCAAAAAATGTAGAATGAGTTTTATAAGTATTGCTGCATTTCTTTAACGCCAAATTATTTAGCTCATGGAGTCTGCAATATAGCTGATATGAATGAAATATTCATTGATTTTACACAGAGAAGAACGATTTTTTCGATGCAGTTTTAAGCATAGAGTTTAATTACTTGTACCTCCATGGTCTTAAGTTTTTAAATAAAATAAATTATTACAGTATTGTGATGAATGAAGTGAAGAGAAAGAATTAATGAATGAAATGCTGCTTTTATAGAGAGAGCCAGGCGTGTTATATTTCGATGACGTCATTTGAATAAAGTTCATTTGTTTTCGATGAAATTTTCAAATATAATAAATTATTGTAGTATTATGATAATATTAAACATATTACCGAGGAATGTATCACATTTTAGAGATGTTTAAACCAGGCAATTTATATTTCAATGCCGTCATTTGAATGAAGTCCTTTTTTTTCGATGAAATTTTAAGTTTTCAAATATAATAAATTGATGTAATATTATGATAATTTTAAAAATATTACTGAGGAATGTATCGCATTTTAGAGATGTTTAAATAAAATTGTATTGAAGTTGGAAAGTGTTTCATAATCAATGCTTTATGCATGATTGATCTTTCTTGTTCAAACATGCTACAAATAAGAGCACATGAAATGTGCATTTTATTTCAAATTGATACTGATTATCGTGCAAGTAAACTGTATTCAAGATGAATATGGTAAAATTTGAGATGAGCCACAAACTCAGAATATTTTATTCAAGACATCATATTATAAAATGTAGAATACAAATTCCGTGGATGAAAATGAAAACTTTATTCAGTTCACAGCTATGGTGTGAACTGAACATATGAACATCTAATCTTCAACATATGGACGTATCAAATAATAACAAAATGTGCAATACTCCTTCTGTTTTTCTCACCCTGCTTTGAAATTTCGATAGGAGAAGACGGTGCTCAATAAATAGGTGATAGAGTTCACAAAACCAAGGCCCTAAAAAGAAGAAATTTCAATTATATTGTATTATAATTAGAAAACACGAAATGCCAGTGGTACGAAGTGAAGTGGCCAGTGTATTTCCAAAAAGATAAAGAGCTGTAGAAATTTTATAACTTTAGAAATAAGTTAATTTGCTCTTAATCTCAGTTCCTTTGTTCAAAAATTTCTGGTTCATAAGTTTTTAAAGAATATTCATTTCGTTTTTAACACTTTACAACAAAGTTGAAGAGTGTTTATGACTTTGTTCATTCTGTCTGTCTGTCTGTCTGTCCGTTAGCACGATAACTGCCGTAAAAATGACTTAATCAAAATGAAATTTTAGTATGTTGTTCAGACGGTTTGTAGGACCTATGGGAATATAAATGAATAATATCACCCAATTAGTTTTGAATTGAACCCGGGTTGAAATAATGAAATACATTGAGCCCTATGGGACCTACTTTTTCAAACAATTTTTAAGCGCATTTAAAATTCACAAATTGCTTCGAAATTTTTAGGTAAAATTCAAATTGTTCCATAAAATATATAAAAAAAAATTCAGCGAAATATATTCAGTAGTTTTTTAAATAAAAATTAAAATAATAATAGCACCTCCTATATGAAACGATCACGTGGCCATGATATGAAAGTATCACGAGATCCACTTCAAAATGATATATGGCATCCATCTTGTCTCAAAATCGTGATTTTTAAAGTTCTTTTTATTTCATATTGAATGTTGTATCCGTCCTAAAACCACTTTATTTTGGTTTAAACTCTGTGCATCTACATACTAAATCAACGCAATTACCATATATATGAGTTTAAATGCTCATCCAAATTTGATTATTTCTACAACGAAGCCTATTTTTCACTTATGTAAAATGTAAACAGCAAAATATGTAGGATAAGTTGTATAGAAATTGCTGTATTTTTTTAACGCAAAAGAATTTAGCTCATGGAGTCTGCATAGCTGATATGCAAGAAATATTCATTGACTTTTAGAGATGTTTAAACCAGGCAATTTATATTTCAATGCCGTCATTTGAATGAAGTTCATTTTTTTTTATGAAGGTTTAAGTTTTCAAATATAATAAATCAATGTAGTATTGTGATAAGTTTTAAAATATTACCGAGGAATGTATTGCATTTTAGACATGTTTAAATAAAATTGCATTGCTGTTGGAAAGTGTTTCATAATCAATGCTTTAAGCATGATTGATCTTTCTTGTTATTATTTCCTCACTATTTATATTTTTATCCTAAATTAATTTACTTGTAATTAAAATGGTACAAAATTGATTTAACAGGCTGAAAATGTACGCCTGTTTTGTGCATGGTTTTAGAGGAAACTGTGCGGTCACCTAGTGTTATTGCTAATATTAAGTTTCTTCAATTGACAAGAATTTATATTTTTAACACTTTACAACATAGTTGAAAGTGTTTATGACTTTGTTCATTCTGTCTGTCTGTCTGTCTGTTAGCACGATAACTACCGTAAAAATGGCTTTATCAAAATGAAATTTTTAACACTTTACAACATAGTTGAAAGTGTTTATGACTTTGTTCATTCTGTCTGTCTGTCTGTCGGTTAGCACGATAACTGCCGTAAAAATGGCTTTATCAAAATGAAATTTTAATATGTTTTTCAGACGGTCTGTGGGACCTATGGGAATATAAATGAATAGTATCACGCAATTAGTTTTTTATTGAACCCGGGTTGAAAAAATGAAATACATTGAGCCCTATGGGACCTAATGTTTCAAACATTTTTTAAGTGAATTTAAAATTCACAAATTGCTGCAAAAATTTTAAAAAATATTCAAATTATTCCATAAAATATATAAAAAAAATTTCAGTAGAATATGTTAGGTAGTTTTTTAAATAAAAAATATTTAATATGGGGAGAAAAATAAAATTCAATTAAATTCTGACTCTCGTTATATCCTCCAGATAGAAAAAAAAGATATATTATATAATAAATATCTTTCCAAGAATTTAATTATTTTATATATGAGAAAGTTTTCACATTTTAAAATAAATACGGTAGTTAACATTTTTTCAAACTTTTAAATAAAATACATTATTATAGTTTTGTGATGAATTAAACGATTGGAAAAATGATTATGAATGAAATGCTGCTTTTATATAAAGGCGATTTATATTTCGATGACGTCATTTGAATAAAATTAATTTGTTTTCGATGAAGTTTTCAAATTTAATAAATTATTGTAGTATTAATTTTAAAAATATTACCGAGGAATGTATCGCACTTTAGAGATGTTTAAACCAGAAAATTTATATTTCAATGCCGTCATTTGAATGAAGTTCATTTTCTTCGATGAAGTTTTCAAATATAACAAATTAATGTAGTAGTGTGATAATTTTAAAAATATTACCGAGAAATGTATCGCATTTGAGAGATGTTTGTGAAAAATTGCATTGAAGTTGGAAAGTGTTTCATAATCAATGCTTTATGCATGTTTGAACTTTCTTGTTGTATCTTAAATAATTTGTGGTTTTAATTATTTTATTCTGAATACTTACGTTTTACATCTCTATTCTCAAACGTTGGAATTTTACCCTTTTAATTTTTTTTGTTTCCTTTTGAGTTTTTGAACATATATGTTTGCAATTTTTACATTTACAATTTGTGTTTGTTTCATTTATCTGGAGGTTAACATTTAATGTTTTTGAGGACAGCTCATCAGGCAGACCAAGCTCTGGTCTTTAGACCAGAGTGGAATCTGAACCTGGGTTTTAAATTTGAATTCTAGGTATATAAATTGTAAACTGGGCTTGTTTTAATTTCAGTTTATTTTAATTGGGGTTTTTAATTGTTCGTTACCCTTTTCATCGCAATGCACTGAAAATAAATATCCACTATACAAAAATTTGAGTATTAATGAATTGAAAGATACTTAGAGTGTAAGTTTAAATGTTTGTGTAAAACTATAATAACTATTTCTGAAATTTTTGGAAGTTTTAAGTTGTTTCATAATAAAAATGTAGTTAACATAAATTGGTTGTGTTTCTTGAATTTTTGGCTGAGCTAGTTTAATTTTGGTTTAAAGATAAGTGGAATTTTTTAATATGAGTTGATTGTTGGTATTTTAAAAGATAAACAACAAAGTATTGTGAACAGACCAAACAGTAGGAATAGGAATTTAAAAGAAACATCATTAATATAAATTAGAAACTTTAATATGTAACAATCAATTAATAGGTAACAAATAATTATTGAAAAGAATTAAGTAAAGTTAAAATTAAAATAAATAATAAAGCAATTTAGATACAACAATTACCGCAGACTAACAATTCTCAAAAGAGAAAATGGCTAATATCTGCATTTTGTCTAGGCATTGATTTCGTTTCTATCTATTTTCAAGCTGGGGCTGATAAAGCTATTAATTTGTGAGATGTTTAGTATCTGCGGACTGTAGTAGCCTTTAAAAAATATAGTTTCTGTTATAAACTTTACGTTCATATTACGTTGATATATAGTGATGCTGTTTGATAGATGGTCCTTCCTATCTGTGTATTTAAAGAACAAGAAAGATCAATCATGCTTAAAGCATTGATTATGAAACACTTTCCAACTTCAATACAATTTTATTTAAACATCTATAAAATGCAGTATATTCCTCGGTAATATTTTAAAACTTATCACAACACTACATTAATTTATTATATTTGAAAACTTAAACCTTCATCGAAAAAATGGACTTCATTCAGATGACGGCATTGATATATAAATTGCCTGGTTTAAACATCTCTAAAATGCGATACATTCCTCGGTAATATTTTTAAAATTGTCATAACACTACAATATTTTATTATATTTGAAAACTGCATCGAAAACAACAGACATGCATTCAAATGACGTCGTAGAAAAAATAACACGGTTGGTTCTCTCTATAAAAGCAGCATTTCATTCATAACATTTTCTCATTCATTTCATTCATCACAGTACTAAAATAATTTATTTTATTTAAAAACTTAAGACCATGGAGCTACAAGTAATTAAACTCTATGCTTAAAACTTCATCGAAAGAAATCATCCCTCTCTGTAAAATCAATGAATATTTCATTCATATCAGCTATGCAAACTCCATGAGTTAAATAATTTTGCATTTAAGAAATTCAGCAATTCTTATACAACTCATCCTACATATTTTGCTGTTGACATCTTACATAAGTGAAAAATAGGCTTCGTTGTAAAAATAATCAAATTTGGATGATCATTTAAACTCAAATATATTGTAATTGCGTTGTTTCAGTATGTAGATGCACAGAATTTAAGCAAAAATAAAGCGATTTTAGGACGGATACAACACTTAATATGAATTAAAAAGAACTTTAAAATCACGATTTTGAGACAACATGGATGCCATATTTTATTTTGAAGTGGGTCACGTGATCTTTTCATGGTCACGTAATCGCTTCATATAAGAGGTGTAATTATCATTTTAATTTTTATTTAAAAAACTACTGAATATATTTTGCTGAAATTGTTTTTATATATTTTGTGGAATAATTTGAATATTACCTAAAATTTTCGAAGCAATTTGTGAATTTTAAATCCACTTAAAAAATTTTTGAAAAATTAGGTCCCATAGGGTTCAATGTATTTCATTTTTTCAACCCGGGTTCAATCCAAAACTAATTGGGTGATATTATTCATTTATATTCCCATAGGTCCTACAGACCATCTAAACAACATACTAAAATTTCATTTTGATTAAGTCATTTTTACGGCAGTTATCGTGCTAACGGACAGACAGACAGACAGACAGAATGAACAAAGTCATAAACACTTTTCAACTTTGTTGTAAAGTGTTAAAAATAAAAGGTACTGCTACTCGCTATGCAAATGGATTTAGATAATCAATTGATTATGATACTCAGAATTAGATGGGAAATGTTTTAAAGTAATATCTATTGATGATAATGCTAAAATGAGGCGGAATGCTGATTATGGAAACCAAAATATGTCGTTATAAATGGGACTTTCGAAGCCACAAAATACTTTAAAACGCATCGAAAGGTAAGATTTTAGTTTTAGCAGGAATAACCTCGATTTGACAAGTATTTATGTTAGTCCTTTGGCAATCGTTTAATCAAGGTTGCGACTTTATGGTTGGTAAAAATTTGCCATACTATATTTTTTTCGGATAAATGTTTCCTTGAAACATATATTATGTCTTGGGAACTGTTATAGATAGTACTCAGGTGATGACTGATTTGAAGTTAGCATCAGATTTCTAAAGGGTTGTTCAATATAGATTTCTATTTTCGGTTCTTTGCATTTCCGGTTCAAAATTGTTCACTTTACTTGAAACGTTTATATCTTAAAATTAGTTATAAATAGAGCTTAAACGATAACTGATGATATGGATTCCGCATTAAATTTTAGAGGAAGTAGGGGATTCACTAAAAATTGTTACCTCCGATTTCCTTTCCACTTCTGGTTTAAGAGTTTTCCTTAAAACATCTAATTCACAGAATTGGTTGGAGATAGAGATAATGACTGATATGGATTCAGCGTAAAATTCTGAAGCGGATCGAGGGTTAATTAAGGATTTCGACCCTCTCTCTCCTCTCTTTCTCTCTCCTCTCCTCTCTCTCGATAGATAGATAGATATCTCTCGTATATGTCATAGATTGAAGATATTTCGAAAGGAAGAAGTGTGCAATTTAAGTTTTCCAATATTATTCTTTTTAGGGGGTTCTGCATGCCAAAATATTCGATTTGCCGAATAAATGTGAAGTGCGAATTATTCAAAAATTTAAATTATTCAGAGCTTTCTTATTGCGACGCCGTTGATTTTCAACAGGTATTTGGCTAGTATATACTAATTTCCAAGTGTCCGTCTGTCCGTCTGTCCGTCTGTCTGTCTGTCTGTTACGCTGTTTTAGGCACGTCCCGAATAGCTAGAAACTTGTAATTTGGTACACAGGTCAATCGTTCGATAAAATCCCCTGGAAAAATCGTATTTTCCGAAAATGTTCTGACGAGGTGCTCCACACCAAAACCTTCGAAAAGTTAAATGACAGAAAAGCTATAAGATAGACTTCATATTTAGTGTATGGGTAAATCGTTAGAAAGGAAGAAAGTGTGCAATTTCAGATTTCCAACATTTTCTACTTTAGGGGGTGCCGCACACCAAAATGTTCGATTTCCGGAATAAATGAGAAACGCCCCTTTTAAAATGTGATAGAGGCTAGATACTTGGTGTATGGACCAATCATCTGATAGAATGGAGTCCAAGTAGAATGGAGTAGAATGGAGGTTATCAAAAATGTTCTTTTAAGGGGGTAGGTACTCCATAAAAACATTCGAAAGGTGAAATGATAGAAAAGCATGCTTCGCGATGAGATAGACTTCAAATTTGGTATACGGGTATATAGTCTGAAAGGAAAAATGTCTGCTATTTCAGATTTCCAATATTTACTACTTTAGGGGTGCCTCACACTAAAATGTTCTATTTTCCGAATAAATAAAACATGATTCCTTTTAAATGTGATAGAGGCTTGAGATATTTGGTGTATGGGCCAATCATATGATAAAATATCCCAAGACGAATAGAGTTTTTCAAAAATGTTCATTTATGGGTGTGCTCCACAGAAAAACGTTCGTAAGTTAAAATGATACAAAGGCATACTTCGGGATGAGATAGAGATTTTAATTTGGTGTACAGGTAGATAGTTCGAAAGGAAAAGTGCACAATTTAAGTTTTCAAATATTTTCTTCTTTAGGGGCTTCTGCACACCAAAAGATTCGATTTGCCGAATGAATGTGAAACGCAAATTATTCAAAAATGTACATTAATTGGGAGTTACTTATTGCGAATCTATTCCCACAAATGGATGCCATGTCACTGTGTTTAGGTTCGTTCCTAATATCATTTAGTGCAAATTAGACAATTCTCTATGGCTTTGTTATTGGAATTTTTCTTCTATGTAATTTTCGTATACGGGTTGAAGAAGTTCATGAACTTCTTCAATTCTCCGCTGAGGAGCGTTGCAATCACTTTTATTCCATCAGGCGCGGTTACTTTACCATAATTAGGCGTAACGTGTCCACTTCTCGGGATCTTTCATCCCAAAGTTGTTGTGTATACACTTAAGAACATTCTTAAGAAGTCTGTGTTACCCTGCCATAGAGCTTCAAAGATACTCCTACCTCTTTCAAAAATACCCTAATCTGAAAAATTAACCGCTTTTCACATTCTACACAATTCCAGTTTGCAATCCCCTGTATTTATGCGTATCACATTTTTCGAATTGTAACGCGGTATTGCAAGGCTTGTTCTTTTCTCATCCATTTAATGTCATTGTGGCTTTAGGTCACTGCTTTTATTTCGTGGTGCACTCCATTTCAAAAACATGAAGAATACATAAAAATTATCCCATTTATCTGCTCTCTCCCCACCCGTTTTATAAGAAGGTTGTAACAGAAAAAGTTAGTTTCTGAAGAAATTTTTTCTTTTTATTTAATAGTGTATAGAATATATTGTCTGTCTTCCTTAGCCTATCGATGCAAATGCGCATGCACTATCTAAACGAGTCCAGTGGTAACGGCTATAGGGATAACTAACGGCTACTACCGATAGTTTTCAAACGGTATACGGAGGGTGTGGGACAGCTCAGTAGCTAAGACACGGGTATGCACTCGGATGACCCGAATTCGATTTTCAGCTCTGCCCAAACTGTCCCTGTGTTCATGCGAAGTACGTGCACGTAAATATTTGGATCCGCAAATCAGTTAGAATGATCATTTAAAAGAAACATAAATTATAATGCAAACTGAGGGAAATAATAATCGAAAGGTTATTTAGACCTCGCAATGTATACACTATAACTCAAAAACTAATCGGATTAATTCAGTACAGCAATTAATTGATGAAAAGTGTCAATCAGTATCTGAGACCAAATATAACCTCTGAAACTGATTGATACATTTTTACCAGTAAATCACTGTGCTTACAAAAAGATTTACTTTTCTACTTATCTTTTGCAGCAGTTTGAGCATATTCGATCCTTCCTAAAGGTTGATTGTAGGAGAAAGGGGGTACGATTCCTGTGAATGCCGCCCCCACTGGGTTCCGGTCTAAATTGGGTGAAACTGCCCCAGTCGTCAAAACAGATACCTTACATTTTCTGGTGGGTTGAACGGTCTGGTTAAACGGAACAAACAATGACGAAATACGGAAGTAAAATTCAATGCGAAGTTTTATTCAACTTCCAACCCACTCCCTCTTTCACGTTTGGAATCATCCACCTCAGTTAGGCGTGTCTTACGTGGACGAGCAGTAAATTACGTTACTTTTCTAATAAGACTCTAAAAATCAGTCTTTTATCCCAAAATTGAAAACTTCAATTATTTGCTTAATAATATTCGAAAATTGCTATTGTAACCCCTCCAAATCTACATTTTTAACATCGTTCCTACATAGTTAAAAAGTATTTATGACTTTGGCCATTCTGTTTGTCCGTTCGCACGCTAGCTGCCGTAAAAATGACTTAAGGGTGAGCGTCAGTAAATCTTCTGCCCTATTCGACCTTTGTTAATTTTCGCAGAACACAGTTTTCGCCGAAATTCTGCTCAAACAGTTGCGAAATATTTTCTGAAAAATAAAATGCAATGCTTAGATTATATTAAAACTAAATTTCATACTCAATAAAATATAGAATATATTTTCTATTTTAATCTAAAATGTTTTTGGTGCTGCCATCTGTTGTTGTAATTTAATTCATACCGACTATTTTTATATTTTAATGAACATTTTTAAATGTCTATTCCTTCTAATACAGTATTAAAAAATCTGATGTGGGCAGCACATGACTTTCCCTGAAGATTTATGTACACGTTCTCTTTATTTTAATTAAATTTAATTCACTTTTAATTCAATTTTCGTTCTCATTTGATAACTGGACTTATTTTCATAGGTGGCGTAGAGAAAATACGAAAAAACTAAAATATCTCGAGAACGGCTAGTCCTAGTGTAATGGGGTTGACCTTATTCTTTTCTTTGTTAAAAATTACGTATTAAACAAGCATTTAATGAATATATTTGAGCATACGTAGTTTTTTATTTTAGATTTTGGCAATTTTTGCCGGCCATTTTGCAAAAAAAGGCAGGTTATTTTTTCCGAATCATACCAAAATCTAATCAGCATCAGGGTGTCCCACAAGTGACTTATCTACCAAATTTTGCGAAATTCAGTCCATTAGTTTTTCAGCTAAAGTGGATACAAGCTTTTGCGGGTCATTTCGCAAAAAAGGCGGGTTCTTTTATCCCAAATCGTACCCAAAACTAATCAGCACCAGATTCGCCCACAAGTGACTTACCTACCAAATTTTATGAAATTCGGTCAATTACTTTTTTAATTAGAGTGGATACAAAATCTGCACAGACAGACAGACACTCACACAGACGTTACGTTAAAAATAGTTTTTTCGTATTTTAGAGGTCTCGAAACGTGTAGATCCGTCGAAAACTTGAGTTGCGATTTTCGACATGATTCCAATACTTTCCCTATACATTACCATGTATTGCAGGTAAAGTAATACAACAACAGATCATATATAATAATGCCACAACCACGGAAAGGTAATTTCTCATTCTATAAATTTGATAAGGGTATCTGAATGTACATCACTGAGGACTGCAGCTTTGTCAAGTTCCTTTATCATCAAGTTCAAGTTCAATTACATTTTAGTAATTATGGCATTAAAGTTAAGTTAAAATCCACAAATTACTTCGAAAATTTTAGGAAATATTCAAATTATCACATAAAATGTATGTGTAAAGATCGTGATTTTTAAAGATCTTTTAAATTTATATTTAGTGTTGTATCCGTTCTAAAACCGCTTTTTTCTTTTGAGTATTATCTGTGTACTATATTGTGTACCTACGCAACTACAATATTTTGTATTTTAAATTATCACTAAACTCGCAATTACAATGTTTTTAAGTTTAAATGATCATCAAACTTTGATTATTTTTACAACGAAACCTAACTTTAAAGCATGCAGAATGTAAACAAATCAAGCGATTGTGAGTTGTATAAGAGTTGCTGAATTTTTTTACGCAACATTATTTAGCTCTGGAGTCTGGAATATAAGTAATATGAATAAAATATTCATTTATTTTGCATTGATAGGGAGACGATTTATTTTTCGAAGACGTCTTTTGAATACAATTCGTTTTTTGCAACTGAAATTGTCTTTTTCGATGAAGTTTTATGGTTTCAAGTAACATAAATTACTGTAGTACTATGATAATTTTAAAAATAGCAACACACACACACTGAATGTATTACATAAGGATGTTTAAGTAAAATTACATTTCAGTTGGAAATTGTTTCAAAATCAATGTTTTATGCATAAGTGATCATTCTTGTTTAAAATATAATTTTAACCCAATTCTAACCCTTTCTGTACTTTTATAAATCCTCGTGTGAAAAAAAGTTGTACTATCAAAATTTAACTATAAATAAAATTATAATACGAAGTATTAAAGGTATAAATATATTGTAAAATACAGCAAAGTTTTATTGAGAATAATTCTGAAAAGAACACGTTTTAATCCTCATCATTATTTGAAGAAAGAAAAAAAATCAATACTTACTCCTGCGGCCATATAACTATTGTACTTTAAGTCACCTTTTCCCAGTTTTGCAGCGTACACAAGTAGCGCTGTGCTGGCAGTGACATAGAAAAGGAATGCAAAAAAATGGTAAACAACCTCCTGTAAAATGAAGAAAAAGCATTCACCATTGCAACGAAGTTAAGTAGCATACACGAATAAGTTTTTGGTGAATCTTTGACCCAGCTTTATAACACTAAAATGACTTTCATACAAGTATGAACAGAAAGAGCGAATGGCTTATATGAAGTCTGTTGATAGAAAGTGCTTTTGATTCATTGAACCCGCTTATTCTAATAACGGGCAAAAATCTCTGCGTAATGCTCATTGTGTAGGAAAAGTTACAGAAATGTACGTTTAAATATCCATACATTTTAATTTCAAGTCTATTTTTGTTCCTATAATTGCCGAATTCTATATTTGTATTGTAAAGCCCATTTTAGGATCTTCTGAAATTACTTCTTCTTAGGACCTTTTGAAATCACTTCTTCTTAGGACCTTCTGAAATCACTTCTTCTTAGGACCTTCTGAAATCACTTCTTCTTAGGACCTTCTGAAAGATACGCGTTTCTCTTAAGGTTTTTTCCGAGTTCTGCTTGAACAACGAGTTCCGATTTCTGCTTTTTCATGAATCTCTTTTAAAACAAACGGTCAAAGTTGCATATTTTTCCAAACTTATGAAAACAAATTGAGAACGAACCTAAAGCAGATTGCCAGGAAAAGTGCAACAATTTTTACTTTCCCTGCAATACATGGTAATGTATAGGGAAAGTATTGGAATCATGCCGAAAATCACAACTCGAGTTTTCGACGGATCTACACGTTTCGAGACCTCTAGAATACGAAAAAACCATTTTTAACGTGACGTCTGTGTGAGTGTCTATCTGTCTGTCTGTCTGTCTGTGTGTCTGTCTGTGCAATGTATGTATCCACTCTGACTCAAAAACTAATGGACCGAATTTCATAAAATTTGGTAGGTATGTCACTTGGGTATGACTTGATGCTGATTAGTTTTTGGTACGATTCGTAAAAACAGAACCCGCCTTTTTTTGCGAAACGGCCCGTAAAAATTTAATGTATCCACTCTAGCTAAAATACTAATTGGCCAAATTTCACAAAATTTGGTAGATAATTTACTTGTACGATACTCTGGTGCTGATTAGATTTTGGTATTAATCGGAAAAGAACAACCTGCCTTTTTTTACGAAATGGCCCGCAAAAATATCATGTATCCACACTAACTAAAATATTAATTGACCAAATTTCACAAAATTTGATAGATAAATTACTTGGGGGATACTCTGGTGCTGATTAGATTTTGGTATTATTCGGAGAAGAACAACCTGCCTTTTTTTACGAAATGGTCCTCAAAAATTGCAAAATCTAAAAAAAGCTACGTATGTTCAAATATATCAAGTAAATGCTTGTTTTATACATAATTTTTGATGAGAAAATAATAAGAACAACTCTATTACTCTAGGACTAACCATTCTCGAGATATTTGAGATTTTTCGCATTTAGTTATGCCACTTTTAGAAAAATGTCTAATTACCAAATAAAAAGAGAAATTGAATTAAAATTCAAATTTAGTTTAATTTTGTGCAATTAAACTCAATTTAATAAATTATTAAAGAAAAAAAAATATGAATTTGAGTCTGCAGGGAAAGTCATGTGCTGCCCCCATCAGATTTTTACTTTCCCTGCAATACATGGTAATGTATAGGGAAAGTATTGGAATCATGTCGAAAATCGCAACTCGAGCTTTCGACGGATCTACACGTTTCAAGACCTCTAGAACTCAAAAAAACCATTTTTAGCGTGACGTCTGTGTGTGTGTCTGTGTGTCTGTATGTCTGTGTGACTGTCTGTCTGTCTGTCTGTCTGTGCAGATTTTGTATCCAGTCTAACTAAAAAACTAATGGACCGAATTTCACAAAATTTGGTAAGTAAGTCACTTGTGAGCGAGTCTGGTGCTGATTAGTTTTGGGTACGATTTGGGATAAAAGAACCCGCCTTTTTTTTGCGAAATGGCTCGCAAAAGCTTGTATCCACTCTAACTGAAAAACTAATGGATCGAATTTTACAAAATTCGGTAGAGGAGTCACTTGTGTGTTACTCTGGTGCTGATTAGATATTGGTACGATTCGGAGAAAAATAACCCGCCTTTTTTTGCAAAATGGCCTGCAAAAATCGTCAAAATCTGAACTAAAGAACTAGGTATACTCAAATATATCCAATAAATGCTCGTTTAATACGTATTTTGTAACGACGAAAAGAATAAGACCAACCCCATTACACTAGCACTAGCCGTTCTCGAGATATTTTAGTTTTTCGTAAATCTCTCCACGCCACCTTTGAAAATAAGTCCGGTTACCGAATGAGAATGATAATTGAAAGTGAAATAAATTTAATTAAAATAAAGAAAACGTGAATATAAGTCTGCAGGGAAAGTCATGTGCTGCCCACATCAGATTTTTACTTTCCCTGCAATACATGGTAATGTATAGGGAAAGTATTGGAATCATGTCGAAAATCGCAACTCGAGTTTTCGACGGATCCACCCGTTTCGATACCTCTAGAATACGAACAAACTATTTTTATAGTGACGTCTGTGTGTCCATCTGTGTGTCTGTCTATCTGTCAGTGCAGATATTGTTTCGACTCTAACTAAAAAACTAATTTACCGAATTTCATAAAATTTGGTAGGTTAAATCACTTGTGAGCGAATCTGGTGCTGATTAGTTTTGGATACGATTCGGATAAAAGAACCTGTCTTTTTTTGCGAAAGTCTGTATCCACTCTAGCTAATAAACTAATGGACCGAATTTCACAAAATTCGGTAGATAAGTCTTTTGTGAGTTACCCTGGTGCTGATTAGATTTTGGTACGATTCGGAAAAAAATAAACTGCCTTTTTTTGCAATATGGCTCGCAACAATCGTCAAATCGAAAATAAAAAACTACGTATTCTCAAATATATCCATTAAATGCTTGTTTTATATGTAACTTTTAATGATGAAAGGAATAAGATCAACCCACACGGACTAGCCGTTTTCGAGATATTTTAGTTTTTTCGAATTTTCTCCAAGCCACCTTTGAAAATAAGTTCAGTTACCAAATGAGAACGAAAATTGAATTAAAAGTGAATTAAATTTAATCAAAATAAAGAGAACGTGGATATAAGTCTACAGGGAAAGTCATGTACTGCCCACATCAGATTTTTACAATTATTATTGTTACAATTTGAAAATTTAAACAATTTTTACTTGTTTTGTCTGGAATAGGGTACCATTTATAGATTTACAAAATAATTTCAATGTTTTACTGTTATTCTCCCTGCAATATATGATAATGAATAGAAATAATATTGAAACCGTGTCGAGAATCACAACTCGAGTTTTCGACGGATCTACACGTTTCGAGCATCCTAGAACACGAAAAAAAAACTATTTTTAGCGTAACGTCTAAGTGTGTGTCTGTCTGTGCAATGTATATGTATCCACTCTATCTGAAAAATTAATTAATCAAATTTCGTATCTATCTATCTGTGCAATGTATGTTGTAGAGACTTTGCCTTCATCGGCTCTTGGTGGTTATTCTATTATGCGGACGAAAATATGTATGTTGTTGGATTACCTATCCCTACTTATCTCTGTCAACAAAGTGGCATAACTCTAACTTAAGTACTTGATATTTAGACCTTTCAGTCCAGGGCAATAACACAGGACTTCACTGATTTAAATCAAACTAATTTCATTGTGAACTTCACAGAAAGTATAGCAGCTGGCTGTTTAAAGCAACTGCAACATAGACAGTAACTGTCAATGCACATGCCCAGAATGAATTACAATTACACAAGACACTACTCTTGATGGGCCTGTTGATAGAGGTTACGCCTTAGACGATTTACAAAACTTTTATGCTTACCAGTGGCATTATTTTTACCTCGCCCGGTATTGCGGCCAAACCCAGGATACTAGACTCTCCCAGTCATCGTTGTATCTAAGTGGGTTTCCTTCCATTAGGCTACCAGTCAGTTTCCGCACTCATCCGAATCTATCCTCGTGCCTTGTCCTTCACTCCAACTTACACAAAATCTTACTAAAATCATCCAAGAATATCCCACAATCTGAAACTTCTCCTGTTTCACTTCAGAACCACAGAAACGTAAGTTGTTTAGCTCGGCGATTGGTCTAACACAATCGAACCAGTTAGAATAACTAGTTTAAAGAAACATAAATTATAATGCAAACTGAGGGAAGTAATAATCTAAAGATTATTTAGACCTCGCAATGTATCCACTATAACTCAAAAACTAATCAAATTAATTCAATACAGCAGTTGATTGATGAAACGTATCAATCAGTATCTGAGACCAAATACGAGGGTCGTAGTAAAATTTTTGAGACAAATACAGACGACATGCGTTAGAAAAAAATTATTGGTCGGATATTTAAATTTGAACTCTTTTATGTCGCAGACGATAATTTGTGGCAACAATTACAATTTAGCTGTCGTAGAATAAATTTTGAATGAAAAGACAATGGAGTTGACGCGAGAGCATTATCGAGCCATGATTTTCTATGATTTTAAAGTGGGGTTAAATTAAGAAGAATGTATTCATCATCATCATGGTACTACAGCCCTTGTAGGGCCTTGACTTCCTTTAAGATTTTTGGCCATTCCTTTCTATTGGCCGTTTTCCTTTTATAATTGCTAATACCAAGCAATTTCAAATCATCCTCTACCTGCTCCTTCCATCTGACCCTAGGTCTCCCTCGGGATCTTGACCCACCTGGATTTCCCTCCAAAAGCCTTCTAGTAACTCTCTTCTCCTCCATCCTCATCATATGTCCGAGCCATTGAATTATTTCTTTCTTTATAGTTGTAACAATATCTATCTCTTTATATCTTTCATAAACCTCTTTATTTGTTCTACTCCTCCAATGTCCATCTTCACATATTGCTCCGCCGATATGGTGGCCGAGCGGTCAAAGAGGCAGACGTTTATTCGTGACGGCTCGGCTGCCAGATTGCGGGTTCGAGTCCCGCCTGCGGGCATGGATGTTGTAATGTCTTATTTGGGGCAGAAGTCAGACTTCTACGTTCGGGTGCCCCGGATCATTAGACTAAACAGAAGCAGTGCACTCATTCTTCCTTAATTGTAATGTTAGGGACACGACAACAACAACAACAACATATTGCTCCGAAAATGATCCGCAGAATTTTTCTTTCCCATATTCCCAAAAGATCGGTACTTCTTTTAATTAAAGTCCAAGTCTCCGACCCGTATAGAACAATTGGTCTTATTATCACTTTATAGATGAGTATTTTGAGTATTTGCATAGCTTGACCTCAATAGTTTCTGTAAGGCAAAATAACATCTGTTAAGAAGAATGTCTTCAACTCTACAATTAGCATATGAAAATGATGCTCCACCGTATTCAGATGGTCATCGAGATGGTCATCGATTTCGATTCAAATGGTCATTCAGATGATCATCGAATCAGATGGAATCGTCTGACGCCACTGTATTCAGATGGTTCAGAGAGTTTAGAAGAGGTCGAAATTCTCTCCTGGATGAAGAACACACAGGAAGACCTCTGTCAGCTGTAGTCCCAGAAAATGTGTCTGCCATTCGGAAAATGTTAATCGAAGATAATCGCTGTATCTACCAAATAATACAGAAGGAACTTAACATTGGATACGCAGCTATAAATAAAATTATTCATGAAGAACAACTGCATTATGAAAAAATCTGATGTGGGCAACACATGACTTTCCTTATATAACGCAATGAATTTACTACTTTTACAGTAAAAAAAATAGGTTTTTCTTATAGTAGATACTTATATTCTTTCCAAGATATTGAATTTTCGGCAATGAGTCGTCATTTTCTGTGATTTAGTCATTTTAATCCATTTGGCGAGATTTTCGTTAATTTGACAACATTTCAAAAAGTCGCCAAGTTGGCGACATTCCGCCGAATTCGTCGCCAAAATCTGGCCAAGCTTTACTGACGGAGAAATAAGTTATTCTTATAACAGATAAATGACTATTGGCGTTCAAACACAAAAGTATTACTCGAAGTATCTTTTCTCATGAATGGATCGAGCTAGATCCACGAGATATCACCCAATTTATCGCATGGTATTACATATGAAAAGTGAACAGGTTTCTCAATGGGAAATATTTTTTTTTTTATTTTATATGATTTTTTGATAATTTTTTGAAAAATGTGAAATATCTCGAGAACGGTTCATGTTAGCGTTCTAAATTTTATGTTAATCGTTTTCTAATGAAAAATTACATAAGAAATGTCTATTTGCTTAACTTTATTAGCGGTTTTGATTTTTTGATGATTTTTTCAAAATTTCACTCAAAAATTTAGGGGGGTTCTGAACATTTGATTACGTTTAAAAACAATAGACTTACAGTGTTTACGGATTGTGATTTTTGTACCAAATTTCTTTCGAATCGGTCCGTTCGTTCGTCAGTTATCGTCTCCACAGATCCACTGACACACACACACACACACACACACACACACACAGACATCACTTCAAAAATGTTTGATTCATGATCAGGGATGCTTGAAACGTGCTCTCCCGTCGAAAACTTGAATTCGAATTTTCGACCCCGTCACAATACTTTCCTTATACATTATGTATATAAGGAAAGTAAAAATTAGCTTGTCGTTGGGTCCCCCATAATTTAACAGAACGCCCAAAAGCGGAGCGTGTCAGAATCAGCAAAGAAACCCTATAATTACTTAACGATGGTGGACATCGCATTATCTCTAAAATCATAACTGGTGATGAAACGTACATACCGTTTTTTGATGTTCCAACACGTCAAGAAAATAAAGTATGGGTCTTTGAAGATGACCCCAAACCAACAATGGTGAAAAGACAACGAGCCATGAAACAAGTAATGTATGCCTTCTTCTTCAGAAGTACAATTCTGGACAAGGCCATAAAGCTAGAGGAACCGAAGACAGTTACAGCTAACTGGTATACCACTAAGTGTCTTCCAGAAATTCTTCAGGAAGGGAATGTTAGGGGACTCATGTTTCACCATGACAATGCATCTTCTCATTCAGCAAGAATGACAGTCAAATTTCTTCAACACAAAAACATCAAAGTACTATAACATCTACCCTATTCTCCTGATCATTGCCATGTGTGACTTTTAGCTATTTTTTAATCTAAAAAAAAATTTACGCGGACTTCGTTTTCATTCCGAAGATGAGATTGATGAGGCTATAAAAGCATATTTTTCATCGATTCTAAGAAATAGATGGCTTGAAGCATTTCATCTTTGGAAAATTCGCCTACGAAAGTGCATTGATATTGGAAGGGAGTACTTTGAAGCTTTGAAGACTCTAAGTGGTACAAGTTAAACTTTGTTGGTAAGTTTAACTTGTACCACTTAGCCGTACCTCAAAAATTTCAATGTGACCCTCTGAAACCGATTGATACATGTTATCAGTAAATCACTCTACTTACAAAAAGGTTTATTTTTTTACTTAACTTTAGCAGCAATTTGAGCATAATTATTTCTACAATGAATTTACAATGAATTACGAAGTAATTCAGATAAATAATACATCAAAAGTACTCACAAGAAATGATTTATTCTGCCGTTCCGCATCGACAAGAGACGACAGAAGCAAAATAATACTCATTATCATGAAAGCAGAAGTGACCACAAAGAAGTAAAATTCGTCAGATTGGGCTTCAATGTGAAGTTTGGCTGAACCTACTTTTATAGAAATTTGGGATCCAACTATTCCTGTACATATAGCTCCAATCACCTAAAAGTAAAATACTGTATCATTTCAGACATCCCGGCATATTTGATAAGCATTGTTATGCAATCAAAGCACACTCTAACGAAGAAAATGACATAAAGATATATCTGTAGTCATTTGGCTCGATCTCATATTAAAACATGAATTTTAAAACGTTAAAACAAAAATTTATAATAACAAGAAAGATCAATCATGCATAAAGCATTGATTATGAAATACTTTCCAACTGAAATGCAATTTTATTTAAACATCTCTAAATTGCGATCAGTATCAGCGCGTTGATATATTTTAAATTATCACAGTACTACAGTAATTTATTCTATTTGAAAAATTAAAACTTCATCGAAAGAAATTAACTTTATTCAAATGGCGTCATCGAAATATAAATCGTTTGGCTCTATGTGTAAAAGCAATAAATATTTCATTCATATCGCTTATATTCCAGTCTCCAGAGCTAAATAATTTTGCGTTAAAAAAAATTCAGCAATTCTTATACAACTCATCTTACGGTTTGATTTGTTTATATTCTGCATACGTTAAAATTAGGCTTCGTTATAGATATAATCAAAGTTTGATGATCATTTAAACTCAGAAATATTGCAATTGCATTAGCGCAGAATATAAATGCACAGAAAATATGCAAAATTAAAGCGGTTTTAGGACGGATGCAACACTAAATATAAATTTAAAAGAATTTTAAAAATCACGATTTTGACACTGGGAAAAGAGATGGATGCCATATTTAATTTTAAAATGAGTCACGTGATCTCTTCATATATTATGGGTGTCATTATTATTTTAATTTTTATTTAAAGAAACTACTGAACATATTTTGCTGAAACTTTTTTATATATTTACTGGGATAATTTGAATATGTCCTTAAATTTCGAAGCAATTTGTGAAATTTACCTTTGCTTAAAAAATGTTTGAAAATTAAGTCCCATAAAGTTCAGTGTATTTCACTTTTTCAACCCGGGTTTAATCCAAAACTAATTGGGTGATATTATTCATTTACATTCCCAAATGTCCCACAGGTTGTCTCAACAGCATACACTGCTCACAACTGAAATCGCAGCACCATAAAGGTGTAGATGTAGCTTTATGTAAGTCAGGCAATAGAAACAGCAAGGCGAGATATGCAAATGATCACAGTTTCGTTACGCATAGTGACGTAACACCTTGCCGAGCAGCATAAAAGTGGCAGGTCAAGGAGGAGCGATATCAGAGCTAAATTGTAGCGTCATTGGTTTCAGATTGTAAAAATCATCACAGAGAGTGTATGCCAAGAGTACGTCGTCGTACCTAAGGCTCCTCTATATACGAGCTGACTCATCAAGCATATTGAAGCCCACCGTAGCTGGAAGCGCAGTCCATTAGCATTAATTCTATTCGTATTTTCACTTTAAGAAGTATAATTGAAATAATTATGGGTGGTTGTTCTGCACCAAACTGCTCCAATCATTCTAGAAAGGGTTTTTGGCTATTTCGCTTTCCTAGAAATGAAGAAAGAAGAAAACAATGGCTAATAAATAATTGGATATTCGGTAATGGAGCATACTTGTGCGAGCTAAGTTCTACAATATTCTAATTGAAACTTCTTTTTTTATATAAAGTATTTATTGTAAACACTTATTTTATAATTTCTGTAACTGTAGTATGGAACCCTATGGGCATCAATATGCTTGATAAGTCAGCCTGTAGTAGAGGAGCTCTAGTCGTACCGCATACGTTCAGTTGTCGTCAACGGAACAACAACAAATCATTATTTTACGTTAGGGCGAATTGAACCTTCAAAGGATCGCGGAACTATTGGATTGTGATGTGAACACAATTCAACGGTATGTGTTACGGTTCGTGAGGGACAACAAAACGACACGAAGATCAGGTAGTGGAGCTTCCAGTCGCACCACGCCACTTGAAGATCGTGTGCTTCTGCGAAGCGTTGCAGGGAGCCGTTTACCACAGCAACAGCGTTACAATGACATTTATCCCACACTACAGGTGACATGGTATCGACGCAAGCATTTCGAAACCGTTTGCATGACGCAGGACTCCGAGGTAGACGACTTTTCCGACACCTACCGTTTCAACGTCTTCACCGGTTACGTCGCCTCCAGTGGTGTCAAATGAGACGCAATGGGTCGGCAGAATGGCGAAGTTCTCATTCGTCGGAAACTCGAATTCGAATTTTCGACCCAGTCACAATACTTTTCATATACATTGTACTATATATAGAGAAAATAAGAGAACAAAATGGGATAAAATATTTCGAGTTTCTCGGTCTTTAAAGCCCTATCCAAGAGTATTCAAAATATCCTGGAAACAACTGTCTGCAGTTGTAATAATTCGTGCATAATTATGTCTCTTAATTATTTTCTTATCGCTATTTATTGAACACCCCTTGTGGTTTATTAGCTTGAATCCTAACAATGCAGATACGTGTAGCTCAACTAATAACAGTGTAAACTTGTGGTGTTAAGTTTCTAATCGGGCGAAAACATTTTAACAATTTTTTTTCAGTTTTTATAATGCAAATCTCGATTCTAAACGTCTTGTTATAAATACAAAATATCTGTTGTGTGCTTCTCCACTCAATTTTCTATACAATCACATTCCACAATTATTATCGAAACATGTTATATATATATATATATATATATATATATATATATATATATATATATAGAGAGAGAGAGAGAGAGAGAGAGAGAGAGAGAGAGAGAGAGAGAAAACCTTTAATAAAGTTATGATGATTCAAATATTAAATTAATGATATTAAATTAATTAATAATTAAGAGATATTAAATTAATAATTAAGAGATTTAATGGTTCGAGACGATTGTTAACTTCTTGCCAACAACGATTGCCAACTGCTGCAGCAGGTGCAATGTTTCTGCCGGCGATTTCCATGGACGCCAATGGTTGCAAAGGGGGATTGAACTGTTTGGGATAGGGTATGTCAAATACCTGTCTTTTTGGGAGGTTCTTCGTTTGGGATGGACGCTGTGCCGCCCGTAAGCAAAAGGTTAAATGCATTTTTTTCGAAACGGAATTTCAAAGGTTTTACATTTTTAAAATGCTCGATGCGCCTTAATTTTTGTTTGAGATGCATGAAATTTGGTAAGAAGACACCTTTCATACCTTTTAATGAAACTGGGTATGCATTTTATAATTGAACTTTATTAAAGTAATTAAAAGTGAATAAAAACCCAATTAAATGATGAAAATTAAGTTTTAATGCAGAAAAATATTTTTAAGAAATTAATTTTTAAGGGATTTAAAAATGAATACACAAATCTGTTCATAATGTGTTTTTGAGTGATCATAATGTAAAATTAATCAAAAATGTGAACAAATGGCACGCAAGGTGCATTTTCAAATTTTCGTTAAAAAAAATTAAATTAAAGAAAAAAATACAAAATTAAAACGAAATTGAAAAAAATTGAATGGTATTTTATTTAATTATGTTAAGAAGAATATTTATACAAATTTTCATGTTTCTAAGTCAATAAATAAATAAAAAGAAATTTCAACGTCCATCGTTCCCTTAAAGGGCTCGAAAAAATATTTCGATTAATGCCATACTTGACAATGTACCCGAGAGAGTAACTTGCCCCCCAAGGGGGGGATAATGACGTCACGAACAAACCAAATTTGTATCGCGGGTTTTTTTTTACCACAATGATTGAAACTATTAAGTCTGGTACTCATTGAAACTTAAATAAATACTTTTATGCACACATGATTATATCAAATTTTGTCCTATGCTTCCATGTTAATATAAAATTTCCAATAAATTTCGAACTTTTCCTCGAATTTAAAAAAATTCTGTCTAGTTCTAGATTTTTTTATAACAAATATAAAGTGCCGTGAAAATCCATTAATATTTTTAGCTGATATGATGAACTCAAGTTTATCACAGAGAGAGACAGACAGACGGACGGACATCACTCCAAAAGTAATCAAAACGTGTTCAGGAGATCTTAAAACATATATTGAAACATAGTATGAGAAAATATTAAAATGCATAAAAAGGACAAAAACATAGTCCTGACGTACGTATCTGAAGTAACGACGTAAGGCAATGGCGTGAAAATTTGACAGATGAAATTGTTCCGCCCCGAAAACAATCCCAACAAAGATATTAAACAAAAATACAAAGAAATATAAAATTAAGTTAATACGTAAAAATAATTATTTAAGCCGTTTTAAAATTACGACTTTGTTTTGTTAAACGAAAAGAACAATGCATTTCCTTTTTTATTTCGTTCTTTCTGCAAAGATCCCAAAAAAGATCGCTAAAAAAGTAATTTTGTTAGATATAAAATATAAAAAAAAATCACTTATCAGATCTATTTCAGCCTTTTAAATGATTGCAACTTTTTTTTTTGTCATATGCATACAGATAAGATAGGCAAAGTTTTATTTTAAGAATTGATAGTGAAAGAATTTTGCACAACGCCTTTAACGGTTAAAAACTAAAGATAAGATTATTTGCTTGCTCTGCTGTAAAGTATTTAAGAGTTCAATTGGCCGGTAATGCCACAGCACCTGATACTCGAGTGCACCACTGTGGTTGCACTGATAAATCTACATCTGATCAAAAACAAACTCATGGAAAGAAAATCAAGTTCTCCAGCTTTACAATAAAGTATCAGCCATAAAAAAGATTGAGATGAAGAACTGTTTCCAAGTTTATCAAACTTCATGAGTGAAATGTATAGAGAAGAAAAGTTATTGGGTTTACTTCGAACTGTATTGGATGTATTTCGAAAGTCATTGAATGTATTGAAAGTTACTGGATATATTTCGAAAGTTATTGGATGCATTGAAAGCTACTGGATGTATAAACTTGGTGAATTTGCCTATCAACGATATACAGGATATTTCACAAAAAGTGAACAGCAGAAGTTTTTTTTATCCGTTGCTTGTAGAAACATAGTAATTGCAAAATGATTTAAATAAAGTAGGAAATTATAAAATAGTAATTTAAATGATGTGCAATATGTCAGCAAAAAATTAAACAAAATTATTTTTTTATACAGACCCTCTCGCGAGAAAAGTTAAATTTCAAAATTGTTGCTCATATTCCATTTAGATAAACTAAATAAAAAAATCTGATGTGGGTAACACATGACTTTCCTTATATAATGCAATGAATTTACTACTTTTACAGTTTAAAAAAATGTTATTCTTATAGTAGATACTTATATTCTTTCCAAGATATTGAATTTCCATCAATTAGTCGTCATTTTCATTGATAACGTCATTTTTATCCATTTGGCGAGATTTTCGTTCATTTGGCAACATTTAAAATCGTCAAGTTGGCGGCATTTCGCTAAATTCGTCGCCAAAATCTCGCCAAGCATTATGGACGAAGAAATAAGTTATTATTATAGCAGATAAATGACTATAGACGTTCAAATATAAAAGTATTACTCAAAGTATCTTTTCTCGTGAATGGAACGAGTTAGATCCATGAAAATGATGTCAACCAATTTATCGCATGATATTACATATGAAAAGTAAACATGTTTCTCAACAGTTAATATTTTTTTTTTATTTATGGGATATTTTTGATAAATTTATTTGAAAAATGTGCAATATCTCGAGAATGGTTCGTGCTAGCGTTCTAAAGTTTATGTCAATCATTTTTTAAGGAAAAATTACATAAAAAATATCTATTTACATAACTTTATAAAAGGTTTTGATTTTTTGATGATTTTTTCAAAATTTCACTCGCAAATTTAGGGAGGTTCTGAACATTCGATTGTATTTTAAAACAATAGGCTTCCAGTATTCATGGACTGTGATTTTTGTACTAAATTTCCTTCGAATCGCTCCATTCGTTCGTGAGATATCGTCTCCACAGACTCACTGACACACACATATATATATATATATACTTTCACACACACACACACAGACATCACCTCAAAAATGTTCGATTCGTGATCAGGGTTGCTTGAAACGTGCTCTCCCGTCAAAAACTCGAATTCGAATTTTCGACCCCGTCACAATACTTTCCTTATACATTGTGTATATAAGGAAAGTAAAAATAATGAATCTCAAAAGGCCAGATTTAATACAAAATATATTATCAAACTTCCTGATTTACATAACTTTAATATGACTTTCCGATACTCTTGTAATCACAGCAATTCATAAATCCTAGTCCCGTTCACAAATTGAACTAATTCACATAAATTATTTAGTAGTGTTTTAAAACAATTTTTTTCGGCCGTTTTTCTTTGAAAGCGTTCAAGATAAACGGATGGTTCTGGTTAACAACTATTTTAACCCTTAAATAAGGTAAAAAAAAATCCTCATAGTTGTGTAGTTGTTTGTCTGTCAGATATTTTCCTATCAATATCTATGAAAAAATTAACTGAAGTGTGGCTCAACTCAACTTTCTCATACCAGAATTTTTTCTTTTTTTTTTTTTTTTTTTTTCAAATTTTTTCAAATTTTACAAGAATAAGTTTGCAAAATCGGTATCGGGAGTTCAACATATTACAACTATAGTGTTACCCTTCATTTTAAAGGACTTGGAAAAATCTTTGGATTGTTGCCATACATGACAATGTACCCTCCCCTGGAAGGGGTAACTTGCCCCTCCCCCCTTGGGGGGCTAATGACGTCACGAACAAAAAAATTGTATCGCGGCTATTTTTCAGAACAATGATTGAAACTATTAAATCTGGTGGTCGTTTATCCATAAATAAACCCTTTTAAGCATGATTATGTCACATTTTGTCCTATGCTGCCATGTTAAAATATATAAAATATTTCGCTCGAATTTAAAAAATTCTATCTAGTTCAAGATTCTTTTATAACAAAGCCGGATATAAAGTTTCGTGAAAATCAATTAATATTTGGGGTTGCTATTGGGTGCACAAGAAATCGATCACAGACGGACATCACTGCAAATATAATCAAAACGTGTTCAGGAGGTTATAAAACATACATTAGCATCAAGATCTCGAAATCGAAAAGTTTCGTGAAAACAATATTTCCTCAATACTACGGATGAGAAAGTAAAAATGAACACATCTGAAATGAACACATTTAATTTTTCAAATCGGTTGTAAATGGAATGCATTCGGAACAAAAAGATCGATTGCCTTAACCGTAAATTATAGTAAATAGAGTTCCCTCACTGCATCTCTAGGAGATCGGTTACGTTTGCCGTAAATCAAAATCATCTCACAGAGTTCGAAATCACTGAACAGAGCCATGATTGAAACTCTAATTACGTAGCACAATTACTTGGATGCTTGAATAAAAACTGTGAATTGGCGTAATGATCATATAATAGCGAAACTGAAATATTTGCCCAACTGAATTAGCGAAAACTGAAATATTTGTAACCGAAGATGATTTGTGGATATTATTCCTCCTTATTTCCCAAAGAAAATTTTGATAACTATGTCAAATAGCATCATATTACAGCCAAATTTTTGTCAGTTTTATTAAATACAGTATGGGTAACATTTTTGTAATTTGATTTTTTCCCAAGAAGCTCTATAAAAATTACTTCTTTCTACTTTTTACTGAAATATTGCAATTTCACATCATTTAAATTACTGTTTTGTAATTTCTTAACTCATTTAAAGCATTTTTGCAATTGGAACTATATGTATCTACAACCAACGATTCAAAAAAATTCCGCTCTTCACTTTTGTGAAATACCCTGTATAGAAATGCAACATACTCAGTTGTTTAAGTTTATCGTCCGAACTCTTTCCAATTTACTTAAGTTCATTGGAGCAAGAAACTACTTTGAAGCAAATAATTTGTCGTTTAACGCGAAAAACATTCAATAAATTTACTTTTCTATACTTTTCACTCATGAAGTGAAAAGTATAGGAAAGAAAATTTATTGGATATATTTCGCATTAATATATATATATATATGTATATGTATATATATATATATATATATATATATATGTATATGTATATATATATATATATATATATATATATATATATATATATATATATATATATATATATATATATATATAAAATTAAAATAATAAATCCAATGGTATAATGATGGAAGAAGTAACTCATA
The DNA here is from genome assembly GCA_951213105.1 of Amaurobius ferox. NCBI lineage: Eukaryota > Metazoa > Arthropoda > Arachnida > Araneae > Amaurobiidae > Amaurobius > Amaurobius ferox. Next base: position 81,889,536 of record OX578149.1, on the reverse strand, counting down.
ATACACTACCTTAAAAATTTTTATGCCTACAGAATACAATGAAATAAAATGAAATTCAACAATAAAGAGGAAATTATAAACATATTACAGTTCAGAAAGCTAAAGATAATCAACAAATGTCAATAGAGAGAAATCAAAAAAAGGAATACCAAAATAATCAAGCATTAAAGCTTGCACGTGGAAGAGCTCTAGGCTTAAGAATAGTTCATTTCGAAAAAATTCTTTATCAAGTCCTAATATTTTAAACGAAATGAACACAAAAATGCTTGTTTCTGAAACACAAGATAGATTTTATCTATAAACATGTGTTATTAGGACGACAAGCATAAAGATTGAAAAAATAGAAAGGAAACATAAATACCTTAAAATACACATCAAATGTACAATCGTGACGAGCAAAAAATGACTAGACCAATGTCGCCATTCGATAAAGAGTAAAGAAGTGATTTACTGTTGCCAAAGTGAGTAATAAAAACCGTACTGCGTAATAGCAGTAATATATATATATAATAAAGATGAATTAAAATAGAATTATTGAAGAGAAATATTAAAGCATCCATAACAAACAAAAGTACAAAAGTATTCAAATACCAACAAGAAAATCTCAAGAAAATGTAAGTTAAAAATATAAAAATCCAGAAAATCAAACATTAAATTTTAAACAAATATATTAAAGAAAAATGAAATATCAATCAATAGAATGAAAGTGATGTAATAGTAAAATATTCAGGGGGCTACTACTATACATCAGCTTCATTACCACATTTCATTTATTGACCTTTTGTTCACAGTAGCAGGTCAATGATTGAAATGTGCTAATGAAGCTAATGTATAGTAGTAGCCTCCTGAAGATTTTACTATTGCATCAACTTCATTCTATTAATTGCTATTCCATTTTTCTTTAATATAAATGCTTTAAATTTAATGTTTGGTTTCCAGGATTTTCATTTTTATGACTGACATTTTCTTGAGATTTTCTTGTTGGTATTTGAATACTTTTATTTGTTATGGATGCTTTACTATTTCTCTTCAATAATTTCATTTTAATTCATCTTTATTATTTATAAATTTCATCGTATTTATATATTGCACTAGCGCAATAAGTAAATGTAATTTTAATTGTACCGTTTTTTAATAAATCTGTATTGTTAAAATTAGTAGTTTCATATGCTTCATATTTTATATTTAAACTCTTTGAGTATATATATATATATATATAAATAAAAATTGAAGGATTTTAATCGAAAATTATGCATAAATTACTGTATGTACAAAAAAACCCATCTCTAGCATATCTGTTATATATATATATATATATAATAGTTTGAAAGTCCAATGAAAGAAAAGTAAGAAGCTGCAATATTAAATATATATATATATATATATATATATTATATCCATATAGATTCCATAGACGCAATGAGAAAGTCCACTCCAGTTCAACTTTGAAATTTCTTTTGGTAATTTGATTCGAAAAAACTTTCTATCCGAAAAGCTATATATGTCAATAGATTGTTTATTTTACATTTCTCGTTCCATTAATTTTTATTACTTTTTAAAATGTTATAAATATTTGATCCTTATAACTGTTTAAGTCTGTTTAAAATTAATAGATTTCAGAATTCATGGATTGTAATATTCATACAGAATTTCATCCATATCGCTTGTTGTGATACCGTAACCACAAGTTCTCATACACACATACATACTAACACGCACACACATGCATACTAACACACACACATACATACTAACATACATGCACACACATACATACTAAACACACACACACACACACACACTAGAAGTCTGTACGGTCTAACATTTTAGACATTTATCTGACTCGGCCTAACCCGGCCTAACCAAACTCGAAGGCATTTTGAAAGTTAATGCCTGAACTCGACTTATAAAATATATGGCTCAGTTTGTCCCGATTCATACTGCTAGTTGTAGACATATCTAAAATGATAAATCCGAACCTTCTATGTTCCCAGGTTAATGTAGGTATTTCGAAATTTTCCTCTTCACACTGTAAACAATAATTTTTCACACATTTCATGTTATTATTCATTTTTAACTTTTCAAAACAAAACCTTCGTCCGACCTCCGAAATTTTATAAACTCAGTCCGAGCTCTGCATGCTCAAAACTCTACAAAAGCTCTATACGTATCCTCTGCCCGACTTGGCAGCTTAGATAAGTCTACACGGGCAACGGCAGTTAACTTTTAGAATGCGTGCGTGCATTCTCTTTCACTTTCATTTTCAATACAACATCTCCTAACAGGGTAGACATTGCAAGATATGTTTCTCCTGGGCAAAACGCCGGTATTTGAGGGTCAGTCGACAGTTCAGGCACAAATTCATCCACTTTTCACTTTATATATTTACACCAAATTAATTTTATACATTTTTTCAAATAATATATAATTAATTCGAAAGGTACTTGGTCGTAAATTATTCGGGTAGACACTGTCTATCCCGTCTCCACTGACTTTTCGCCACTACATATATACATACACACATACATACCTACATACACATAGTTACATACTGACACACACACGCTCACGCACATACACACAATCATACATACTCACACGCACATATCAGCCTAAATGCACATTTTTTTCGACTTCAGGGATACTTAAACAGTCTAAACCCGTTAAACTCAAATCGAAACACATTATTTTCACTATACCTTATACTATGTATATAAAGAAACAAATATACGTAAAATATCAGCGATCGTAAAGTATATGTGTAACATAACGGTACATAGAAAACATTATAGGTTCACAAAAGGGTAAGCAGAGATACTGTTTTAACTTACCACTTGTACAAGCTTTAAGGCTCCTTCAAATGATGCGGCACTTTTCAAATCCAAACTCACACCCGCAGGCATATCTGTGACTTGAAAAAACTAGTTTTTGCAGTTTTTATTACTAGTGTTGTAGCTACCTTCGCGGCACGGAAGTGTTGTTGAAAGCAAACACGGGGAGGCTTGCTCTCTACAGTTCGCAATCAGTACAAAAAAGCATGCAATTGCTTATCAGAAATGAAATTGGATTGTGTCGCTATCTCAGTGGCAAACAAATGCATAAAAAATATATACTATCTCAATGGCAAACATTTATCAATTCAGCTGTTGTGATCAGCAGGTTAAGTAAGAATAATCAAATTAATATGATTATGCACGTCAAGGGAGTTTCTAGGAGGAGGGATCATACCTCCCCCCATAATTACCCCATTGATTGTAGACAAATATTCCCTAACTCAGCGGAGTAGAGAGGTTAGGGTTCAGCTGAATGATTCCAAGTATTGTAACCTCTCATTCGATCGTGGACGCTTTTTCCCAGTTACTGGCTACTTATTTTCAACTTAGGCCACTGAATAAAATTTTAAAAAATCTGATGTGGGCAACACATGACTTTCCTTATATAATGCAATGAATTTACTATAATTACAGTTTAAGAAACTGTTATTCCTATAGTAGATACTTATATTCTTTCCAAGATATTGAATTTTCTTCAATTAGTCGTCATTTTCATTGATTTAGCGTCATTTTTATCCATTTGGCGAGATTTTTGTTAATTTGGCAACATTTCAAAATGGCGCCAAGTTGGCGACATTCCGCCAAATTCGTCGCCAAAATCATGCCAAGCGTTATGGACGGAGAAATAACTTATTCTTACAGCAGAAAAATGACTCTTGGCGTTCAAATACAATATTCAATCGGTCAGGAGAAAAGATACTCAAAGTATCTTTTCTCCTGAATGGAAGGAGCTAGTTCCACGAGAATGATGTCACTAAATTTATCGCTTGGTATTACATATGAAAAGTGAACATGTTTCTGAATAGGAAATATTTTGTTTTACTTTATATGACTTTCTGATAATTTTTTTGAAAAATGTGCAATATCTCGAGAACGGTTCGTGTTAGCGTTCTAAAATTTATGTCAATCGTTTTCTAATGAAAAATTACATAAGAAATGTCTATTTGCGTAACCTTATTAGCGGTTTTGATTTTTTGACGATTTTTTCAAAATTTCACTCTAAAATTTAGAGGAGTTCTGAACATTCGATTGCCTATGAAAACAAGAGACCTCCAGTATTTGCGGATTGTGATTTTTGTACCAAATTTCGTTCGAATCGGTCTATTCGTTCGTTAGTTATCGTCTCCACAGCCTCACTGACACACACACACACACACATACTTTCACACACACACACATACTGTAGTGCACCATTTGTAATGGCCGGGATGGCGCACTACTGTTGTGGTTCCCGCAAATCAAGGGAATCACCGCTGATGATGATCGTACTACGCATGGTCGCGGGGTGGCAGTGGAACATCGTCGGTCTTGTTTCGCGTTGTGTGATCGGTACTTGAACTAAAAGTTGAGAGGAGAATCGGTCGCTCGGGATGGGTGACCATTCTGGAAGTATAAGTAGACGGTGAGGGAGCTCATTCGTAGAACATCTGGAACTCACGGATATGGATTCTGGAAAACGGAAGTGGTGAATGTACTGCCTGGACGTATTTGAAGAAAGATGGAAAACCAACCACGGTTTTTAACTTAAATAGTTCTTTATTAAATTCCACATAATATATTTCAGAATCAAGATCATCTTCGTCCATTCATTTCATGCAGTCAGGTTAGAACAAACGCTCTGACTACTGAACCAAAACTCGTTAACCAAAATCTTCAAGGATCAAGTCATAGATTCGAAATAATCATCTCATCACTGTAATTACTTAGCTTGCTAAAAATCTTTAATTACATTTCGTTTAATTTAAAATATCAAGGAACTTTAGAATTCTTATCATGTTTGCCCGCTAGGCAAATCGCGACCTACCCCGTCCATGTCGCGTCGCCAATTAAAACTATTTACCGAAAACAGACTTAAGCATCTTTAATGTTATTACGCGTTCATGACGCAACTAAAAAGAGTTCCAATGTTAAAGAATATGAAATGCGAAGTACATGTACCAAAGCGCGGGACAAAACCCTACACCAAGGTTTGCCGAAACTGGCGGGAAAGATCAAAAAGGGCCGAATACAGAAATGGCGCTTTATCAATTTGGAATAAATTTCAAAGAACAAGTTTTAGAATCGAAAGTAAATTAGAATTTGCGGTAAGTTAAATTTTGAACGAAAACAACAATTAAACGAGGGCAAGCATTTCACAACATATCCCCGCCGCAAACGAGGATTTGTTCTGGTACAGAACAAAGACTAACCAAAAAAAACATTTTCCAAAAATGCCTAAAAAAAAAGCGGTGACATAAAAAAAACCAACAATTTCTTGGATAAAAAATATGCCACAAAATTTTCAACAAAAAAAAATTTAGGATCTGTTATGCAAATAGGATTGTCAAATGCAATCAATTCTCATTTCCTAAATAAGTGTATTTCTCAACCCAGAAATTCAACGAAAACAAGGATAGATGTGAAAAATTTGATTCATTCAATCTACATTTGTGTCCCATTCATACACGCATTTTCACCAAAGAAGTCCTTACATGCTAGATAAAAGTGAGGGGGTTGAGTTTTTTCAAATTTTCTTCAATGTGTTTAAATTCAAAAACTAAAAATCTTATCACTATTGCATATCAGATTTGGACATTGCGCAAAAAAAATCAATTTTAGAATAACCTAACCGGATGAGATGTTCTTAAAAAAAAAATATACCATATATATATATAATATAAGTAACAATATTCCATTTATACTAATATTACTTACATCCATTGAGATTTGTATTATTTTCAGACATCCTAATACTTACATACGATTTCCTTTCTTTACCTATTACAATTTATATTTACAATATCACATTAACGAAACTTAATATAATGATACATATTCATTTTAAAAAAATAACTAGCTGCAGCTAAAAAAAAAATAATTATATGTATACACAAAATATTTATATCACACAATATTTAAACACACGTCGTGCACGACAAAACATCAAACACAAATAAAAAAAAAGGTTTGGCTATGGCCAAAGTTCCAGAGGTGTGAGTACTCACGAAAATCAGACTTCCAAAAAAAATGTGAAAGTTCTTTTATATCTTCATAAAAAATTACAATTTTAAAATATTTTATTTTTCCTCAAAAAAAAAATTTCACTTTTTCACAAAAAAAAATTCGATTTAAACCTTTATACAGAAAAAATTCTTTACTTTAATAAAATTATTTTCAATTTTCTATTCTAAAATAAACAAAAAAAAATTAACTCATCTTCCTTTAAAAAAAAAAATGCAAGTGCGGAAAAAGAAAAAAAAATGTTCAGTGCACTATTATTTTTCTTGACGGAGACAAATGCTGAGACAGCTGCGAGAGTTGTGACGCCACATAGATTTCCTTTTCTTTTTTTTTTTCTTTGCAGACATGGTGCATGCTCCGAAATAAATTGGAAGAAAAAATTCTAATTACTGTAATTGATTCTTGTTCGAGGTCTCAAAGAATATGGTTGCACTGTTGGTGTACTTTGAGTACTTTGTGTACTCCTGATGTTGCTTGATGGTAGTGAAAAACTCGAATTTTGAAATTGGGGTATACCCTTCAAAAATCTGAAATTCTGACTTTTGAGAATTTCTTGTGCTCTTTTGATTTTAATTAAATCCACATACTCATCAGGACACCAATGTGGGATGTTGGTTGGTTCATGTTGTGCAATTATAATTTCTGATGAATTTAGTCCTTCGAAAGGGTCCACGGGTGGTAGTGTGTCATCAACCTCAGGTTGGTTCCTTTCTGGTATTCCAGGGACGTGAATCAGTCTATCCACATGTACTAGTTGAATGTCCTTGGGATTGTCAAGAGATGCAATCCTGAAATTGACTGGTGAAGTCTTCTCAATTACTCGGTATGGTCCTTTATTTGTATATGCCAGTTTTTTAGACAAGCCTGGCTTTATGACTGACGATGGGTAGTGTAAATAAACAATCTGACCAATTTGTATGTTTTTATCTTTAGCAGTCCTTGATCTCAGGTTTTCTTGTTTTTCTGCAGCTTGAGTCAGATGCTGAGAAATGGATTTGTATGTATGTTGCATTTGAGATTCTCTGTATTGAATGAATTGGTTATAGGACTGAAATGAAGGACCAGTTTGATCTGTCATCAAGTTATGTGGTAGTAGAATGTCAAATCCATACAAAGCAAACGCAGGTGTATCTCCTGTGCTTGTATGCGGTTGAGATCTGTATGCCATGAGTGCATATGGGAGACATTCATCCCAATTTGTATGGTTTTTGTTGACCAAATGAGAAAGTGATTGAAGGAGTGTTCTGTTGTATCTCTCAACAATGGCATCTGTTTGAGGATGATATGGAGTAGTGAAGTATTTCTTGATACCAAATGATTTGTATATCTCCTGGATTGCCTTAGAAGTGAAATTTGAACCTAAGTCTGTAATGAGTGTTTTCATTACACCAAATCTGGATATATATTGTTCTAATATGGAAATTATGGTTGATGTTTGGATGTTAGGAACTGGGAAAGCTTCACACCAACGAGTGAAGTAATCTGTCAAAATCACAATGTAAGAGTTTCCATTTATTGTATTTGGTAACTTTCCCAAACAATCCATGCCAACTGTCTGAAATGGTCTCTCAGGTATTGGAATTCTTTGCAGTTGTGCTAATGGAGATTTCATGTGACCTCTCTTGGCTATACATTGATGACAAGTGGAAATCATTTTATTAATGCCCGCTTTCAAATTTGGGACAAAAAAATCTTTCACGATTTTCGCCATGGTTTTGGATAGTCCGCAATGGGCTGAGTAAGCAGACGTGTGAAAAAATTGGAATAATTTTGGTATGAATATGCTCGGTACGACCAATCTGTTTTGGAGAGATGTTCTAGAATTTTGGATACTTATTTTATTTTGAGCATATAAGATATTTTTATGTATGTAGAAAAACACTTTTTTGTAGGTTGTAGGTTGAGCATTATTTTCGATTAATTTCTTAATTTCAATACAATGTGGATCAATTTTCTGTTGTTCAATTATTTCTTGTATCCAGTCTGCTGGTACCACATAAATTTTTGAATTGTTGTTATTAGGAGTATTCATTTCATTGATACCAATGTCAATTGAGCTTATGGGATGATCCATTACCTCTTGCTTTGATATTTTTGTTTCTTGTTTTGACATTTCAATGACTTGTTCTTCCATAATATTTTGTAAGTCATCGGCCATAGCGTTTAATTTGATGACATGGTTTCTTCTGAAATTTTTCATATCTTGATTTCCTTGCAAATCTAGAGCATCCAAATTACAAAGTAGTTGGGTTATTTCCTCTAATATATATGCTGTCAAAGCAAAATTTCGCGTTTCGTACATACTCTCAATTTTTTGATATAGTGTATTAATTTCCAGTTCAGCATCTTTGATGCGGTTCAAGTTTTTTAATTGGTTTTCCAGTGACAATTGTGTTTCACAAGCATCTTCATATAAATCTTCTGATTCAATGGATTCATCTGGTTCGTTATTTTTTTCTTTCTCAATTTTATCATTACTTGTACATGTTTGTGGGATTTGTTGTTCTTTGCTAATTTCTGAATTACAATTCCTTTGTATTTCTTGAGTAGGCAATTTGAAATTCGTATTAGCTTTTAATATGTTAGATTTACAAGTGTTTATGTTCGACTCGGGCGGTTTCTGGTTGTTTCTAGCATTAAACAGTTCTTCGAATTTTGCTCTTTCTTTTTGGTATTGCATTTCACCCGGTACCTTGAAATTCGAGTATTGATGATTATCATTTAACTCGTTTGTAGGGTAGTTATACATTTCTTGTTGGTAGTGAGGGTAGGGCTGTTCTGCCTCATATTGTGGATATTGGCTATTGTAAAAAGATTTATCTTGATTGTATTGTTTCTTATTTCTCTTGTTTTGATTGGATTTTTGTTTGTTTTTTCTTTTTCTGTTCCTAAATGGCTGCTCATACTCTTGTTGAAAATTGGCAAGCTCATTTTCTAAAAATTGGATATCTTGACAAGCTGCTCCTACGTTTTTTGAAAGTTCCTCATTATCATTTTCCAATTCTTTACAATAGTTTTTCAAATCACTTAACTCATTCTCATATGATTCAGCTTGTGCGATCCATTGTTTGTTTCCTACGTCAATTCTTTTTCCATTTTCTATGTGTAAATCTCTTAAACTTTGAATTTTTCTGTCTCTTTGTTCAATAATTTGTTGTAATTCATGAATCTTGTCTACGCATTGGTGTTTTTCACACTGGGTATTATTTAGGTCTCTCTGGACGGTTGATGATAAATTAGACGCAATGTTCTCTCTCTGTTGAGACTCTGTGTTTTGACATAAAATTTCATTTATATTTTCTGATGTGGGATTATCTTCCGAAATCTGTCGACTCAAATAGTCTGCTACTGAATTTAATTTTCCTTTGATGTGAATAATTTTAAAGTCATATTGCTGTAAGTTAGTTACTATTCGTGCAATTCTATTGGTAGGATCTTTGACCTTAATTGCATGTGATAATGCAAATTGGTCTGACACGACCTGAAATGTTCTGCCAGCTAGATAGTGTCGAAAATAGGAAACGGCCCATGATATGGCCAAAAGTTCTCTTTCGAAGATAGAATACTTCTGTTCAGCAGCTTTCAAAACTCTGCTTGCAAATTGTATGGGTTTAGGGAAATTGTTTTCATCCAATTGTGATAAAACTGCTCCAAGAGCGTATCCAGATGCATCGCAAAAAACTGTGAATGGTCGGTCAAAATCAGGGAGTTGTAAACAATTTTTGGATAAAAGTTCTAATTTGAGTTTATCAAAAACAGCTTGTTCTTTATTCGTCCATACAAAAGTGTTGATATCTTTAGTTAATGCAATTAATGGTTGTGCAGTTTTTGAAAAATCCGGAATAAATCTCCGATAAAATCCAACACATCCCAAAAAACTTCTTACATCCTTCTTAGATTGAGGAATTTTAAATTTATTTATTACTTCTAGGTTTTGTGTCATGGGTTGTACTGTACCTCTTGAAATTTTATGACCAAGGAATGCGATTGTAGTCTGTAAAAATTGGCATTTCTGGGGTTTTAACCTCAAATTGTGTTTGTCTAAACAAATAAATAATTTTTCCAGTTTCTGTAGGTTAGAATTTATGTCCAAGGATGGGACAAGTATATCATCCACATAACATAGAATATGTTCTTGCTCTAAAGGAGCTAAAACAATTGATAACAGCCTAATGAAAGCTTGGCAACTTGTGTTTAAGCCAAATGGTAATCTTAAGAATTCATAATGCTTATTTTCTGTAGTGAAAGCCAACCGGTGGGTGTCATTCGGATGTATTTTTATTTGATGAAATCCTGACGATAAATCCAGAGAAGTGAAGTAGTTCGCTTTTCCCAATGTTTCAATAGCTTCAGTCATGTTTGGAAGAGGGAAAACTGTCTGGATTGCTTTTGAATTGAGTTTCCTGAAATCAACGCAGAATCGATAAGACCCATCAGCTTTCTTAACCAATAAAACTGGTGAACTGTATGGCGAGGTGGACTCTTTAACTATGTTCGCCTTGATCATTTCTTCGATTTGTTCATCTCTTTTTTGTCTTAAATGTATAGGTGTTCTGTATGGTTTGCATTTAACAGGGTTGTTATCTGTCAATGGTACTCTGTGTAGGATTGTATCTGAGCCAGGTAAGTCAGATAAACAAAATGCAAAAATGTGTTTGTATTTCCATAGGAGTTCTTTCAGTCTCTTCAAATGTATTCTCGGTACCTTCTCTAAACTGAAATATGCGAAAAAGGTATCTTGACTCATTTGCATACTTTCTTCTTCCTTGTCCATTGCTGTTATAGGCATGTCAATTTGCTCTTGCGGTATTGACTCAATATAGCCTAATTTCTGACCTTTGTTAATAATAACAGATTCTTCTGATAAATTCATTACCTGTACTGGGATACCAGACACATACAATGGATTGTATTTGTAAATTGACTTAGCAGCGACTAAAGGTTTATCACTGTCCAGTGTAAAAGAATGTTCGAAAATAACTAAACTTGCTGCTTTTAATTCTTCTTTAGGATTGCCAAAAATAAACTTCTGCGATAACGGTGGTATCCTCATTTTTTGAGTAGCAAATATAGGTGTAGGTTCAATATACATTAGATTGTTTGGACTTATATTTTGTTCAACTTCTTGGTTGTGTTGTTCTATTATTCTTTTACTACAATTAATGACGATATTCCTACTGGATAAAAAATCCATTCCCAAAATGCCTTTGTAGCACTGTGATATGGGTTGTTTTGTTAAATGAAAAGTTATTTTATGTTCAGTTCCATTTATTACGGTTGGAAGTACAACCTTTTCTGTCAGATGCATAGTGTCTCCTGTTACTAAAGATACTGTAAATTGAGCTGGACTTATTTGTACTGTAAATGGTATCATTTGTAAAACATCTTTATGTATTAAACTAAGACATGCTCCTGTGTCGATGAGGAATGGAACACTTGTTCCAAAAATAGTAGCTTCAATTATGGGTGTTTTGCTTGGAATAATTTGTTCTTTTTGGGCAACACTAGTAGAACTTATATTGTTATCGACTGGGTCCAGTGCCACAATTCTTTCTTCAGGTACTTGTGTTATGGTGGTAGTCTGTACTCTTGTATTATTCCCATAATAATTTTTCTGATTGCCAGGTGTTTTAAAATTTGTCTTTGAATTTTCTATTGCCAACTGTTTAGGATACTGGATGTATTTTTGTTTTGGCTTATCCGTTATTCTTTTCGCTTGATTGTACTGTTTGGATCCTCTATTTTGGTAATTATTATATCTCGGTTTCTGTTTTGGGTGTCTCATTTGCTGATCACCTCTAACATTTTGTCTAAAAAAACAGTTCCGAGTAGTGTGTCCTCTTTTGCCGCATGTGTAACATGTGGGAATATTTTCATACTCATCAAATTCTTTATTTTTCATTTTTAAAGTTCTTAATTCTTTTTCCAAAAAATCTATCTTCCCCTGCATTTGTTGCATTTCTTCTGATTGTACCGAACTTGCAATTGCCGGTGTTTCGCACGGTTTAGGATTTATTGCCAGCCAAGCATTGTGTTCAAGAATGGCTGTGTTCTTTGCCTGTTCATAAGTTTTTGGATCGCTAGCAAGTACTGCTCTTTTGATATGTGTGGGAAGCTTATCAATTGTAATAGACAACAGAATTGTGTCTCGGATGTTTACAATCTCTTTGGTAGGGAAACACTCACCAAATGTTATCTCCATGTTGTCAAAAAAAGTCAATATGTCATGTGTTTTGTAACTTATGTTATTTAATTTCTGCCAATGGTTGGCAATTGACACACCAGTGCCAAATCTCAAGGATAGATTTTTGATAATTTGCTCGAAAGTTTCGCCGGTATTTAGCCTAAGAGCGATTGCTGCCTGTGAACTTAATTTGGTATTTAATGCGAAAATCTTTTCTTCTTCCTTCCACTGGAAGAAATTGGCAATGTTATTAAATTTGGTGACAAATTCTGAAAAGGATTCCCCTTCTGCTCCACCAAATGTGGGAATTAAATTTAAAGCGTTAGTTAAATTTGATGACATACTTTCTAAATGTATACAATATCACAATCAAACATAAATACAAGATAAACGTTTCAATAATGAATAAATAAAGACAAATTATTTAAGTATAGCAATTATTATCGACAATCTTAATTTCACTTTTAATCGATGTATCATTCACTTTTTTTTTCTCTCTTTTTTTCTAAAGACTTACCTTTCTATAGGTATTTATCACATGCATTCATCGGATTGCCTAAGAAATATTATCACTCTTTTCTTTTTTTTTACCACCTTAAAAAAAACATATCATTTTTTTCTTTTTTTTTTAAATCACAATTTTGTTGCACTTCTGAAAAAAAAGGAATTTATTCTGCTTTTCGAAGACTCGGGAATCGACCTTCCGATGTCAACGTATACTTAACATAGCTGATGATATTTTGCATGTTTTTCTCCAGGAACGGTAAATATAACCTTTATTGCAGGCTTGGATGTCGACGGCACCATTTGTAGTGCACCATTTGTAATGGCCGGGATGGCGCACTACTGTTGTGGTTCCCGCAAATCAAGGGAATCACCGCTGATGATGATCGTACTACGCATGGTCGCGGGGTGGCAGTGGAACATCGTCGGTCTTGTTTCGCGTTGTGTGATCGGTACTTGAACTAAAAGTTGAGAGGAGAATCGGTCGCTCGGGATGGGTGACCATTCTGGAAGTATAAGTAGACGGTGAGGGAGCTCATTCGTAGAACATCTGGAACTCACGGATATGGATTCTGGAAAACGGAAGTGGTGAATGTACTGCCTGGACGTATTTGAAGAAAGATGGAAAACCAACCACGGTTTTTAACTTAAATAGTTCTTTATTAAATTCCACATAATATATTTCAGAATCAAGATCATCTTCGTCCATTCATTTCATGCAGTCAGGTTAGAACAAACGCTCTGACTACTGAACCAAAACTCGTTAACCAAAATCTTCAAGGATCAAGTCATAGATTCGAAATAATCATCTCATCACTGTAATTACTCAGCTTGCTAAAAATCTTTAATTACATTTCGTTTAATTTAAAATATCAAGGAACTTTAGAATTCTTATCATGTTTGCCCGCTAGGCAAATCGCGACCTACCCCGTCCATGTCGCGTCGCCAATTAAAACTATTTACCGAAAACAGACTTAAGCATCTTTAATGTTATTACGCGTTCATGACGCAACTAAAAAGAGTTCCAATGTTAAAGAATATGAAATGCGAAGTACATGTACCAAAGCGCGGGACAAAACCCTACACCAAGGTTTGCCGAAACTGGCGGGAAAGATCAAAAAGGGCCGAATACAGAAATGGCGCTTTATCAATTTGGAATAAATTTCAAAGAACAAGTTTTAGAATCGAAAGTAAATTAGAATTTGCGGTAAGTTAAATTTTGAACGAAAACAACAATTAAACGAGGGCAAGCATTTCACAACATATCCCCGCCGCAAACGAGGATTTGTTCTGGTACAGAACAAAGACTAACCAAAAAAAACATTTTCCAAAAATGCCTAAAAAAAAAGCGGTGACATAAAAAAAACCAACAATTTCTTGGATAAAAAATATGCCACAAAATTTTCAACAAAAAAAAATTTAGGATCTGTTATGCAAATAGGATTGTCAAATGCAATCAATTCTCATTTCCTAAATAAGTGTATTTCTCAACCCAGAAATTCAACGAAAACAAGGATAGATGTGAAAAATTTGATTCATTCAATCTACATTTGTGTCCCATTCATACACGCATTTTCACCAAAGAAGTCCTTACATGCTAGATAAAAGTGAGGGGGTTGAGTTTTTTCAAATTTTCTTCAATGTGTTTAAATTCAAAAACTAAAAATCTTATCACTATTGCATATCAGATTGTCATGAACATTGCGCAAAAAAAATCAATTTTAGAATAACCTAACCGGATGAGATGTTCTTAAAAAAAAAATATACCATATATATATATAATATAAGTAACAATATTCCATTTATACTAATATTACTTACATCCATTGAGATTTGTATTATTTTCAGACATCCTAATACTTACATACGATTTCCTTTCTTTACCTATTACAATTTATATTTACAATATCACATTAACGAAACTTAATATAATGATACATATTCATTTTAAAAAAATAACTAGCTGCAGCTAAAAAAAAAATAATTATATGTATACACAAAATATTTATATCACACAATATTTAAACACACGTCGTGCACGACAAAACATCAAACACAAATAAAAAAAAAGGTTTGGCTATGGCCAAAGTTCCAGAGGTGTGAGTACTCACGAAAATCAGACTTCCAAAAAAAATGTGAAAGTTCTTTTATATCTTCATAAAAAATTACAATTTTAAAATATTTTATTTTTCCTCAAAAAAAAAATTTCACTTTTTCACAAAAAAAAATTCGATTTAAACCTTTATACAGAAAAAATTCTTTACTTTAATAAAATTATTTTCAATTTTCTATTCTAAAATAAACAAAAAAAAATTAACTCATCTTCCTTTAAAAAAAAAAATGCAAGTGCGGAAAAAGAAAAAAAAATGTTCAGTGCACTATTATTTTTCTTGACGGAGACAAATGCTGAGACAGCTGCGAGAGTTGTGACGCCACATAGATTTCCTTTTCTTTTTTTTTTTCTTTGCAGACATGGTGCATGCTCCGAAATAAATTGGAAGAAAAAATTCTAATTACTGTAATTGATTCTTGTTCGAGGTCTCAAAGAATATGGTTGCACTGTTGGTGTACTTTGAGTACTTTGTGTACTCCTGATGTTGCTTGATGGTAGTGAAAAACTCGAATTTTGAAATTGGGGTATACCCTTCAAAAATCTGAAATTCTGACTTTTGAGAATTTCTTGTGCTCTTTTGATTTTAATTAAATCCACATACTCATCAGGACACCAATGTGGGATGTTGGTTGGTTCATGTTGTGCAATTATAATTTCTGATGAATTTAGTCCTTCGAAAGGGTCCACGGGTGGTAGTGTGTCATCAACCTCAGGTTGGTTCCTTTCTGGTATTCCAGGGACGTGAATCAGTCTATCCACATGTACTAGTTGAATGTCCTTGGGATTGTCAAGAGATGCAATCCTGAAATTGACTGGTGAAGTCTTCTCAATTACTCGGTATGGTCCTTTATTTGTATATGCCAGTTTTTTAGACAAGCCTGGCTTTATGACTGACGATGGGTAGTGTAAATAAACAATCTGACCAATTTGTATGTTTTTATCTTTAGCAGTCCTTGATCTCAGGTTTTCTTGTTTTTCTGCAGCTTGAGTCAGATGCTGAGAAATGGATTTGTATGTATGTTGCATTTGAGATTCTCTGTATTGAATGAATTGGTTATAGGACTGAAATGAAGGACCAGTTTGATCTGTCATCAAGTTATGTGGTAGTAGAATGTCAAATCCATACAAAGCAAACGCAGGTGTATCTCCTGTGCTTGTATGCGGTTGAGATCTGTATGCCATGAGTGCATATGGGAGACATTCATCCCAATTTGTATGGTTTTTGTTGACCAAATGAGAAAGTGATTGAAGGAGTGTTCTGTTGTATCTCTCAACAATGGCATCTGTTTGAGGATGATATGGAGTAGTGAAGTATTTCTTGATACCAAATGATTTGTATATCTCCTGGATTGCCTTAGAAGTGAAATTTGAACCTAAGTCTGTAATGAGTGTTTTCATTACACCAAATCTGGATATATATTGTTCTAATATGGAAATTATGGTTGATGTTTGGATGTTAGGAACTGGGAAAGCTTCACACCAACGAGTGAAGTAATCTGTCAAAATCACAATGTAAGAGTTTCCATTTATTGTATTTGGTAACTTTCCCAAACAATCCATGCCAACTGTCTGAAATGGTCTCTCAGGTATTGGAATTCTTTGCAGTTGTGCTAATGGAGATTTCATGTGACCTCTCTTGGCTATACATTGATGACAAGTGGAAATCATTTTATTAATGCCCGCTTTCAAATTTGGGACAAAAAAATCTTTCACGATTTTCGCCATGGTTTTGGATAGTCCGCAATGGGCTGAGTAAGCAGACGTGTGAAAAAATTGGAATAATTTTGGTATGAATATGCTCGGTACGACCAATCTGTTTTGGAGAGATGTTCTAGAATTTTGGATACTTATTTTATTTTGAGCATATAAGATATTTTTATGTATGTAGAAAAACACTTTTTTGTAGGTTGTAGGTTGAGCATTATTTTCGATTAATTTCTTAATTTCAATACAATGTGGATCAATTTTCTGTTGTTCAATTATTTCTTGTATCCAGTCTGCTGGTACCACATAAATTTTTGAATTGTTGTTATTAGGAGTATTCATTTCATTGATACCAATGTCAATTGAGCTTATGGGATGATCCATTACCTCTTGCTTTGATATTTTTGTTTCTTGTTTTGACATTTCAATGACTTGTTCTTCCATAATATTTTGTAAGTCATCGGCCATAGCGTTTAATTTGATGACATGGTTTCTTCTGAAATTTTTCATATCTTGATTTCCTTGCAAATCTAGAGCATCCAAATTACAAAGTAGTTGGGTTATTTCCTCTAATATATATGCTGTCAAAGCAAAATTTCGCGTTTCGTACATACTCTCAATTTTTTGATATAGTGTATTAATTTCCAGTTCAGCATCTTTGATGCGGTTCAAGTTTTTTAATTGGTTTTCCAGTGACAATTGTGTTTCACAAGCATCTTCATATAAATCTTCTGATTCAATGGATTCATCTGGTTCGTTATTTTTTTCTTTCTCAATTTTATCATTACTTGTACATGTTTGTGGGATTTGTTGTTCTTTGCTAATTTCTGAATTACAATTCCTTTGTATTTCTTGAGTAGGCAATTTGAAATTCGTATTAGCTTTTAATATGTTAGATTTACAAGTGTTTATGTTCGACTCGGGCGGTTTCTGGTTGTTTCTAGCATTAAACAGTTCTTCGAATTTTGCTCTTTCTTTTTGGTATTGCATTTCACCCGGTACCTTGAAATTCGAGTATTGATGATTATCATTTAACTCGTTTGTAGGGTAGTTATACATTTCTTGTTGGTAGTGAGGGTAGGGCTGTTCTGCCTCATATTGTGGATATTGGCTATTGTAAAAAGATTTATCTTGATTGTATTGTTTCTTATTTCTCTTGTTTTGATTGGATTTTTGTTTGTTTTTTCTTTTTCTGTTCCTAAATGGCTGCTCATACTCTTGTTGAAAATTGGCAAGCTCATTTTCTAAAAATTGGATATCTTGACAAGCTGCTCCTACGTTTTTTGAAAGTTCCTCATTATCATTTTCCAATTCTTTACAATAGTTTTTCAAATCACTTAACTCATTCTCATATGATTCAGCTTGTGCGATCCATTGTTTGTTTCCTACGTCAATTCTTTTTCCATTTTCTATGTGTAAATCTCTTAAACTTTGAATTTTTCTGTCTCTTTGTTCAATAATTTGTTGTAATTCATGAATCTTGTCTACGCATTGGTGTTTTTCACACTGGGTATTATTTAGGTCTCTCTGGACGGTTGATGATAAATTAGACGCAATGTTCTCTCTCTGTTGAGACTCTGTGTTTTGACATAAAATTTCATTTATATTTTCTGATGTGGGATTATCTTCCGAAATCTGTCGACTCAAATAGTCTGCTACTGAATTTAATTTTCCTTTGATGTGAATAATTTTAAAGTCATATTGCTGTAAGTTAGTTACTATTCGTGCAATTCTATTGGTAGGATCTTTGACCTTAATTGCATGTGATAATGCAAATTGGTCTGACACGACCTGAAATGTTCTGCCAGCTAGATAGTGTCGAAAATAGGAAACGGCCCATGATATGGCCAAAAGTTCTCTTTCGAAGATAGAATACTTCTGTTCAGCAGCTTTCAAAACTCTGCTTGCAAATTGTATGGGTTTAGGGAAATTGTTTTCATCCAATTGTGATAAAACTGCTCCAAGAGCGTATCCAGATGCATCGCAAAAAACTGTGAATGGTCGGTCAAAATCAGGGAGTTGTAAACAATTTTTGGATAAAAGTTCTAATTTGAGTTTATCAAAAACAGCTTGTTCTTTATTCGTCCATACAAAAGTGTTGATATCTTTAGTTAATGCAATTAATGGTTGTGCAGTTTTTGAAAAATCCGGAATAAATCTCCGATAAAATCCAACACATCCCAAAAAACTTCTTACATCCTTCTTAGATTGAGGAATTTTAAATTTATTTATTACTTCTAGGTTTTGTGTCATGGGTTGTACTGTACCTCTTGAAATTTTATGACCAAGGAATGCGATTGTAGTCTGTAAAAATTGGCATTTCTGGGGTTTTAACCTCAAATTGTGTTTGTCTAAACAAATAAATAATTTTTCCAGTTTCTGTAGGTTAGAATTTATGTCCAAGGATGGGACAAGTATATCATCCACATAACATAGAATATGTTCTTGCTCTAAAGGAGCTAAAACAATTGATAACAGCCTAATGAAAGCTTGGCAACTTGTGTTTAAGCCAAATGGTAATCTTAAGAATTCATAATGCTTATTTTCTGTAGTGAAAGCCAACCGGTGGGTGTCATTCGGATGTATTTTTATTTGATGAAATCCTGACGATAAATCCAGAGAAGTGAAGTAGTTCGCTTTTCCCAATGTTTCAATAGCTTCAGTCATGTTTGGAAGAGGGAAAACTGTCTGGATTGCTTTTGAATTGAGTTTCCTGAAATCAACGCAGAATCGATAAGACCCATCAGCTTTCTTAACCAATAAAACTGGTGAACTGTATGGCGAGGTGGACTCTTTAACTATGTTCGCCTTGATCATTTCTTCGATTTGTTCATCTCTTTTTTGTCTTAAATGTATAGGTGTTCTGTATGGTTTGCATTTAACAGGGTTGTTATCTGTCAATGGTACTCTGTGTAGGATTGTATCTGAGCCAGGTAAGTCAGATAAACAAAATGCAAAAATGTGTTTGTATTTCCATAGGAGTTCTTTCAGTCTCTTCAAATGTATTCTCGGTACCTTCTCTAAACTGAAATATGCGAAAAAGGTATCTTGACTCATTTGCATACTTTCTTCTTCCTTGTCCATTGCTGTTATAGGCATGTCAATTTGCTCTTGCGGTATTGACTCAATATAGCCTAATTTCTGACCTTTGTTAATAATAACAGATTCTTCTGATAAATTCATTACCTGTACTGGGATACCAGACACATACAATGGATTGTATTTGTAAATTGACTTAGCAGCGACTAAAGGTTTATCACTGTCCAGTGTAAAAGAATGTTCGAAAATAACTAAACTTGCTGCTTTTAATTCTTCTTTAGGATTGCCAAAAATAAACTTCTGCGATAACGGTGGTATCCTCATTTTTTGAGTAGCAAATATAGGTGTAGGTTCAATATACATTAGATTGTTTGGACTTATATTTTGTTCAACTTCTTGGTTGTGTTGTTCTATTATTCTTTTACTACAATTAATGACGATATTCCTACTGGATAAAAAATCCATTCCCAAAATGCCTTTGTAGCACTGTGATATGGGTTGTTTTGTTAAATGAAAAGTTATTTTATGTTCAGTTCCATTTATTACGGTTGGAAGTACAACCTTTTCTGTCAGATGCATAGTGTCTCCTGTTACTAAAGATACTGTAAATTGAGCTGGACTTATTTGTACTGTAAATGGTATCATTTGTAAAACATCTTTATGTATTAAACTAAGACATGCTCCTGTGTCGATGAGGAATGGAACACTTGTTCCAAAAATAGTAGCTTCAATTATGGGTGTTTTGCTTGGAATAATTTGTTCTTTTTGGGCAACACTAGTAGAACTTATATTGTTATCGACTGGGTCCAGTGCCACAATTCTTTCTTCAGGTACTTGTGTTATGGTGGTAGTCTGTACTCTTGTATTATTCCCATAATAATTTTTCTGATTGCCAGGTGTTTTAAAATTTGTCTTTGAATTTTCTATTGCCAACTGTTTAGGATACTGGATGTATTTTTGTTTTGGCTTATCCGTTATTCTTTTCGCTTGATTGTACTGTTTGGATCCTCTATTTTGGTAATTATTATATCTCGGTTTCTGTTTTGGGTGTCTCATTTGCTGATCACCTCTAACATTTTGTCTAAAAAAACAGTTCCGAGTAGTGTGTCCTCTTTTGCCGCATGTGTAACATGTGGGAATATTTTCATACTCATCAAATTCTTTATTTTTCATTTTTAAAGTTCTTAATTCTTTTTCCAAAAAATCTATCTTCCCCTGCATTTGTTGCATTTCTTCTGATTGTACCGAACTTGCAATTGCCGGTGTTTCGCACGGTTTAGGATTTATTGCCAGCCAAGCATTGTGTTCAAGAATGGCTGTGTTCTTTGCCTGTTCATAAGTTTTTGGATCGCTAGCAAGTACTGCTCTTTTGATATGTGTGGGAAGCTTATCAATTGTAATAGACAACAGAATTGTGTCTCGGATGTTTACAATCTCTTTGGTAGGGAAACACTCACCAAATGTTATCTCCATGTTGTCAAAAAAAGTCAATATGTCATGTGTTTTGTAACTTATGTTATTTAATTTCTGCCAATGGTTGGCAATTGACACACCAGTGCCAAATCTCAAGGATAGATTTTTGATAATTTGCTCGAAAGTTTCGCCGGTATTTAGCCTAAGAGCGATTGCTGCCTGTGAACTTAATTTGGTATTTAATGCGAAAATCTTTTCTTCTTCCTTCCACTGGAAGAAATTGGCAATGTTATTAAATTTGGTGACAAATTCTGAAAAGGATTCCCCTTCTGCTCCACCAAATGTGGGAATTAAATTTAAAGCGTTAGTTAAATTTGATGACATACTTTCTAAATGTATACAATATCACAATCAAACATAAATACAAGATAAACGTTTCAATAATGAATAAATAAAGACAAATTATTTAAGTATAGCAATTATTATCGACAATCTTAATTTCACTTTTAATCGATGTATCATTCACTTTTTTTTTCTCTCTTTTTTTCTAAAGACTTACCTTTCTATAGGTATTTATCACATGCATTCATCGGATTGCCTAAGAAATATTATCACTCTTTTCTTTTTTTTTACCACCTTAAAAAAAACATATCATTTTTTTCTTTTTTTTTTAAATCACAATTTTGTTGCACTTCTGAAAAAAAAGGAATTTATTCTGCTTTTCGAAGACTCGGGAATCGACCTTCCGATGTCAACGTATACTTAACATAGCTGATGATATTTTGCATGTTTTTCTCCAGGAACGGTAAATATAACCTTTATTGCAGGCTTGGATGTCGACGGCACCATTTGTAGTGCACCATTTGTAATGGCCGGGATGGCGCACTACTGTTGTGGTTCCCGCAAATCAAGGGAATCACCGCTGATGATGATCGTACTACGCATGGTCGCGGGGTGGCAGTGGAACATCGTCGGTCTTGTTTCGCGTTGTGTGATCGGTACTTGAACTAAAAGTTGAGAGGAGAATCGGTCGCTCGGGATGGGTGACCATTCTGGAAGTATAAGTAGACGGTGAGGGAGCTCATTCGTAGAACATCTGGAACTCACGGATATGGATTCTGGAAAACGGAAGTGGTGAATGTACTGCCTGGACGTATTTGAAGAAAGATGGAAAACCAACCACGGTTTTTAACTTAAATAGTTCTTTATTAAATTCCACATAATATATTTCAGAATCAAGATCATCTTCGTCCATTCATTTCATGCAGTCAGGTTAGAACAAACGCTCTGACTACTGAACCAAAACTCGTTAACCAAAATCTTCAAGGATCAAGTCATAGATTCGAAATAATCATCTCATCACTGTAATTACTCAGCTTGCTAAAAATCTTTAATTACATTTCGTTTAATTTAAAATATCAAGGAACTTTAGAATTCTTATCATGTTTGCCCGCTAGGCAAATCGCGACCTACCCCGTCCATGTCGCGTCGCCAATTAAAACTATTTACCGAAAACAGACTTAAGCATCTTTAATGTTATTACGCGTTCATGACGCAACTAAAAAGAGTTCCAATGTTAAAGAATATGAAATGCGAAGTACATGTACCAAAGCGCGGGACAAAACCCTACACCAAGGTTTGCCGAAACTGGCGGGAAAGATCAAAAAGGGCCGAATACAGAAATGGCGCTTTATCAATTTGGAATAAATTTCAAAGAACAAGTTTTAGAATCGAAAGTAAATTAGAATTTGCGGTAAGTTAAATTTTGAACGAAAACAACAATTAAACGAGGGCAAGCATTTCACAACAATACTTTCACACGCACACACATACTTTCACGCACATACACATACTTTCACACACACACACACAGACATCACTTCAAAAATGCTTGATTCGTGATCAGGGATGCTTGAAACATGTTCTCCTGTCGAAAACTTGAATTCGAATTTTCGACCCCGTCACAATACTTTCCGTATACATTATGTATATAAGGAAAGTAAAAATCTGATGTGGGCAGCACATGACTTTACTTATATAATGCGATGAATTTACTACTTTTACAGTAAAAAAATCTAATGTGGGCAACACATGACTTTCCTTATGAAATGTAATGAATTTACTACTTTTACAGTAAAAAAAATAAGTTTTTCTTATAGTAGATACTAATATTCTTTCCAAGATATTGAATTTTTGACAATCAATCGTCATTTTCATTGATTTGACGTCCTTTTTATCCATTTGGCGAGATTTTCGTTAATTTGGCAACATTTCAAAAAGTCGCTAAGTTGGCGACATTCCGCCAAATTCGTCGTCAAAATCTCGCCAAGCGTTATGCACTAAGAAATAAGTTATACTTACAACAGATAAATGACTGGCGTTCAAATACAAATGTATTACTCAAAGTATCTTTTTTCATGAATGGAACGAGCTAGATCCACGAGAATGATGTCACCCAATTTATCGCATGGTATTACATATGAAAAGTGAACATGTTTCTCAAAAGTAATATATATTTTTTTTTATATGATTTTTTGATAATTTTGTTTTGAAAAATGTACAATTTCTAGAGAACGGTTCATGCTAGCGTTCTAAAATTTATGTCAATCGTTTTCTAATGAAAAATTACATAAGAAATGTCTATTTGCGTAATTTTATTAGAGGTTTTTATTTTTTGATGATTTTTTCAAAATTTCACTCGAAAATTTAGGGGGGTTCTGAACATCCGATTGCGTATAAAAACAATAGGTTTCCAGTATTCACGGATTATAACTTTTGTACCAAATTTCGTTCGAATCAGTCCATTCGTTTGTCAGTTATCGTCTCCACAGTCTCTCTGACTCACCCACACCCATCCACACACACACACACACACACACACACAGACATCACCTCACAAATATTCGATTCGTGATCAGGGATGCTTGAAACGTGCTCTCCCGTCGAAAACTCGAATTCGAATTTTCGACCCCGTCACAATACTTTCCTTATATATTATTGTATATAAGGAAAGTAAAAAAAGTGGTTTCTTGATATAGTTACATTAAAGTATTGCTATTAGAATATTAATGATGATAAAGAAAGGAAGATTTGTGGTGAAGAGAATATAGTAAATAAGTGAAACATTAGATGAGTTGAAAGGGAATGCCTATCCCCCCCCCCCTCTCTGCTATTGGAAATTTATAGCTTCACAACTGAGCGTGGCTGTGGGAGACATTTATTAATTTAAGACAAAATTAAAGCTATTTTAGCCAATTTCTCCCTTTTAAATTTTCATCTAATAATCTTTATTTTTAATTTAAAGCCTAAGCCCTAATTTAGCATTTTGTTATTTATACTACAATATAAAATACATTTTATTGTTATGGTATATCATTTTTTTTTCCCCTTACAACAGGCGTTTTTGAGGTTCATTTTGTAAATTTCGCTCAAAGCATCTAAATAAAGTTTCGCTATCGGGCTACATAACCAAAAAATCTGATGTGGGCAACACATGACTTTCCTTATATAACGTAATGAATTTACCACTTTTACAGTAAAATAAATAGGTTTTTCATAAATAATATAGATACTAATATTCTTTCCAAGATATTGAATTTTCGACAATTAGTCGTCATTTCATTGATTTAGCGTCATTTTTATCCATTTGGCGAGATTTTCGTTAATTTGTCAACATTTCAAAAAGTCGCCAAGTTGGCGACATTCCGCCAAAATTCGTCGCCAAAATCTCGCCAAGCATAATAGACAAAGAAATAAGTTATTCTTACAGCAGATAAATGAATATTGGCGTTCAAATACAAAAGTATTACTCAAAGTATCTTTTTTCATGAATGGAACGAGCTAGATCCACGAGAATGATGTCATCCAATATATCGCATGGTATTACTGAAAAGTGAACATGTCTCTCAAAAGGAAATATATATTTTTTTTATTTTATATGACTTTCTGATAATTCTTTTGAAAAATGTGCAATATCTCGAGAACGGTTCATGTTAGCGTTCTAAAATTTATGTCAATCGTTTTCTAATGAAAAATTACACAAGAAATGTCTATATGCGTAACTTTATTAGTGGTTTTGATTTTTTTAATATTTTTTACAAATTTCATTTGAAAATTTAAGGGTGCTCTTAACATTCGATTGTGTATAAAAACAATAGGCTTCCAGTGTTTACGGATTGTGATTTTTGTACCAAATTTGGATCGAATCGGTCCATTCGTTTGTCAGTTATCGTCTTCACAGACTCTCTCTCACACACACATATACTTTCACACACACACAGACATCACTTCAAAAATGTTTGATTCTTGATCAGGGATGCTTGAAACGTGCTCTCCCGTCGAAAACTCGATTTCGAATTTTCGTCCCTGTCACAATACTTTCCTTATACAATATGTATATAAGGAAAGTAATAGGATTTTCTTATAGTAGATACTAATATTCTAACCAAGATATTGAATTTTCGACAATTAGTCGTCATTTTCATTGATTTAGCATCATTTTTATCCATTTGGCGAGATTTTCATTAATTCGGCAACATTTCAAAAAAGTCGCCAAGTTGGCGACAATCCGCCAAATTCGTCGCCAAAATCTCGCCAAGAGTTATGCACTAAGAGAAAAGTTACTCTTACAGCAGATAAATGACTATTGGCGTTCTAATACAAAAGTATTATTCAAAGTATATTTTTTCATGAATGGAACGAGCTAGATCCACGAGAATGATGTCACTCAATTTATCGCATGGTATTACATATGAAAAGTGAACATGTTTCTCAATAGGAAATTTTTTTTTTTTTATGTGACTTTTTCATAATTTTTTTGAAAAATGTACAATATCGTGAGAACGGTTCATGTTAGCGTTCTAAAATTTATGCCAATCGTTTTCTAATGAAAAATTACATAAGAAATGTCTATTTGCGTAACTTTAGCGGTTTTGATTTTTTAACGATTTTTTCAAAATTTCATTTGAAAATTTAGGGGGGTTCTGAACATTCGATCACGTATAAAAACAATAGGCTTCCAGTGTTTACGGATTGTGATTTTTGTACCAAATTTGGTTCGAATCGGTCCATTCGTTCGTCAGTTATCGTCTCCACAGACTCACCTACACACACACACACACACACACACATACTTTCACACACACACACACAGACATCACTTCAAAAATGTTTGATTCGTGATCAGGGATGCTTGAAACGTGCTCTCCCGTCGAAAACTCGAATTCGAATTTTCAACCCCGTCACAATACTTTCCTTATACATTATGTATATAAGGAAAGTAATTACACTTTCTGCTGCAACTGCTTACTAACACATAAAACAAATTTTAGTTGGTATAGAGGGCTTAGAGTGGAAACCAGTTCCACTAATAAGTGGAAAGAAACTCTACTAATTATTTGGTGCTGCCATCTACGTTTTAAACTCTAAATGATTTTACCAGTACGATACAATAATATATCTGTCTCCTACTAAACAAGAGTCGGCAACCTTTTTGAACTTAAAAAGAGCATTCGACTTTTGAATGCTTTGAATTTCTCTGAATGCCTGAGATATGTGAAAAATATCAATAAAACTCTTACGAAATTCTATTTTGTAATTTTAGAAATTATTTAAAATTCGGAATAAAGGATGTGTGAAATCTTAAATCTTCGGAAAGGAAATATTTCGATTATTATTGCAACAAATTGTTTATTACAAATTAGATCGCATTGCATTAATGCGAATTAATTTGACTTTGGTCATTGTGCAAATGCATTTTGGACCAAGCTGAATTTTTAAAATTGTGTAAATAATATTGAATTTAATAGAGATATTACACATAAAGGCCCGGCCCCCCGAACGTCCAATTCGCTGCTCAAGTCTTCGGACGAGCCGGTCGTTCTGGGTTTTCGACATAAAGGCCCGGCCCGACCGTCCAAACAGTTACCTTACACCTTTCTGGTAGGTCGGACGGTCTGGGTTTCAACATAAAGGCCCGGCCGACCAAATGGCTACTCATGTCCTTGTCGACGAGTCGGTCGGTCTGGGTCTTCAACATAAAGGCTGCGATAGCAAATGCACAAACAAAATTAAATTATTTAAATTGGAACAAAATTGAAAGAAATGAAGTGTAATTTGCATTCTGCAGCGCCGACTTTATGGATTCGAGACAATTTGTGTACCCCCAATAATTTTTTTGTGGTTTGCTTCACACCCCTAATATTTTTGTGCTTGTTTAGTGGGGAAAATGTATGCATATGTGCACAAATTTTGTTTCAATTTTTCATTACTCATTTCCTGTGTATTTTTACATGGTGTCGCCAAAAGATTGAAACGCGCTTTAATTCTTTACCTGTTGGAGATAAGTGGGCAATGTAAATTGCAAAAATGTTGAAAGTAAGGTAGGAAATAAGACTACGTTAATGAAATAGTCCTCCCATTAATCTTCAAAAAGTTACACTTTTTACATTTTTATATGACCCCCTTAGACAAATTTGTTTAATCAGCAAATGTTTATTTTTAATGCAACTAGATTATTAAAAAAACCCGCATAACTGTAGCTTTAAAATTGAGCGAGTTATATTTAATTGAGAATTGAACATTGTGAATGGAATGGGGACCCTATATCAAATTAGAAATGTAAATTTGTGACATATCACAAAAAAGATAAAACTGGATGATAATACATAGGATACCCAACCGAGTAGTGAGTACCACTGCTTTATATGATCTCTGTCTGTGTAATGCTTTATTTAGATGCATTTGTGATAAAAATTTTGACACATATTAACGTATTTTTGATCTAAACAATTTCCAGCATGAATTGTTTATGATCCCTATTTTCACTGATGAAACAGCCTTTCACATGGTACAGAAAAGTGACATAAGTCAGATTTTTGCCTTTATCATAATTCAGTTGATTTTAAAGATACAGATATGTGGGTTTTATTTTTAATGTTCTTCTTGCATTAAAAATAAATATTTTCTGAATGACCAAATTTGTCTAAGGGGGTCATATAAAAATTTGAAAAGTGTAACTTTTTGAAAATTAATGGGATGACTATTTCATTAACGTAGTGTTATTTCCTACCTTACTTTCAACATTTTTGCAATTTACATTGCCCACTTATCTCCAACAGGTAAAGAATTAAAGCGCGTTTCAATCCTTTTGGGACACCCTGTATAAAGTCGCGTGTATAGAAATTTACCCCTCACACTGTTTACTGTATTCTGAATACAAGACTTTAATTCAGAAATTATTCAAAGAGAAAATTGTTGGCATTTTCAATATTGGTAAAAAATAAATAAATTTTACCTAAAAATAAATTTTACCTTATTTATTATTTTTATAAAGATAATTGAATTCAAAATTCATACAGTAACTATATATTGTATATAATAATGTTGCTTGCGCCTACAAAAGCAAAATAAATTAAACACGAGAGAAAAAAATATTTTCCTGTTCTAAACTATAATTTGCTTCCTTTTAACATTTCATACGTCTTATTGTGCCAGATAATCTGACTGAATAAAATTTTAATTCGGCTTAGATCCTTTTTTCGAAATGCATGAATCATTCACTTTAAAATTTCCGTAACCCCCAATATTTTTGAAGTCGACGCTTATGTTTGTCTTTCAGATTGATATCTTGCATGATGATATCTTGTAATAGATGTTCCTTTATTTCACCCAAAGTAACATCAGATGGCAGCACTGATGCAGATTTAAAATGTTTTAATTCTTTACGAAACAGACAGAAAGTAGCTTTCTGCAGGGGGGACCGTAAAAGCGATGCGCAATGCGACACCTGTTTTCGGAATCTGCGCATGACGTCATCATCGAGTCAAAATTTCTCGATTGCTTGATGCTCTTCCCGCCGTTTCGTTATTTATATTGACCTTGGATTTACATATTGTTTTGTATCGTTTGATTTCTTTTACACATTCAAGTGTAGCTATTTTACTTTTATTTAGTACTTAATAATTTCATCAACATCATGCCGAATTGTGCAGTTACTACATGTAAGAACACAAATCGCAACACAAAAGGCATGGGAATTATTTTTCATACTTTCCCTAAAGATGAATGAATCTATGCGAAAAAAATGCCGAAGATTGGATAAAGTGAATTTTTCAAATGCATGTGTATGTTCCGAGCATTTTGTGGAGGAGGACTATGCTAGAGATTTAAGAGCTGGACTTTTACAATTAGCCCCGTCAAGAAGATTGAACCTCACTGCTGCTCCATCTCAGAAATTGAATATTTCTAGTCCAAGGCCAAGCACTCCAGCAAATAATAGCTGTGATTTTTTTAAGTAAAAATTTCGAAGAAAATTGTATTGTAAACACGAAATCGGAAAGAAGAACGAGATGTGTATTCAGAGAAGTGAGAAAACGAGCTCTTTCTACAATTACTAGCATATCACAAAAAAAAAAAAAAAATCTGATGTGGGCAACACATGACTTTCCTTACATAATGTAATGAATTTACAACTTTTACAGTAAAAAAATTAGTTTTTCTTATAGTAGATAATAATATTCTTTCCAAGATATTGAATTTTTGACAATTAGTCGTCATTTTCATTGATTTAGCGTCATTTTTATCCATTTGGCGAGATTTTCGTTAATTTTGCATCATTTCAAAAAGTCGCCAAGTTGGCGACATTCTTCCAAATTTGTCGCCAAAATCTCGCCAAGCGTTATGGACGAAGAAATAAGTTATTCTTACAATAGATAAATGACTATTGGCTTCAAATACAAAAGTATTACTCAAAGTATATTTTTTCATGAATGGAACGAGCTAGATCCACGAGAATTATGTCACCCAATTTATCGCATGGTATTACATATGAAAAGTGAACATGTTTCTCAATAGGAAATATTTTTTTTTTATTTTATATGACTTTTTGATTATTTTTTTTTAAATGTGCAATATCTCGAAAACGGTTTTTGTTAGCGTTCTAAAATTTATATCAATCATTTTCTAATGAAAAATTACGTAAGAAATGTCTCTTTGCGTAACTTTATTTGTGGTTTTGATTTTTTGACGATTTTTCAAAATTTCATTTGAAAATTTAGAGGGGTTCTGAACATTCGATTGCGTATAAAAACAATAGGCTTCAAGTGTTTACGGATTGCGAATTTTGTACCAAATTTGGTTCGAATGGGTCCATTCGTTCGTCAGTTATAGTCTCCACAGACTCACTGACACACACACACACACTTACTTTCACAGACACACAGACATCACTTCAAAAATGTTTGATTCGTGATTAGGGATGCTTGAAACGTGACTCCCGTCGAAAACTCGAATTCGAATTTTCGACCCCATCACAATACTTTCCTTATACATTATGTATATAAGGAAAGTAAAAAGAAATACGACAAAGAAACATGGACCGAATGTGGAGGGACAAGCGTCTACATGTAAATAGAGAAATTTGGTGGTGAATTTCAGAGCCTGAAATTAATAAAATATTTAGTATTGAAATTCTCATGTTTGATTTTTACTTTCCTTATTTATATACAATAATGTATAAGGAAAGTATTGTGACGGGGTCGAAAATTTGAATTCGAGTTTTCGACGGGAGAGCACGTTTCAAGCATCCCTGATCACGAATCAAACATTTTTGAAGTGATGTCTGTGTGTGTGTGTGTGAAAGTATGTGTGTGTGTCAGTGAATCTGTGGAGACGATAACTGACGAACGAATGGACCGATTCGAACGAAATTTGGTACAAAAATCACAATCCGTAAACACCGTTGGAAGCCTATTGTTTTTATACGAAATCGAATGTTCAGAACCCCCCTAAATTTTCGAGTTAAATTTTGAAAAAGTCGCCAAAAAATCAAAACCTCTATTAAAGTTACTCAAATAGACATTTCTTATGTAATTTTTCATTACAAAGCGATTGACATAAATTTTAGAACACTAACATGAACCGTTCTCGAGATATTGCACATTTTTCAAAAAAATTATCAAAAAGTCATAAATTAAAAAAATATTAACTGTTGAGAAACATGTTCACTTTTCATATGCAATACCATGCGATAAATTGGGTGACATCATTCTCGTGGATCTAGCTCGTTCCGTTCATGAGAAAAGATACTTTGAGTAATACTTTTGTATTTGAAAGCCAATAGTCATTTATCTGCTGTAAGAGTAACTTATTTTTCCGTCCATAACGTTTGGCGATATTTTAGCGACGAAATTGACGGCATGTCGCCAACCTGGCGACTTTTTTTTAAATGTTGCCAAATTAACGAAAATCTCGCCAAAAGGATAAAAATGACTCTAAATCAATGAAAATGACGACTTATCGTCGAAAATTCAATATCTTTTAAGGAATATAAGTATTTACTTTTAGAAAAACATATTTTTTTACTGTAAAAGTAGTAAACTCATTGCATTATTTAAGGAAAGTCATGTGTTGCCCACATCAGATTTTTTTTTAATTGAAGGAAAAGAACAACACTGAAACAATGTAGTAGGCCAATTAATTTTGAGGTTTGGAAGCAATTTTGTTATGTTTTGAGAAATATTGAAAACTGATTGTTTTTTCAAAAAATCATTTTTTTTGGGGGGGGGGGGGGGGATTTTCCACTTGTTTGTTAGCAAACCTAAGTTTTAAGGCAATCGTATTTGCTTTTAGCGAATTCATTGGCTCAACCGCTGATTAATAATATCGCAACACTTCGCCACTGATTCGTAGTCTATATTCAATTGATAATTTTTGCGGCAATAGTGGACTACAAGCAATTTATTTTAAATAAAAGAAGCGATAGGGGCTCAAATAAGGGGCCAAATTTTGGTGGTGGTGATGAAATTTCTAATAGAGATTTTAATTTTGTCAAAATATTTTGGAAGAGGCGTGTGATAAGAAGTTGGGATATTTAATATACGCGATTCTTGGGCTTCGCTGTTGCCTCTTGGCTCTGACTTACTCGATGGTGACGTCACGATCAGTAGCCAATGACAGCGAGCGCATCGCTAAAATCAACCTAGTTTAGGATATAGTAACCTTGGCTTTCTGAACATATAGAAAGAATATAGGATTGTTAACTTGTAAATATAACTGAAATTTTATGTGTAACTAGCAGCATACCCGTTCTTCGTACGGAGTATATAATATAAAGAAACTTGAAATTCATAATCATGCCCAAATTCTTATAGTATACTAAAGGACATGTTTAATCAAAATATTCTGTTAAAATATTTAATACATTGCTCCTAAAAAGAAGTTTAAGAATCTCTGTTCTCGCTATATAAAATTATCTTCATGGACATATCTGAAGAATAAAACATCCTGGATCCCTATGTAAGCAAATATAAAAAAAAATATGGAATTGAATCAATATATGCAAAATAAAAGCGTTAAAATTGTATGGGACCCGTACTAATTATATACGCGAATATTAGAAAATATAACCTGTATTAGTAGATTACATGTATAAATTGAAAATACCAATAAACCCGTAATCTTTAAATCTGAAGACAGTCATTTATTCCAATATATGTCAAAATTAAAGTGCTAAAATTATATGGGAAAATATACACGTACTACTTATAATGTCCGATTATTAGTAGAAGATTACCCACATATTGCAATATGAGTCTCAAATGCTTTTGGCAAAATACAACAGACGACGTAATAAATTGAAAATATCATTAATCCCCTTAATCTTCATACCAGAAGACTGTAATTGATTCCAATATATACGCCAATATATGTCAAAATATATGCCAATATACATGTACTACTTATATTATCGTATGTTAGAAGATATACCCGTGCATTCCTAGAAGATTACTCGTACAACGTACAATATGCGAGTGTCAGCAATATTTGCCGCAATAAAACAATGGCGTAATAACTTAAAAATATCAATAATCACTGAATCAATAATTCCGGAATATATCAGTAATAATAATGTTTAAACCTGAAGAGTGTAATTGATATTATTCAGTCCAAATTGAAATGGCAATGAAATTTATTTTATATACATATCTTCATTATTCAAATCGGAAAGGATTTAATAAAAATCGTCTGCCGCATAAACACATTGGATTTAAATCCGTTGCTAAGCGACGTATCATTTGCTTCAAATAAATTGGTAGAAAAAATATCGTCTAAATATTTATATTTCTATGGAACTTTTGGCGACATTTTCGTCAAATTAGCGACATTTTAAAAAATCGCCAAATTTATCGCCAAGTGGGACTGTAGAACTGACAGTCCCACTTGGCGACAAATTTACGAAATATCATCACAATACTATCCCCTAACAAAACACAATTAATTTCATTTATTTGGCTCATTTTTATCAATTTCAAGATATTTTTATAGATTTGAAAATATTTTTATCAATTTAGTGACCTTTTAAAAATTCGCTAAATATATTACTAAGTAGGATGGTTGGTCTGACAGATAAATGCTAACCAAACATCATTTCAGTACTCTCTTCTAAAAAACAAAATAAATTTCATTGATATGCGTCGTTTTTATCAATTTGGCGACATTTCCGTCAAATTGGCAAAGTTTAAGAAAAGTTGTCAAATTAGCGATATCCTGCCAAATTCGTTGCTCTGAATTTGCAGATCTGAATGAAACATCCTTATCCCGTTTCAATATACTAAATGAAAACCCTACAATTGTATTAGAAGATATACCCGCTCTACTCTTTTTCTGTTTCAACAATCGGCTAAATGAATTTATTGGCTAAACACAATATATGAGTTTAGTAGCTAAATACGATATAAGCTTGAAAACTCTTTGCCAAAATAAATGAAATTGATGTACGCAGTCAGCAATTAATATAATTAAAAGAAAAATCAAACCGTTCATACATAAGATATACTTTTATATCCATTTATCCATTTATTTATTATTCAAATCGAAAAAAAATAATAAAAACATTAACAAACTCATTAAATTTAATTGCGATGCCGAACAACATGATTTGTCCTCATAAAATGTTATAATTTATTAACCACTAACAGCACACCAGTTCGTCGTACGGAGTATATAATATAAAGAAACTTATAGTTCGCAATCATGTCCAAATTCTGTTAAAATATTAAATTTATTGCTCCTAAAGAGAAGTTTAAGAATGTATGTTCTCACTATGCAAAATTATCTTCACGGGCAGATCAAAACATCCTGGCCCATTTTGTAAGCAAATTTTCAGAAGAAAAAAAAGGAATTGAATCAATATATGCAACCCAGTACTAATCATATTGTCGCAGATTAGAAAATATGCCAATGTGTTAGTAGAAGATTACCCGTATTACAATATAAGTCTCAAAAATACTTGCCAAAATAAAAGAGATGACGTAATAAATTGAAAATATCAATAATATCCGTACTCTTTATACCAGAAGGTCGTAATTGATTCCAATATATGCCAATATATATCAAAACATATGTCAATATACCTGTACTACTTATATTCTCGTAGATTAAAGGATATACACGTGTGTTTGTAGAAGATTATTCGTACAACATACAATATGTGAGTTTAAACAATTTTTGTCATAATAAAATAATTGCATAATAACTTGAAAATATCAGTAATCCTTGAATCAATAATCCCCGAAAATATCAATAATAATAATTTCTAAACCTGAAGACCGTAATTGATATTATCCAGTCAAAAATGCTATAAGAAAAATCAAATCGTTCTTTTCTAAAATATATTTTTATATCCATTTATTTATTATTCAAATCCAAAAAATAATTACTAAAATTAACAGACAGATTTAATTTAATTGCGTTTCTGAGTAACATGCTATAAGATAGAATCTTATATCATGTTAAATATGTCATGTCTTATATCATAAACTGCGAAATTAAATAACCATTTTGATTTCTTTATACTTCTCATTGTTCCGTAAAATCTTGTTTTAAATAAAACATGGAGATAGATTTCCCCTTTAAATCATGTTTCAAACAGTTCATGTTTTCAGAAAGTGACTAATTAGCGCAAAAAATCTCCCATCAAACTCAGAGATTAAATTTTAATTCACTTTCAAACGATTTTCAAGCGTAAAATCTTGTTTTAAATAAAACATGGAGATAGATTTCCCCTTTAAATCATGTTTCAAACAGTTCATGTTTTCAGAAAGTGACTAATTAGCGCAAAAAATCTCCCATCAAACTCAGAGATTAAATTTTAATTCACTTTCAAACGATTTTCAAGCTTTTAGGAGTTCCGTTTTTCATTAATATCTCGACAACCCCTAGTCTTAGAAACTCGAAACTTGGGCAAAATTTATGGGGGGCTATTTCAAGGCTATTCACCAAATTTCATTAAATTCGGTTCAGCCGTTTTCCCGTGATGATGAGACAAACGAAAATTTCGTTTTTTACTAATATCTCGAGAACTACTGGTCGTAAAAACTCAAAACACGGATATAATTTTAAGTGGGGCTATTTCTAGGCTACCCACAAAATTTCATCAAATTCGGTTCAGCCGTTCTCCCGTGATGATGGGACAAACAGACAGACAGACAGACAGACAGATTTTCATTTTTATTTATATAGATTAAATGTTGTGATGTTTTGCGGTGTTTTAAATGTGTTTCTTTCTACATTCCAGAATAAATCTAGGTCTTAATTTACCACTGACTAAACTTTTCAATACGTAAGATAATCAAAAGTAATGGTCTTAAATATAAATTTTATTATTCCATGAAAATTCGAAATTAAATTACCAGTGTACCACTATATGTACCATATAATGTGAAGGTAGGAACATAAATGCATGGGTACCATACATCGTTAAGGTATGTTTTGTTATGTTATCAGACTCAGAGTTTCACTTATTAAGCTTACGTGTGCAATAAAATAACAATCGTACTAATTGGAAAAATCAGAAATTACAAAAAAATTGGGTGCATAAAACTATACTTTTATCAGCATTAACGAAGAAAAGTGTCATAATAATATGCATTGAACTGGCTGTTTGACTGATTGGCGACATATCAAAATTATCAAGTCAGTGTCATTTTCAGGCATAGGGGGAGGTCTCCCCTCCCCCTTCACCAGACACATTTTATGTTACTGAGCCAAAAGCAATTACGATATATCAAAATATATGTATTACTAGCAGCATACCCGTTCTTCGTACGGAGTATATAATATAAAGAAACTTGAAATTCATAATCATGCCCAAATTCTTATAGTATACTAAATGACATGTTTAATCAAAATATTCTGTTAAAATATTTAATATAATGCTCCTAAAAAGAAGTTTAAGAATCTCTGTTCTCGCTATATAAAATTATCTTCATGGACATATCTGAAGAATAAAACGTCTTGGACCCCTTATGTAAGCAAATATAAAAAAAAATATGGAATTGAATCAATATATGCAAAATAAAAGCGTTAAAATTGTATGGGACCCGTACTAATTATATACGCGAATATTAGAAAATATAACCTGTATTAGTAGATTACATGTATAAATTGAAAATACCAATAAACCCGTAATCTTTAAATCTGAAGACAGTCATTTATTCCAATATATGTCAAAATTAAAGTGCTAAAATTATATGGGAAAATATACACGTACTACTTATAATGTCCGATTATTAGTAGAAGATTACCCACATATTGCAATATGAGTCTCAAATGTTTTTTGGTAAAATACAACAGACGACGTAATAAATTGAATATATAATTAATCCCCTTAATCTTCATACCAGAAGACTGCACTTGATTCCAATATATATGCCAATATATGTCAAAATATATGCCAATATACCTGTACTACTTATATTATCGTATGTTAGAAGATATACCCGTGCATTCCTAGAAGATTACTCGTACAACGTACAATATGCGAGTGTCAGCAATATTTGCCGCAATAAAACAATGGCGTAATAACTTAAAAATATCAATAATCACTGAATCAATAATTCAGGAATATATCAGTAATAATAATGTTTAAACCTGAAGAGTGTAATTGATATTATTCAGTTCAAATTGAAATGGCAATGAAATTTATTTTATATACATATCTTCATTATTCAAATCGGAAAGGATTTAATAAAAATCGTCTGCCGCATAAACACATTGGATTTAAATCCGTTGCTAAGCGACGTATCATTTGCTTCAAATAAATTGGTAGAAAAAATATCGTCTAAATATTTATATTTCTATGGAACTTTTGGCGACATTTTCGTCAAATTAGCGACATTTTAAAAAATCGCCAAATTTATCGCCAAGTGGGACTGTAGAACTGACAGTCCCACTTGGCGACAAATTTACGAAATATCATCACAATACTATCCCCTAACAAAACACAATTAATTTCATTTATTTAGCTCATTTTTATCAATTTCAAGATATTTTTATAGATTTGAAAATATTTTTATCAATTTAGTGACCTTTTAAAAATTCGCTAAATTTATTACTAAGTAGGATGGTTGGTCTGACAGATAAATGCTAACCAAACATCATTTCAGTACTCTCTTCTAACAAAACAAAATAAATTTCATTGATATGCGTCGTTTTTATCAATTTGGCGACATTTCCGTCAAATTGGCAAAGTTTAAGAAAAGTTGTCAAATTAGCGATATCCTGCCAAATTCGTTGCTCTGAATTTGCAGATCTGAATGAAACATCCTTATCCCGTTTCAATATACTAAATGAAAACCCTACAATTGTATTAGAAGATATACCCGCTCTACTCTTTTTCTGTTTCAACAATCGGCTAAATGAATTTATTGGCTAAACACAATATATGAGTTTAGTAGCTAAATACGATATAAGCTTGAAAACTCTTTGCCAAAATAAATGAAATTGATGTACGCAGTCAGCAATTAATATAATTAAAAGAAAAATCAAACCGTTCATACATAAGATATACTTTTATATCCATTTATCCATTTATTTATTATTCAAATCGAAAAAAAATAATAAAAACATTAACAAACTCATTAAATTTAATTGCGATGCCGAACAACATGATTTGTCCTCATAAAATGTTATAATTTATTAACCACTAACAGCACACCAGTTCGTCGTACGGAGTATATAATATAAAGAAACTTATAGTTCGCAATCATGTCCAAATTCTGTTAAAATATTAAATTTATTGCTCCTAAAGAGAAGTTTAAGAATGTATGTTCTCACTATGCAAAATTATCTTCACGGGCAGATCAAAACATCCTGGCCCATTTTGTAAGCAAATTTTCAGAAGAAAAAAAAGGAATTGAATCAATATATGCAACCCAGTACTAATCATATTGTCGCAGATTAGAAAATATGCCAATGTGTTAGTAGAAGATTACCCGTATTACAATATAAGTCTCAAAAATACTTGCCAAAATAAAAGAGATGACGTAATAAATTGAAAATATCAATAATATCCGTACTCTTTATACCAGAAGGTCGTAATTGATTCCAATATATGCCAATATATATCAAAACATATGTCAATATACCTGTACTACTTATATTCTCGTAGATTAAAGGATATACACGTGTGTTTGTAGAAGATTATTCGTACAACATACAATATGTGAGTTTAAACAATTTTTGTCATAATAAAATAATTGCATAATAACTTGAAAATATCAATAATCCCTGAATCAATAATCCCCGAAAATATCAATAATAATAATTTCTAAACCTGAAGACCGTAATTGATATTATCCAGTCAAAAATGCTATAAGAAAAATCAAATCGTTCTTTTCTAAAATATATTTTTATATCCATTTATTTATTATTCAAATCCAAAAAATAATTACTAAAATTAACAGACAGATTTAATTTAATTGCGTTTCTGAGTAACATGCTATAAGATAGAATCTTATATCATGTTAAATATGTCATGTCTTATATCATAAACTGCGAAATTAAATAACCATTTTGATTTCTTTATACTTCTCATTGTTCCGTAAAATCTTGTTTTAAATAAAACATGGAGATAGATTTCCCCTTTAAATCATGTTTCAAACAGTTCATGTTTTCAGAAAGTGACTAATTAGCGCAAAAAATCTCCCATCAAACTCAGAGATTAAATTTTAATTCACTTTCAAACGATTTTCAAGCTTTTAGGAGTTCCGTTTTTCATTAATATCTCGACAACCCCTAGTCTTAGAAACTCGAAACTTGGGCAAAATTTATGGGGGGCTATTTCAAGGCTATTCACCAAATTTCATTAAATTCGGTTCAGCCGTTTTCCCGTGATGATGAGACAAACGAAAATTTCGTTTTTTACTAATATCTCGAGAACTACTGGTCGTAAAAACTCAAAACACGGATATAATTTTAAGTGGGGCTATTTCTAGGCTACCCACAAAATTTCATCAAATTCGGTTCAGCCGTTCTCCCGTGATGATGGGACAAACAGACAGACAGACAGACAGACAGACAGACAGATTTTCATTTTTATTTATATAGATTAAATGTTGTGATGTTTTGCGGTGTTTTAAATGTGTTTCTTTCTACATTCCAGAATAAATCTAGGTCTTAATTTACCACTGACTAAACTTTTCAATACGTAAGATAATCAAAAGTAATGGTCTTAAATATAAATTTTATTATTCCATGAAAATTCGAAATTAAATTACCAGTGTACCACTATATGTACCATATAATGTGAAGGTAGGAACATAAATGCATGGGTACCATGCATCGTTAAGGTATGTTTTGTCATGTTATCAGACTCAGAGTTTCACTTATTAAGCTTACGTGTGCAATAAAATAACAATCGTACTAATTGGAAAAATCAGAAATTACAAAAAAATTGGGTGCATAAAACTATACTTTTATCAGCATTAACGAAGAAAAGTGTCATAATAATATGCATTGAACTGGCTGTTTGACTGATTGGCGACATATCAAAATTATCAAGTCAGTGTCTATTTCAGGCATAGGGGGAGGTCTCCCCTCCCCCTTCACCAGACACATTTTATGTTACTGAGCCAAAAGCAATTACGATATATCAAAATATATGTATTACTAGCAGCATACCCGTTCTTCGTACGGAGTATATAATATAAAGAAACTTGAAATTCATAATCATGCCCAAATTCTTATAGTATACTAAATGACATGTTTAATCAAAATATTCTGTTAAAATATTTAATATAATGCTCCTAAAAAGAAGTTTAAGAATCTCTGTTCTCGCTATATAAAATTATCTTCATGGACATATCTGAAAAATAAAACGTCTTGGACCCCTTATGTAAGCAAATATAAAAAAAAATATGGAATTGAATCAATATATGCAAAATAAAAGCGTTAAAATTGTATGGGACCCGTACTAATTATATACGCGAATATTAGAAAATATAACCTGTATTAGTAGATTACATGTATAAATTGAAAATACCAATAAACCCGTAATCTTTAAATCTGAAGACAGTCATTTATTCCAATATATGTCAAAATTAAAGTGCTAAAATTATATGGGAAAATATACACGTACTACTTATAATGTCCGATTATTAGTAGAAGATTACCCACATATTGCAATATGAGTCTCAAATGTTTTTTGGTAAAATACAACAGACGACGTAATAAATTGAATATATAATTAATCCCCTTAATCTTCATACCAGAAGACTGTACTTGATTCCAATATATATGCCAATATATGTCAAAATATATGCCAATATACCTGTACTACTTATATTCTCGTAGGTTAGAAGATATACCCTTGCATTCCTAGAAGATTACTCGCACAACGTACAATATGCGTGTGTCAGCAATTTTTGCCGCAATAAAA
The DNA here is from genome assembly GCA_951213105.1 of Amaurobius ferox. Lineage (NCBI taxonomy): Eukaryota > Metazoa > Arthropoda > Arachnida > Araneae > Amaurobiidae > Amaurobius > Amaurobius ferox. The sequence continues at coordinate 81,848,809 of OX578149.1, read as the reverse complement.
CAATGGCGTAATAACTTAAAAATATCAATAATCCCTGAATCAATAATTCCGGAAAATATCAATAATAATAATGTTTAAACCTGAAGAGTATAATTGATATTATCCAGTCCGAAATGAAATGGCAATGAAATTTATTTTATATACATATCTTCATTATTCAAATCGGAAAGGATTTAATAAAAATCGTCTGCCGCATAAACACATTGGATTTAAATCCGTTGCTAAGCGACATGATATCATTTGCTTCAAATAAATTGGTAGAAAAAATATCGTCTAAATAGTTATATTTCTATGGAACATTTGGCGACAGTTTCGTCAAATTAGCGACATTTTAAAAAATCGCCAAATTTATCGCCAAGTGGGACTGTAGAACTGACAGTTCCACTTTGCGACAAATTGACGAAATATCATCACAATACTATCCCCTAACAAAAAACAATTAATATCATTTATGTAGCGCAATTTTATCAATTTCAAGATATTTTTATAGATTTGAAAACATTTTTATCAATTTGGTGACATTTTAAAAATTCGCTAAATGTATTACTAAGTAGGATGGTTGGTCTGACAGATAAATGCTAACCAAACATCATTTCAGTACTCTCTTCTAACAAAACAAAAAAAAATTTCATTGATATGTAGAAGACCCAAGCCACGCGACCAACCCGAAGGTTTATGGCAGCTGTTTGTGTGTCGTTTATATCAATTTGGCGACATTTCCGTCAATTTGGCAAAGTTTAAGAAAAGTTGTCAAATTAGCGATATCCCTCCAAATTCGTAGCTTTGAATTTGCAGATCTGAATGAAACATCCTTATCCCGTTTCAATATACTAAATGAAAACACTACAATTGTATTAGAAGATATACCCGCTCTACTCTTTTTCTGTTTCAACAATCGGCTATATGAATTTATTGGTGAACACAATATATGAGTTTAGTAGCTAAATACGATATAAGCTTGAAAACTCTTTGCCAAAATAAATGAAATTGATGTACGCAGTCAGCAATTAATATAATTAAAAGAAAAATCAAACCGTCCATTCATAAGATATACTTTTATATCCATTTATCCATTTATTTATTATTTAAATCGAAAAAAAATAATAAAAACATTAACAAACACATTTAATTTAATTGCGATGCCGAGCAACATGATATATCCTCCTAAAATGTTAAAATTTATTAACCACTAACAGCACACCCGTTATTCGCACGGAGTGTATAATTTAAAGAAACTTATAGTTCGCAATCATGTGCAAATTCTGTTAAAATATTAAATTTATTGCTCCTAAAGAGAAGTTTAAGAATATATGTTCTCACTATGCAAAATTATCTTCACGATCAGATCTGAAGAATAAAACATCCTGCCCCCTTTTGTAAGCAAATTTACAGAAGAAAAAATAGGAATTGAATGAATATATGCAACCCCGTACTAATTATATTGTCGCAGATCAGAAAATATGCCAATGTGTTAGTAGAAGATTACCCGTATTACAATATGCGTCTCAAAAATATTTGCCAAAATAAAAGAGATGACGTAATAAATTGAAAACATCAATAATATCCGTACTCTTTATACCAGAAGGTCGTAATTGATTCCAATATATGCCAATATATATCAAAACATATGTCAATATACCTGTACTACTTATATTCTCGTAGATTAAAAGATATACACGTGTATTTGTAGAAGATTCGTACAACATACAATATATGAGTTTAAACAATTTTTGTCATAATAAAATAATTGCATAATAACTTGAAAATATCAATAATCCTTGAATCAATAATCCCCGAAAATATAAATAATAATAATTTTTAAACCTGAAGACCGTAATTGATATTATCCAGTCAAAAATGCTATAAGAAACATCAAATCGTTCTTTTCTAAAATATATTTTTATATCCATTTATTTATTATTCAAATCGAAAAAATAATTATTAAAATTAACAGACAGATTTAATTTAATTGCGTTTCTGAGTAACATGATATAAGATAGAATCTTATAACATTTTAAATATGTCATGTCTTATAACATAAACTGCGAAATTAAATAACGATTTAGATTTCTCTATACTTCTCATTCTTCCGTAAAAGCTTGTTTTAAATAAACCATGAACCATGGAGATAGATTTCCCCTTTAAATCATGTTTCAAACAATTCATTTTTTCAGAAAGTGACTAATTAACGCAAAAAATCTCCCATCAAACTCAGAGATTAAATTTTAATTCACTTTCAAACGATTTTCAAGCTTTTCGTTTGGATAAACCACGGAGTTAGGGAGTAGAACTCCTAGGAAAAAGTTCCGTTTTTCATTAATATCTCGACAACCCCAGGTCTTAGAAACTCGAAACTTGGACAAAATTTATGGGGGGATATTTCAAGGCTATTCACTAAATTTCATTAAATTCGGTTCAGCCGTTTTTCCGTGTTGATGAGACAAACGAAAATTTCGTTTTTTACTAATATCTCGAGAACCACTGGTCGTAGAAACTCAAAACATGGATATAATTTTAAGTGGGGCTATTTCTGGGCTACCCACAAAATTTCATCAAATTCGGTTCAGCCGTTCTCCCGTGATGGTGTGACAAACAGACAGACAGACAGACAGACAGACAGATTTTCATTTTTATTTATATAGATTATACATGCAATTACTATATATAGACAACATGATTATTATACATAGTAATTACTTTTATTTATGTATATACTTTAAAATGAACTCGGCGTTGCCCTGGAGTTAAATGCATAATAGTTGTATAAAATAACAAAATTAATTTCGTATACATTTAAAATTGCATGCAATCAGTGCATACCGGCACAACGGACATGATACGTCCCCCCCCCCCCTCAAATCACAAAACCGAAATCCGTCACTTACGGATACATCTACGTACAATTTAAATCTGATTTTCAACAATCGCAGCACAATTAGATCAATTTATGCATTGGCATATCTTCCGCAAACAACGTATTTTTTTTTTTAATTACCAATAAATAAGTGCTCGCAACTTAAATAATACAGATACAGATAACACCATATTCCAAATCTCGATCACACACCAGGACGTGCATACCATTATACACCTCCCTTCCTGTAGGCGTGGCTTCAGTAGGTGAAAAAACTCTTGAAAGGATCCGCTCGGAAAGAAAATGATTCAAAAATTTCGAGAGTTGGATAGGTTAAAAAATTATAATTAACCAACGGATGGGTTTCGGAAATTATACATTTTTCTGGAGCAGTCTTTGATATTTTAAGAAGCTGTTGTAAAATTATAAACGTTGGATGGCATGTCAATTTTTTTTCTATTGTAATAAAAAAAATTTTGTGGGGGGGGGGGGGGGGGGGAGGTTTAAAACGCACGAAAAATATACATACTTTTAAATTCATGAAAATTCGTCCATTAATCGTATGGATTCCGTTAAAAGTTTGTTTGAAAGAGAATTTTTCTATCTTTCCGATGGCGTCAAGATGGAAACGCTGTTATAATGTTTTAGTTCGCTAAGGAATCGAGTTATATCAATATCAGCCAAAATCGTTGTAAAACAGGCTGAAACATAAAATAACTAAAAAAGAAATTCGAAATTTAAAAAAAAAACGCCAAGATGCACTATTCGTGTCCTGAAGTACTTGTGTACCAAATTTCGTGGCCGTATGATGCTTGAATTTCTACACACAGACACACACCCAGAAACAGACAGAAAGAGAGGCATCTTCCTTTATCATGTAAGATATAGCAGTTAAAAATCATATTGGAAAACTTACCCCCTCTAAGGTTCTATTTATCTGCCCCCCCCCCCTTCCTGTACAAAATGTCCTAAAAGAAACCCCGTAATCAAGTACTTCTACTGGAGTTTGAATCTTGGTTTTCATACCATTCGATGCGTCTTAACTGATGATAAGATCTAAAATTTTGAAAATTTGAATGCCGGTGGAACGAGATAATCAAAATACTCGAATACACTTTTCAAAATTATGGAGCTCTTCCACACGAACCAAAATATCGGATTCGGGCAATGCGAAGAGATATTAAAAAGTATCAAAATTATTTGGTACTTCCACTCTGACTAGAATCTTGGTTTTTGAGTCTCATTCGATCTCTCTCAGCTTCCAGATCAACGGAAAAATCTAAAATTTCGAAAGTTCGAATTAGAGGCGACGATGCAGAGAGATTTTCAAAAAACTTAGGTCCTCTCAGAAACAGTAAAAACGTGATATCCTCTGGCTGCAAGTCCGAAAAATTGAACAATTAAATCATTTTTGTCATGTGCGGAAAAAAGAATCAAGATATCTTCCCGCTTTTTAATGACGGCTAGCCATTTCAAATGAAAACGGCTAGTCTATATTATATAGACTGAAACATCTACACCAAAATCTGCCAAACCGCAAGTCGTAGCTGAATTTCGACGACATTCCCGTAACCGATTAAAAAAAAAAATAATAAAAAATTAAAAATTTAAATTAAAAAAAAATCAATTTAAAAAAAATCGATCGAAGCCGTTGTGAGGTCACTACCTTAGTAACATTTACTTTTAACTGTCTTTTACTTTTAAATTTCAGAGACATATCGATAATACTATTAAAAGAGCCTACCAAAGATTTGGTTTCACCTTAAGACGATCTCGTGTTTTTGCCAGTTCTGATACGATTATTTGTATTTATAATACCCTTGTTAAACCAATTTTGGAATATTGTGCAATGATTTGGGACCCTGTTTACAATCTGCATTCTCAACGGATAGAAATCGTGCAAAATAAACTATTACGTACTATTGATTACAGATTGACTGGCTATTATCCTTATGATATGCATACAAGGGAACTCAGACAGAAATATAGTTTAATGTCTCTTAAAAAAAGAAGAAACTGGTCCTACCTCTTGTTTTATTATAAGGTTTTAAATAATACTATTGATTGCCCTATTTTACTTTCTTGCCTGGAATTTCACATACCTGTCAATAATACTAGGAAAAAAACTCTTTTTCACACTACTACTGTTAAACACAGCTACATTAAATGCTATTCTATCTATAAATTTGTTGATCTATATAATGCCTATTGTGCTGATATTGATATATTTAACTTGACTCCTGCCTGTTTAAAATAAATAAATAAAAAAAATCTGATGTGGGCAACACATGACTTTCCTTATATAATGCAATGAATTTACTACTTTTACAGCTAAAAAAATAACGTTATTCTTCTAGTGGATACTTATATTCTTTCCATGATATTGAATTTTCTTCAATTAGTCGTCATTTTTATTGATTTAGCGTCATTTTTATCAATTTGGCGAGATTTTTGTTAATTTGGCAACAATTAAAAATGTCGCCAACTTGGCGACATTCCACCAAATTCGTCGCCAAAATCTTGCCAATCGTTATGGACTGTGAAATAAGTTATTCTAACAGCAAATAAATGACTATTGGCGTTCAAATACAAAAGTATTACTCAAAGTATATTTTTCCATGAATGGAACGAGCTAGATCCACGAGAATGATGTCACCAAATTTGTCGCATGGTATTACATATGAAAAGTGAACATGTTTCTCACAAGGAAATATTTTTATTTTTTATTTTATATAACTTTTTGATAATTTTTTTGAAAAATGTGCAATATCTCGAGAACGGGTCATATTAGCGTTCTAAAATTTATGCCAATCGTTTTCTGATGAAAAATTACATAAGAAATGTCTATTTGCGTAACTTTATTAGCGGTTTTGATTTTTTGACAAGCAAAATTTCATTCGAAAATTTAGGGGGGTTCTGAACATTCGTTTGCGTATAAAACGAATAGGCTTCCAGTGTTTACGGATTGTGATTTTTGTGCCAAATTTCGTTCAAATCGGTCCATTCGTTCGTCAGTTATCGTCTCCACAGACTCACTGACACACACACACACACACATACTTTCTCACACACACACACACACACACACACACACAGACATCACTTCAAAAATGTTTGATTCGTGATCAGGGATGCTTGAAACGTGCTCTCCGGTCGAAAACTCGAATTCGAAATTTCGACCCCGTCACAATACTTTCCTTATACATTATATAAGGAAAGTAAAAAGCCTGTTTCAATGCGCTTGACATGTTTACTACTTAGTATTCTTGTATCCTATGTTCTGTACCTTTTGATTTCTTGTGTGGCTACTGTAACTGGATTTCGTCTGTAGTTGCCACGTATATTGAATAGAATAAAATAAAATAAAATAAAATAAAACAAACATTTAATATTGGTCCGATATTGAATCAATATTGTATATCTTGGCGTTACATTGTAAATATTTTCAATACAATCCCCAATATTGGGAGAAAATCGGGGTTACATTGGCCACCAATATTGGCTAGATATTTTTATTACAATATAACACCAATATTAGTGTTACATTGGAAATATTTTCAATGAAGCGCTAATATTGGCCTAATATTGTCCCCATATTTTCAGCCAATATTGGGCTAATTCCGTGAACATGTCCACTTTTTACTTTCCCTGCAATACATGATAATGTATAGGGAAAGTATTGGAATCATGTCGAAAATTGCAACTGGAGTTTTCGACAGATCTACACGTTTCGAGACCTCTGGAATACGAAAAAACTATTTTTAGCGTGACGTCTGTGTGTCTGTGCAATGTATGTATCCACTCTAACTCAAAAACTAATGGACCGAATTTCATAAAATTTGGTAGGTGAGACCCTTGGGTGCGACCCTGGTGCTGATTAGTGTTTGGTATACTTCGAAAAAAAAAGAACCCGCCTTTTTTTGCGAAATGGCCTGCAAAAATATCATGTATTCACGCTAGCTGAAATACAAACTGACCAAATTTCACAAAATTTGATAAATAAATCACACATAGGTTAGTCTAGTGTCGATTAGATTTTGGTACGATTCGGAAAAGAACAACCTGCCTTTTTTGCGAAATGGCCCGCAAAAACCGCCAATATCTAAAAAGAGACTACGTATGTTCAAATGTATCAATTAAATGCTTGTTTTATACGTAATTTTTGACGAGGAAAAGAATAAGAACAACTCTATTACTCTAGGACTAACCGTTCTCGATATATTTTTTAATCGCATTTTTTATACCGCCTTTGGAAAAATGTCCAATTACCAAATAAAAGCAAAAATTGAAGTAAAAATGCAAATTTAGTGTCATTTTGTGCAATTAAACTGAATTTAATGAGTTCTTAAAGAAATAAAGAAAAACTGAATTTGAGTCTGCAAGGAAATTCATGTGCTGCCCACATCAGATTTTTACTTTCCCTGCAATACATGGTAATGTATAGGGAAAATATTGGAATCATGTCGAAAATCGCAACTCCAGTTTTCGACGGATCTACACGTTTCAAGACCTCTAGAATACGAAAAAACCATTTTTAGCGTGACGTCTTTGTGTGTGTGTGTGTTTGTCTGTCTGTATGTGCAGATTTTGTATCCACTCTTAACTAAAAAACTAATGGAACGAATTTCACAAAATTTGGTAAGCCACTTGTGAGCGAGTCTGGTGCTGATTAGTTTTGGGTACGATTCGGGATAAAAGAACCCGCCTTTTTTTTTTGCGAAATGGCCCGCAAAAGCTTGTATCCACTCTAACTATAAAACTAATGGACCGAATTTCATAAAATTCGGCAGATGAGTCACTTGTGGGTTACCCTGGTGCCGATTAGATTTTGGTACGATTCGGAAAAAAACAACCTGCCTTTTTTTGCAAAATGGCCCGCAAAAATCATCAAAATCTAAACTAAAGAACTAGGTATACTCAAATATATCCATTAAATGCTCGTTTAATACGTAATTTTTAACGATAAAAAGAATAGCCGTTCTCGAGATATTTTAGTTTTTCGTACTTTCTCTACGCCACCTTTGAAAATAAGCCCGGTTACCGAATGAGAACGAAAATTGAATTAAAATTGAAATAAATTTAATTAAAATAAAGAGAATGTTAATATAAGTCTGCAGGGAAAGTCATGTGCTGCTCACATCAGATTTTTTATATTGGTCAGATATTTCTAATATTGGTTGCCAATATTGGGTCCATTTTGGATTGCTACTAGTGTAATAGACTATTATTATGAGTTAGTCAAAGGTAATCAGCAATGAATTACAATTAAAATCCTTCCAATACGTCCCTGTAGCGCCTAAACGTTGTTAATTTAGGTTAGAATTTCATTCAGAAATGACAAGAAAATTTAAATGCACTGTCCGACATAGAAAATGCAACACCATGAAAGAGCGAATACAGTGTAATGATAAAAGACACACAGACAAAGATGGCATATACAGGGTGTCCCAAAAACATTGACCCCGGCTTTTATTCCTTAAATATTGATCTTAGACATATATAATAAACTACAAAGTTGCGTAAAAAAAGGTACAGAATTTTATGAAGTCGATAAACATTTTCAGAGGATTAAATTTGAAGAAATATAAAATTTAAATTTTTATACGGCCCCCGTACAAAAACATTTCCAATGAGTAAAATGTGCCCCATACTCTAATAAGGTGGTGTACAAAATTTCAACATTGTATCATAAAACGTCCCGGAGATATGTTTAAACAAAGTTGATGAGGGATTAATCACACATTAAAATGTAAATGTTTACAGCAAGAGTTCAAATGATGCAACGCAGAAATCCATCATAGGCAAATAATATCTTCCTCTTATCTTTAATGGATCTTTAGCATGGATGGAAAACATTTTGAACAAGCTTTGTAATCTTTGTGTAAAATTATAACTACACAGTATAGATACTTTTGTACCATTAAATAGCAAAATTATTATTTATTTATGTAATCATTGTTTCTTTCGTAATTTGTGTATGACCCCCTGAAACGCGATCTGCCGACATGATTTTTCCCCTTTTGAGAACCCATGCGATGCATCGAAAAGTGGTTTAAGTCAGCATTTCTGCCTTTTCATATCTCTGGGACTTTTTATGATAAAATGCTGAAATTTTGTACATCACCTTATTAGTATATGGGGCACATTTTACTCATTGGAAATGTTTTTGTACGGGGGCCGTATAAAAATTTAAATTTTGTATTTCTCAAAATTTAATTTCCTTGAAAATTTTAATCGATTTCATAAAATTCTGTACCTTTTTTTACGCAACTTTGTAATTTATTATATATGAAGATCAATATTTAAGGAATAAAAGTCGAGGTCAATGTTTTTGGAACACCCTGTATACATAAGTGATGTTAATTCCAGAAGGATAATACAATACAGAAATGTCATAGATAGGACGATCAGTAGGCAGTAGGACCACCTCTTGCGACGATACAAGCAATAACCCTTCGAGGAACAGATGCAATGAGCATGCGGATAGTTTCCCACGGGATGGATGACCATATGCCTTCAACCAGCCTCCAAAGGTCGTCGTCCTCTGAGGCGGGGGGCAGGACAGTCAAACGACGATCAATCGCGTCGCATACATACTCGATGGGTGAGAGATCTGAGGACAGCATTAGCCAAGAAGCGCCTGGATACATTGCAAGGGTTGTCTGCTGATGGTTGCCGTGTGCAATCGTGCGTTATCTTACTGGGAAACAGTATTTTACAACCGCTGAAGGTAGGGCAGGGCAACCAGCCGCAGCACCTCATCCACACATCGTCGTGCTGTCATTATGGCTCTGATCGGGGCCGGCGGGATTTCTTCTTCTAGCAGAACTAATCCCGCCGGCCCCGCTCTGATAGGAACCAGAGGTGACCGTCTATCGAAGCCGATAGCACCCCAAACCATGATGCCGCGTTGTCGAGCAGTATGGCGTTCAACAGTCGCCGCAGGATTGGATCTGTTTCCTCGTCGCCTCCAGACTCTCACACGGCGACTGTCATTCGACAAACAGAACCGAGACTCGTCACTGAACACTACCCTGTCCCATTCAGTAGTCCAAGAGTCTCGGGCCCGACACCAATGCAATCTCTCACATCAATGTCTTGTCGTCAATGGCAGTTTTCGTAAAGGACGGGTTGACGAGTGCAAACAGCTGGTTGGCCAATCATCGAGAAACTATTCTCGCTGATATTGGAACATCCAATGTACACTGGTAATTCTACACAATGTCGACAGTCGTCGTTTGTGGGGTCGCCACCGCATGCATTCGTATGCGTCTATCAACGAGTGCTGACGTACGTGACAACGACTCTTCTTTAAATCGTTTGCACAGTGGACGCATCTACGCGTGTTTCAACGGCGATACGCCGGTACGACCACGGAGCCGTGCGTAGGCCTAAAATGATTATTCCCCTCGCATAAACGTCCAAATGCTGAAACGGACTTCGACGTCGTCGGCCAGGCATCTCTTCCACAACATGTATAATCTGAAACAAAAAAACGGGTTTTCGTAGGTGACAGACAGCAACAACTGTTGACTCATCTGCCGTTTCCATCCCCTTTTATCCCGCGCTCTAATTATGTGACCTACTTGCATCTCAGATCCTTTGCATACCTCGGCCAGCAGAATTTGTCTCGCAATTTGCATAATTATGCGGCCAAAGCTTCATGATGTTGCATTTTCTATATCGGGTAGTGTAATTAAATTCGTTTAAAACGTTTTATTTAAAAAAAACGCGGAGCACGGATGACAAAATCATTTTAACAATCCGGATGCGGATCGCGAGTCGGGACGCATCTGCAGAAGTACATATTTATGCAGTAGCACTATATATAATTCAAAAGTCTTCACAAAATGGCGAAGTAAGGATCAATTGCTCTAAATTAACATTGGCGAAATTTTAAACAACCTTGTTACGTGGAATTTTATGCCGCGCGCCACGCATCACGGTTCCTCATCGACAGCATGTTCTGGGGAAATTAAGCGTTATTTGATCTACTTATTTCAATTAGCTGCCACCTTATTCTGAGCAGCTTTCTAGATTTAGAATTGTATGGACAAGAAGATCAATGATTAAACGAAATAATTTATTATAAAAAATATACCTTTAAAATATTATCGGTACATATTAAGTGAAGGAAGCAAAAGTATTTCACTTTTAATTTTTTGAAATCTCAATACTCATGCAGAGATTGAATAATGTCATCCGTTTTGGGCTAAACAAAGGCACATGGATGCAATAAAAAAATACCCATAACCTGTCGATCTATAAATAAAATAAAATGAAATTTAGATTTGAAATGGCAGAATGAGATCCAAAAGGAATTCCACATCAAAAAGTTATTTTGATTTCCGTATTTCTTTTTGCTTATTTTTAGGACCTGCGAAAATAATGATTTAGAATGAAATCTAAAAAAAATTCAGCAGTTTTTCATATTTATTGCAAATATACTATTTTAGTATCTTTATTATTACAGCGTATTTACCGCATATTAACAAACACCTTAAAGAAGTTCCACAGCAAAAATTGCATTAAAAGAATACTTTAAATTACAAATATCTACCAAGGTAATATGTTATATAATTTTATACAAATGTTTTGTAATTACAGAAGAAAAAAAACTTTATTTTATTATTTAGAAAATATCATGTAATTTCGTGCGACATGTCATAATTCTTGTGTTTTACGAGTGCAACATGTTACGGGGGAAAAATGAAAAATAATTTAATTACAATATATGTTTTTATCAGAGGTAAAATATTACCCCACGTGTTAATGTGCACATTTGCTTTCCAAATATGTACGCTCCCTAAATATTTTCTTTACTGATATAATTTTAAAAATGGCTCTTCACTTAAAAAAGATTGATAACCCTGGGTCTAGAGAATGGAAAACTTTTTAAAGAACCAAACAAGGCGTAATTTTAAATATCGTTTATTCAAATAAGTACAAATCGCACATGACAATTAGAAGCATAAAAATATGAAATGTGACATGTATTACAAAGCTCTAAATGCATTTCGTGAAAGCGACGAATATCAAAATCATGGCAAATATGCGATATTACAAACAAAAATTTCGGAGTAAAACATTTACAAATGATGCGATATAAACTGTACACAGAAACATCAGTCTCTTTTAATAATGAATAACATACTTAGTTCACTATAAATACTAAAATATTTGTCTGAAATGCAACTTTATTTGAAAAAAAATATATATCTATAAATCTTTCGTAAAATGGCACAAGTGCAGCAAATGGCTGTAGAAAATTTCTGAATTACAAATATATTTGATTGAAATACAATGAATATCCGTATGAATGTGAAAATTTGTATAAAAGAATTTAAAATAATTTTCAAGTTACTTTACAAAGATTCAGAAATTGGTTTGTGGAAAATGAGTACGGATTAAAAAAATGTACATAGATATAAAATTCTAACCTTCACAACTTGTGAATTATTTGTTTTTTAAATTCAGAGATTAAATATCTTCATGATTGAAAGCTAATATACGTGAATGTCTTTAAGAACAAGGCAGTAAATTTTACTATTTGTAAAGTATTAAGAAATAAATGTATGAAATTTTAAAATACAAATAGGAAAATTGCGAAAATAAAGTATCAAAATGTATGAAAAAACATGTTATGATTTAAATTAAATAAAAATGATCGTCGTATTAAAATCATTTCAAACAACGTTAAGACCATTTCATAGAAAAGTTTAATTGAATCATCCAAAATACAATAAATACTGTAAGTTATTCACAAACATACAAAAACAAACTTTTAGGAATTATAAAAGTCATGATTACAAGAATAGCATCAAAATATTATTTTCTTCTATGACATAATATGCAAAGACACAAATTTGAAAATTTCATCAAAAATTTGGTTTGTCTGCACAATGACTGCCAATTTTTTAAATAAACTTTTTAACATAGTAATTGCAACAATATATATGTGTATTTTATATTTTATTGAAAAATTTAACTTGCATCATTAAAAATATTTTAAATTATTTACAAATTACATTCATTGTACTTGTATACTACAAAAATTTAAAAAGAAAAATAGTGTGCATACAAGAAATAAATCGTTCAATAAAATGCTGGCAGCAAGTATGATTATGATCCAAGAACTATATTCATTAAATTAATATTTGACACATAATATAAGTGAACACAGTTTTGATGTATGTGTGTTCTATCCATCCTAAATTGAAAGGCAGCATGAACACACACAGATGTAATCGCAGTTGGTTATGTGGTTACCTAATTAACATAAGAACACAAACTATTTTATACAAAGAATACAGTTTTATGATATAGAATTTTCAATAGCTTATGAAATCAATTTAAATTGACATCAACAAACTAGTAACAATAATTAAATCTAACTGGCAGAAGTTTTTAAAATAGCTCAAATGATTTACTATATAATCTAAAATATAGTATTATAGCTTTAGAATTTTGAAAGAAAGAGTTTAGATGAAATGTTGTTTAGAAATACTCGAGATTTTAATTTTATGCCCTAATACTATGAAGCTTTAAGTAATTTATAACATTGAGATAAATGAAAAACTGTATAAATAGTAAATTAGAATATTATTAAATAATAAATTAAATAGTATAGTTTTCAAGGAAGCTATTTTATTGGATGCATAAATAAAAGAAGTCTAAAAATATATAAACCAAACATTCAGTCAAAAATAGATATAGTATAAATTGAAGGGTTCAAACTTTAAAAAAAAAAATGCTTTGCATTATATGCAGAAGTTAGGAATTACTAAAAGTCCCTGTTTTTTCAAATATAAAACACCCGTAAAAGGATTTATACAATACCATTGGGTGGATGTTAAACAAATACTTGCAACTACAATCAAGTTATAATTGATCAAGTACTCACAGTCATAGTCAAACTAGACTAATTTATATAAATTATGCAATTTACATAACATTTTAAAAATTAAACTGACAATAGAAAAAAAATGTTTCGTTGACAACATGTATTTTTATAAATTATATTTTCAAAATCATATATTGTGTATCAACTAAATGATTTTCATTTTCAGCTTGTAAAACGATACGTAAATTATGTAGATTGAATATAATTGCGAATATTTGTGTACACTATTTAACACTCAATGAATAGTATTGCACAAATCTTCTGATGAGCGTTAAGAGTTGTTAGCTCAAAATTTTATTAAAGTTTGAAACTTTAACCCAGAAGTGGGACACATTCATTTTATTTTATATCGTAATTGGAAAAGGTTTTACACGAAATAAATAAAATAATGCATGATACAAAATAAAGTATAATTTAATAGCTCTTAAGTACATGTATTATATACTTAAATTTAAGTACACACATAAAGCTAATTTTTAGGCACACACATAAATTTGGTTTCTAAGCATATACAAGTTTTTTCTTAAAATAAATATATAACATTTGTATATTTTAAAGATTCATCTCCCTGTGATTTGAAACTATTTCAATATACATTCCTTCAGTCTCTTCAAAGAATTTTTTTTTCTGCACAATTAAAAAATAATATATGTTTTGATTACAAATTAATATATTTTTCGATATAAATAAATACATACTCCGAGTTCAAATCGACAAGGAACTAAACTGGGTAAAAAAGGGGAATGGTGTATAAACACTATGATTATAATATTACATTTTAAATATAATTCTCCTATAATGAATAATAGAAATTTTCTTGCAATTTTAACTTAAAAAATAAAATTTTGCAGAAACCTAAAATAAAAGTTAACTGGCAGTACTCTCGCATATTGTAAGATTATAAAGAAAAAAACATTTTATATTGGCGCCCTACAGATGAAAATAACGATTTTTTAGATGATAGGTCAAGCAAGGTATTTTGCACATAAATGCCAAAAGCAAGAAATGTATGGTCCTTAAAGTCATAAAGAAACTGGATTTCTGTCTTTGCTTTTTGAATTGTATGTAAAAGTTCGTAGCAAAGACAGAGGTAAACTTCAGATCAAAAATCCAAAACAATGCATGTTAGAAATAATGGATTTGCCCATGCATCTTGTCTTTGGCGTCATACAAAAAGTTTACTTGAACTTTTGTTTACCTATTTAGTATAAATCCTTGATTCGCTTTAAAGTTAAAACCAATGCGTTTTGCAAATTCTGTCAAAATTTGAGTTGAGATGTATAACGTTTGACTTCAGAAAAAAAATCTATTTTTTTAATATCGCCTCAGGAATAGAATAAATTTTGTATGCATTTGGAAAAATTTACAAACCAAGTGAAATACCATTAAATGCTTAATATGTAAGCAGATTAGAGTTTAAAACTTGCAAATACGGTATTAATTTAATATAAATTAACTGAAGAGTGACTCAACTTGACTTTCTAGTATACCAGAATTCATTTTATTTATTTTTTTTTCATACTTCACAAGAAAAAAATGTACAAGAAAAATCGGTATCGGGAGTCCAAATTATTACAACTATAGTGTATTACCCTTCACTTTAAAGGACAGTGTACCCCTCCAGGGGGGGGGAGTTACTTCTTGCCCCCCAAGGGAGGACTCATGACGTCACGAAAAATATTGATTGCAGCTATTCTTCACAACAATGATTGAAACTATCAAGTTTTGTAATCATTGAGCCATAAATAAACCCTTTTATGTATGATCATGTCAAGTCCTATGCTGCCATGTTAAAAAATATAAGTTCGAAGTTTTCCCTCGAATTAAAAAAAATTCTATCCAGTTCTAGATTTTTTGTTAAGAAAGCAGGATATAAAGTTTCGTGAAAATCCATTAATATTTGTGGCCGCTATTGTATGCACAAGAAATCGACCACAGACAGATATCACTCCAAATGTAGTTAAAATGTGTTCAAGAGGTCTTAAAATATATACTGGCATCAAAATCTCAAAATCAAAAATTTTCGAGAAAAAAAAACAATACTTTCTCAATACTACGTATGAGAAAGTAAAAATACAAAATGAAAATAATAAATTTTCTTGGCATACCCGCTGGGGGTATGCGTATCCCACTTTAAAGACCAACTGCTCTAAAAAATGTTCTCTCTCACATTAATATTTGATTTCCAGCCGTTTGTACAACTGCTGAAACCCCTACGGCGAACTGGGTAGGTAATAATAATATATTTAAAAAATAAGTAAAAATAATATTTGATAAAAAACAATTTTTTTAATTCAAAATTTAAGATTTTAGTGAAAACAAAAACATCCTGTGCAATAGGGAATACCCACAAACATGAGATATTTAAAAAATGAAAACAAAATACACCCCAGTACTGCGTCTAAGCTGTTCTGTAGGACCGGAAGGAAAAGAATGTGCTGAGGAAATACAAAACAGTATTCACAAGACCTAAAACCTACAAAAAAAGAAGAAATGTTGAAGTTTTAATTCATGGGTTTAATAAACAAATTATATCATTTTAAAATAACATATATTAAACACTTTGGCGATTGACACAGGGCCGTATTTTTGTAGAAGCAGAAGAAGCGCATGCTTAAAGCAAGCAGCAAGGAGAGCCTCCAGGACAAAAGCGCCTTCTCTGATGTAACCTTGCAATCCAACATGTGAATGATTTTAACCACAAAATGCATTAACCACCAATAAAAATATGTTAATGATTTTAACCACGAAATGCATTAACCACCACTAAAAATATGTTAATGATTTTAACCGCAAAATGCCATTAATCACCAATAAAAAAATATGTTAATGATTTTAATCACAACAATGATGTGAAGTAACGGTAATGTTTCTAAAAACTAAAATATACTTATTGTTAGATTAAAAGTTGATTAATAAAGTATTACAAGATCAATAGGTATTATATTATAATATAGGAACGCTGTAACATTCCGCGCAAAAAAATGACAATAAAACGGCACTTCTATATGAGTAATGGGCGAGCGGTGCCAAGTGTATATTTACTTCACGCCACAATATGTGGTATTTAGTCCCTATATCTCGGCCGCAATTAAAGCTAGAGGAATGTTTTTCATAGCTACCATGGGGCAGACGAAAATAAAAAAAACCTATTCAAATCAGTAGATCTGTGTGTCTGAAAATCCTTCCAAGAGGTTGGTGGCAGAGGATGCATGGTATGATATCTGTGGATGTCAATCCCCACAAAGTTCAGGTCTATATTGGGTGACTGTACCAGCCGTCCAACAGTTACCTTACACCTTCCGTTAGGGCGTAAAATTAACTTACTGCATTGCATACACCACAGTAAACATACGCTACTAGATGGAGCTAGAAGAAGTACAGAGACACAGAGATGCTAAACCTCTAAAAAAATATCATGCTAGCGGTGAGCTGCATAAAAAGAAAATTACCTAATCGCTTTCTTGAGTATTTTTCGATCGAATTTCGCCTTAAAAACCGCTTTAGATACATGCATACGAAGCACATACTAACAAAAATGTTACAATTCTAAAACTATAAACAGGGTATAAACCACAGTAAAGTGCAGGGCAAAGCCTGCAAGCACAAATCTCACTTTCGTTTTAACAAAAACATATTTACCCCAAAAAGATGTGATATATCTTAGCAAAAAATAACCGTATTGTAAAAAAATTTCGACAAGTAAAAAGTCAGCCAAAACAAGAAATGAAAACACATATTTTGGCGCCAAGGACGATTCCATCCAGGTTGAAATGTATCCTCAACGCTTTCCACTTATAACTAGAATAAGCAAAATGCTGAATAATGTTACGAACATATCCTCTGGATTCGTGGGTGTACATGCAGGATACATGAACGAGTCCAAGTTTCTGGATAACTTACGTTTATTCACAAGCACAAAGTAAACAGGAACAATACATAATGACAACACTTAAATACTCCACTAATTTCACAAAATCTTGCTACCATAAGCCTTCGGGTTGGTCGTGTGGTCTGGGTTTTCAACACTCAACTAATTTCACAAAATAACTGCTATTATTCACAGAATGTTGACAAAAGTAATTTCACAAAACAGCTACTACTATTCTCAAAACATTGACAAAAATCACAGTCCAATGTAGCTCGTGTCACATCAACTCCACTGCAACGGAGGGATGAGTCCTTATATAGCCTCTGTAGAAACTTCTGGAAATATCTATATCTCAAAGAATAATCGCTATTTCGCGAAGTTTCGGGAACATTCCGAAAGTCGCCAAATTGGCGATAAATCCCCAAATATAGCAACCCTTTTTCTAACTGGGAAATCCTGGGCTCATGTCATGGACTGTGTTTTCTTTGTCTAACCTTTGAGACAGACGAAAGAGGAGGCGCCAAAGGGAATATCGCGCGTTCGCAACATTGCGCCCTCCTTTAGACTGTACGTCCCAGGCAGTATCAATCTACTGAGGTTCAAAATATGGGTCCAATCTGTCGATATGGACGATTTTTGGTTTGGTTGAACACGATTTCTGGATTCGATAAACGACACTGCTTATTATTTTCTTGATGACCTGGGGTCCTTCCTCGTTGTGCCGTAGATTTGGCGAAAATCCTGATCGTCGCCGAGGGATGAACAGCCACACTTTGTCGTCTTCCTGGAATCGTACTTCATTAGCTTTGGTATCGTAGGGTCTTCATTCTATCGGTAGTAATGTTGATCCTCTCACGAGCAAAACGATGAACCTCCTCCAACTGTAGCTGCAGATCTTGCACATATTCATCGGGCGCTAAAGGAGCACCACATGGTCTTCCAAACATCAGGTCACATGCTAGTCGTAGGTCCCGGCCAAACAGAAATTTTGATGGAGAATGACCGGTCAATTCGTGGACAGCGCTTCGGTAGGCCAGCAGGAACAACGGTAGGTAACGATCCCAGTCTTGCTGGTTTCTGGATACGAATATAAAGAGATAATTATGTTTCTGCTGAGTCTCTCTACCATGCCGTCCGATTGAGGATGAAGAATAGTAGTTCGTGTTTTGTCCATATCCAGTAATTTTCACGGTACCGTGAATATGCCAGAGCTAAAGTTCGCTCCCTGGTCAGAATGGATGAGGGAGGGAACCCCATAACGACATATCCAGTTCCGAGTTGAAACTTCACTAATAGTTGTAGACTCTTCGTCATGGATTGCGCAAGCTTCTGGCCACTTTGTGAAGTAGTCCATTACTACTAGGATGTATTTGTTATTGTCCAAAGTTCGTGGTCGTGGCCCCAAAACATCATGGCCCCAAACCGCATTCCTTGAACCAGCGTTCAACATCCCATATCGCCACATTGCACCAGAAGAAATGTTCAGGAACTTAGTTCAGCGTCTTGCTGAAGCCAAAATATCCTCCACTGGGGCTGTCATGTACATCTTTCATCCCGTATTTAATCGCTTCTTGTCCGACTTTCATCTCGTCTTGTACGGCTTTCATAGCCTCTCTCATCTCGTCATGTCCGGCTTCAACCTTTTCTTAAATAAGATTCTTGTCCAGCTTTCATCGCGTCTCGTTCGGCTTTAATCAAAGCCATCATCACGTCTTGTCCGGCTTCCATCAAAGCCATCATCTCATCCGGCTTTAATCAAAACAATCATCTTTTTTAAATGCTCCTCCATCACTTTTATAGTTACTACCATAACATACTTGTCAAGTTTACAGAAATCGTCCTTCTGACACCAGTTTATTACGAACGTATCCTCTGAAATTGTGGTTGTACACACAGGATACAAGAACGAGTCCAAGTTTCTGGATAACTTATGTTTAATCACAAGCACAAAGTAAACAGGAACAATAAACAATGAAACAGCACCTAAATGCTCCACTAATTTCACAAAATAACTGATATTCTTCACAGAATGTTGACAAAAGTAATTTCACAAAACAACGGCTGATATTCTCAAAATATTGACAAAAATCATAGTCCAATGTAGTTCGTGTCACGTCAACTCTTCAACTCCACTGGCAACTTCTGAAGAATCCGCTGCAACTTCTGGTAGAAACTTCTGGAAATTTCTATATCTCAAAGAATAATCGGTATTTCGTAAAGTTTCTGGAACATTCCGAAAGTCGCTGAATATGGTAGCCAGTCTTCTAACTAAGAAATCCTGGAAAACCTGAGCTCACGTCATGTTGAAGTCATGGACTATGTTTTTTTCGCCTGGTCCTCGAGACAGACGAAAGCGGAGGCGCCAAAGGGAATACTGCGTGTTTGCAATATTCCCTTTGGCGTCTCCTCTTAAAGATGGAGACCTTAAGACCTTTTCTCTCTATATAAGAAAGAGAAAAGGTTCCATATATAGCGCTCTTCTGAGATTTTGGTTTTCACTGTATAAGAAATACTTTAATGTAACCCTTCTGCAATGAAGTAACTTTATGCACACTTTATTAATTGACGAAACAAGACGCCAATATATATGGTACTTTTTCTCTTTCTTTTTCGACATTTTACATATTGTAGTTAATAAGTGGAAAGCATTGATGGTACATTCCCACCTAGATGGAATCGTACTTGACGCTAAAATATGTTATTTCATTTCTTTATTTGGCGAAATATTTTGCAATACAGCTGTTGTTGTTTAGAGATAAATTTTTAATATGGATTCACATGCTATTTTGTTTTATACTTACAGCTGCAGCCATTCTGCCTTCGTAGCCTGGGTAGCGGTGCTTATTGTACTTCGACAAATGAATGAGCAACGACAGACTGGCCGCCAGGTAGAAGATGAAAGCAAACAGGTGATACAAAAACTCCTGGAAATAAAAAAAAAATCATTTTTTTTTAATTTAAAAATAGTAAGAAATTTTAACTTAATTACAAAATAAAACTAAGAATCATTGCTAAATAATAAATAACCAAATGTTGCTAAAAATTGCATGTTTAAAACTTGCTTTAATTTCGTTGCTACCCCTACTCAATATTAACTCTTTTCCGCCTGCAGCATAATACACTATTTTGCTTTGACTACACTGTAGAATATTTTAGCAAGATTTCTTTATTTTACAAAAGTAAAGTAGTTTTCTGTTCTTGAACAAAGCTCTTTAAACTAGGATACCCAATGAATCGTGGTCAAATATCATCGGTATTTCATGACCGGTTTTGATAGAAAATACCAATATATCTTTATTAAAGATTTTTTATATTTATTAAATTGTTTGATTGAAAACGCACTTATCATTCTTTACGTATAGAACGTAACTTTGCGTACAACCAATAAAGGAACTAGATCACATCGTAAAATTCTGCACAAATATTGTATAGTAAACACTATTTAACACCCAACTTGACCCTATTTGACACTTCGGAAATCATTGGATTTCCTTCTTCAGTGAGCGAACAAGCTTAAATTCCAAGCCATTTTGTTTGGGTTCAGGTTTGTTCGCCACCGTTACAAATTATTTTTTTAACATTTTAGCCTGTTTTATGGGAATAAAATAAGAAAATGACATTAACAAACCCTGGGAACTAACTTATTGGAAAAAATATTTCTTATCCGGTTTGTGAAATTTCAAAGCAGAATGAGATGAATTGTAGAAGTATTGTGCGCAGTTGCACATCCAGCTATGTTACTTTCAGTTATAGCTCTAGTTCCAGCTCCTGGTTAAAGTAATAATCTCGAAATAAAAAATCACTCAATGGGCTGAAGTCTTGGCAGCAATTAGCCCACGGGTCCGTAAGTGGAAGGGCCGATCAGGGCCGTCCAAATTGTCCCTTCCCCCCTCCTCCTTGCAAACATTAATTACAGGCCCCGCCCCTTCCTATTTGATTTTCCCCTTTTTGTCAATTTTTCATGTCTTCTCCCTCAAAATTATTGGGGGTCCGGTCCAACCCACTTTGGTGGCCATCCCTTATTGGAGGGGGGGGGGGCTGATCCGATGTCAAACCAAGACTTTCACATTTGCTTCACCAATGCATATAAGAGGGAACTGGAAAGCGGGGATAGGAGAAAATTATTTTTCTGGTTACGTTGTTCGTCAACTAAGTAAGCAATTCGATTCTCTTGCTATCATATGGACTTAATGGACAAACTGGAATGAAGTTGATCAGTACAGACAAACTGGAACTGGGAAATAGAGATAAGTAGAAAGTGGTTCTGCTAAAGTAATTTGCCAACTGAGTGAGTATTAAAGTTCCCTTATTATCTTACTGTCGCATGCACTTCATAGACAGGTTGGAATGAAGTTGGATCGGTGCAAACAAACTGGAACTGGGAAATAGAGATAGGGAGAAAGTAATTCTGATCAAGTTATTCGTCAACAGAGTGGAGAATACGGTTCCCTAAGTGTCGTATGAACTTCATGGACAGGTTGGAATGAAATTGGATCAGTGCAGACAAACTGGAACTGGGAGATAGAGATAAGGAGAAAGTAATTCTGATCAAGTTATTCGTCAACAGAGTGGAGAATACGGTTCCCTAAGTGTCGTATGAACTTCATGGACAGGTTGGAATGAAGTTGGATCAGTGCAGACAAACTGGAACCGGGAGATAGAGATAGGGAGAAAGTAATTCTGATCAAGTTATTCGTCAACAGAGTGGAGAATACGGTTCCCTAAGTGTCGTATGAACTTCATGGACAGGTTGGAATGAAGTTGGATCAGTGCAGACAAACTGGAACTGGGAGATAGAGATAGGGAGAAAGTAATTCTGATAAAGTTATTCGTCAACAGAGTGGAGAATACGGTTCCCTAAGTGTCGTATGAACTTCATGGACAGGTTGGAATGAAGTTGGATCAGTGCAGACAAACTGGAACTGGGAGAAAGTAATTCTGATCAAGTTATTCGTCAACAAAGTGGAGAATACGGTTCCCTAAGTGTCGATTGAACTTCATGGACAGGTTGGAATGAAGTTGGATCAGTGCAGACAAACTGGAACTGGGAGATAGAGATAGGGAGAAAGTAATTCTGATCAAGTTATTCGTCAACAGAGTGGAGAATACGGTTCCCTAAGTGTCGTATGAACTTCATGGACAGGTTGGAATGAAGTTGGATCAGTGCAGACAAACTGGAACTGGGAGATAGAGATAGGGAGAAAGTAATTCTGATCAAGTTATTCGTCAACAGAGTGGAGAATACGGTTCCCTAACTGTCGTATGAACTTCATGGACAGGTTGGAATGAAGTTGGATCAGTGCAGACAAACTGGAACTGGGAGATAGAGATAGGGAGAAAGTAATTCTGATCAAGTTATTCGTCAACAGAGTGGAGAATACGGTTCCCTAACTGTCGTATGAACTTCATGGACAGGTTGGAATGAAGTTGGATCAGTGCAGACAAACTGGAACTGGGAGATAGAGATAGGGAGAAAGTAATTCTGATCAAGTTATTCGTCAACAGAGTGGAGAATACGGTTCCCTAACTGTCGTATGAACTTCATGGACAGGTTGGAATGAAGTTGGATCAGTGCAGACAAACTGGAACTGGGAGATAGAGATAGGGAGAAAGTAATTCTGATCAAGTTATTCGTCAACAGAGTGGAGAATACGGTTCCCTAACTGTCGTATGAACTTCATGGACAGGTTGGAATGAAGTTGGATCAGTGCAGACAAACTGGAACTGGGAGATAGAGATAGGGAGAAAGTAATTCTGATCAAGTTATTCGTCAACAGAGTGGAGAATACGGTTCCCTAACTGTCGTATGAACTTCATGGACAGGTTGGAATGAAGTTGGATCAGTGCAGACAAACTGGAACTGGGAGATAGAGATAGGGAGAAAGTAATTCTGATAAAGTTATTCGTCAACAGAGTGAAGAATACGGTTCCCTAACTGTCGTATGAACTTCATGGACAGGTTGGAATGAAGTTGGATCAGTGCAGACAAATGATTGGATCTGGGTAATTGAGATAGAGAGAAAGTGGTCCTACAGTAAATCATTTGATTTGGAACAGTTGGTGACTTAATTGTAACTTTGGAGCACAAGGCGGTTTACTTCATTATATTATTTTGGAACAGTAAACCACTCAATTTTATTGTCTGGGAACGTATAGTGAGTCACACATCACTGTAGTATATTGGAATTTTCTTTCTTTTCATTTTTGGCGGCAAACCACTTTATTGTAGTCCATGAATTATATTACTCTGTAACAATGAGTTATTCCATTATATTACTTTGGAATGATGGTTTTCATTATATTACTTTGTAATGATGAATTCTATCATTGTATCACTTGGAACTGTAGTTTACTTTATTGTATTCCTTTACAATGTGGAGTTATTTCACTGTATAACTTTGCAATTGTGGTTTACTTCAATGTATTACTTTAGAATGCTGAGTTATTTCATTGTATCACTTTGAAACGATGATTTACTTCTTTGTATTACTTAGAAACGGTAAACCACATCAATGTGCTGTAATTCCTTCGAGACCTCAGAGTACAAATATTAAAAATATTCGTCACTTAATACCTTTGAATAAAGTTAAATTCCATATTCAAATTGAAGAAAATATGGCTGTAAATTATAAAAGTCATACGTAGAAGTCATGCTAAGATTTATCTCTGAATTATTTCACAATTATGAAAGAAATTAATAGCATTAAGCTACTGAGATTTCACCAGCAAACACATTTAATTTCGGACCATTCTACACCCCCCGCATCAATACAAAAGTACAAACTGCTAAAAAAGAAATAATGGCCCAAGAATGAATTACATTAGCTGAAATAGCCTGTTCCTGCACCCCAACCGAATATTGCCCATTTCAAAAATACCCCTTCACTCCATGACATACGAAGAATTCGTCTGAAACTAAAAAAAAAATCCACTTTCACCCTGTGCAGCTGAAGAGGAACGACTAGCACATCACACCTATAAATACACTCTTCCTAGTGGTGTCACGTGACCCTTTTACTTCGGAGAAGAGGAGTTGTAACGTAACACCCACGCCCACGCTACAAGTCCAATTTAGCACAACTTGGAAATGTCTAGTTGCGTGAGAAGCATGTAAAATGCCACGCCCTGGACAATAAACGAGATTGCGGGGCATTATGTGGTGAACTGTGAGATTGATGTAAGGAGCAGGTGTAATCTTCGAGTTCTTGGGGCATAATAAAAAGAAGTAAAGAAGTAGGATCCAAAAATCAGAATGTTACAAACAGTGGTATTTACATTATTACAACGCGTCCGTCCAATGTGTGCGTCAATTAGTCAGGTCAATTAGTCCATGGGTTTAAAACATGAATTCTAAGTGTAGGAAGTAGAGGTTAGTTTAAAGGAAACACCTAAAAAAGGTCAAAATATTTCTTTATTGGCTCACATTATTAACGTAACATTTAGTATGTACATGGAATTTTAAAGCTGTGTTTTCATTATTTTTAAAGCTATTAAAGTATTTCTGAACGATTACAGAAATTAAACAACTCACAAAGGAAAACTTTTAATTGGTACACATTTCTCCACACTCCATACACATTTTTTGTGTAGGCCTAAGTGTTTTAAAAATGCTAAGTTTTTTTTTTTTGCAAATAAGATAGAGGTTTTTAATATTTTTGTACATGCTTTTTATTGTGTAATTGATAAAATTCGGCATAGAATTAAATAACATCAAGATTGCAGTTATTTTTTTTTATATAATTTTAAACTAAGAACCTGTTTAGGTATTTTTATATTAAATCTAATATCAGAAGCTTCTAAAAATCCATACACAATTTTGTGTAATGTATTTCAAAGAATGTAAAAAAATGAAGCAAAAATATTAACAATTTTAAAAGTAGTAAAGATTTTCAAAAAAATTGTTCTTTTAACTTAAATTTAAGCATGTAGTTCAATAATGTGTAGTTCAAATTTTATACAACCACAACTTTCACCATAATACTTAAAATAGAAAAAAATGCTGGAAGGGTATAGTGTCCTCAATGAAGGTGCGAAGTTGTAAAAATAAAAAGTTATAAAATTTATTTGATTTTATAACTTTAAATTAATTTTATAACAATTAACTATAATCGTTTGTTCAAACTTACACTATTCTCATAAAAGAAACTTTTTCCGGAGGGGGGGGGGGGGGCGCTTAAAAATTGTAGACGGTATGATCAAACGCCGGGTGAACTGTTCGCGTAATGGGGAATACTGAGGATGAGTTTATATTCAAAATTCTGACATTCTCAATTTTATAGTTATATGCTTCACATTCGATATAGCAGCATTTTTCGTAAATAGATGGCCAAAAATTTTACGATTGCGATTAAAAAAATTGAGTTAGCATTATTGTTTAGAAGAATTTTATTCAATAAAAATTTTATTTCGAAGAATTTTCGGGAGAAAGTTTAAAGATAGCATACTTTCTATATTAATATTTCTATACATCAATGGGCATAATTAACGGTGGCATGGAGTCAAACATGGAGAAATTGGAGAATTTATATTTCATAATATCCATACAATTACACGAGTATAATACAATAATGTGCAAATATTTTTGAGAAAATTGCATTTCTAAATTCATTTCTTCCTTGTGAATAGTATAAAGATTAAGTAGTTCCCAGCGATGATAAACGAAACCTTATTTTTAAGGGACTTTTCGGTATTCGGCCCACAGACTAGCAGACAAGTGGAAAAGAAAGGGTATTTTCACTCTAGTTACATTTTGTTCGAATTTAAGCAATCGCGGTCTCTATTGTTAGCCGTGACCTCCTACCCGCGTGGCATGGCCCAGTGACCCCGTTAAATTAAAGATAACAATTAAGTTTTGCAACCATTAACTACGTCACTTTACTGATAACTGTCAAAAAAAAAAAAAAAAAAAAACCACTCCCCCCCCCCCCCTTTATGGCGTATCAAATAAATATTGAAGCCTCCGCTCATATCTTCCGTTTAAGAGTTAATATTAGCTGGTAACAGTTAAACAGTTATTAATTAAAATGCAGAATAAAACAAATTAGTAGCAGTATTAACCTGTTTCGGAGTTCAAAAAAAGCATCCTTCCTCAGGGTACAAAAATTGAGTAACCATGCCAAAACAAGCCTGCTTACCTCCGTTGGTGTGGTTTCTCTATACCTTTAGACAATTTTTTATCCTGTGAAACCAGTTGATAGTTAATAATTTGTTTTATTGTGTATTTTAACAAATACTTTATATCCATTAGTACATAGTTATTATTAATTTTCCCATTTTCCCAAAGTATTATATGAGTGCCTCATTGTTCTAGTTTCTATAAGAAAAAAAAATATGATCTGGGCAGCACATGATATCCCCAAAAATATACAAGTATACTATACTTCTTTCAATGCGAATTAATGATGGAAGAAATTCACAGCACAATGTTTTAATTTTAACGTTGAAAAATACCACTACCATTGGGCGCTATTCTGTATGACATGACAGTATGTAAACTTAACTTGAAGTGCCCAATTAACTTATATTTCGCGCAAATATAACTAACAATTGGAAATATTGATAACATCAGCTAAGCAATATACTCTAATATATCAAAATATGTTAATTATTAATTCATCAATTTGCCCTTATTTTCGAAATTTTAGAATGATTTTTACCAATGTGTCGACATTTTCGTCAATTTGGCACCACATTAAAAAAAAGTTCGCCAAGTTGGCGGCATTTCATCGAATTTGCCACCAAGATCGCCAACCTTATCGTCAAGTGTTACATATTTGGTGATTATCCTGTTAACATTTTTGCAATTTTTTAGATGCATTTATTTAAAAAAACGTGCGATACATGACAAGAACAGGTCGAGCTAGCGTTCTAATTATTTATTTAACATTATTTAATGCCCTGATATTTTATGTTTTTTTCAAAAATTAATTCAAAATTTCATGGATCATCCGAACCTTCGATCGGGTTTCCGTATAAGATTTCCGTATTCACAAATCGTACAAAGTTAGGTTTGAAACACTCCATTCGTTCGTGAGATATCGCATCAACTAATTCACGGGGGCATATGGCCACACACATACACAGACATCACCTTAAAAATACGCGATGATTCGAGTTCAGGTATGCTAGAAACGTGGTCTTCCATCAAAAACTCGAGTTCGAATTTTCGACCCCCGTCACAATACTTTTCATATACATGATATATGTAGAGAAAGAGGTAATGCTCTGAAAATCTTAAAATCGTTATAATTTAAGGTCTCACTATGAGAATTACTAAACATTTTGCATAGTTCTA
The DNA here is from genome assembly GCA_951213105.1 of Amaurobius ferox. Classification (NCBI taxonomy): domain Eukaryota; kingdom Metazoa; phylum Arthropoda; class Arachnida; order Araneae; family Amaurobiidae; genus Amaurobius; species Amaurobius ferox. The sequence continues at coordinate 81,820,887 of OX578149.1, read as the reverse complement.
GTTTTTCACATAATGTATCAACACAAAAACTTCATAGAGATAAGTACATTCGTTTCGTAATTATCGTGCACATCTTTCACTCTCTCTCAGCCTTTAACCCTCTCTCTTTCACTCTCTCTCTTATTCTATCTCTCTCATTCTCACTCACTCTCTCTTATTCTCACTCACTCTCTCTTATTCTCATTCACTCTCTCTTATTCTCATTCACTCACTCTCTCGCATTATCTCTCTCACTCACTCTCTCGCATTATCTCTCTCTCTCATTCTCTCTCTCTCTCATTCTCTCTCTCTCTCTCACTCACTCTCTCACACACACACACACTTTTCTAAATCTTTCCAAAAGTGTTTGAAATGAGTTTAGAAGGGTTTACAGCAGTGGCACTCAACCCATGGGCCGCGATCACCAGCCGCCATAACTTGTCAAGTCGATCTTTGAATAATTTTAGGATAATTGAAGAGTTTTGCATTGTGCTTTACTGGAATAAAAAATAAATTTTTCCATAAATATCTCAGCAAGAAAACGAGTAAGATTAATTATATTTATATTTTGATTAATTTTTCGGTATTGAGAGTTACGATGGTCACAGAAAGAGTCCAAAAATAGTCCAGAAAGTTTAAGAACGTACCAAATTAAATACATTTTTTTTTCATTACAAAAGTGGCTAGTATTTAAAGTAGAATTTTAAATTTTCTGTAACATTCCACACCTTTCTACCAGCGCAACATTGCAAGTTGTAGAAAAAGTAAGCTCTATCTCTCTCTCTCTCTCTTTAAATTATAGAATATTCGTGTCATATTTTGAATACACATTTGGTAGGAGTTTCGGACATATTTTCATCTAAAATAACTAAAATTGAAAATTTACAATTTTATTGAGCTTTTCTTGAAATGTCTTTGCCCGCAGAAAAAACCCCATCTTCACCTTAAATAAGCCCCGATGATATGTTATGTTATTTACAGATAAGAGTCAATCTTTAACTTAAATCCGTATCAAAAATGGATCTCGATACCCAAAGGTTGAGCACCACTGAGTTAGAACATGTTTTTCCGTCAAAATTTAGAATGCAAACCGTTTTTGAAAGCAATAAATAGTGTTATCAAATAAAACCAATAAGATAACTCACGACATCTCAAAAACAGGACCGCCGATGGGGGGGGGGGGGGGGGGCGAAAGAATACACAGGGGCCCCAGGGACCAGAGCAGCAGAAACAGTTGTGAAAAAAGGCAAACAACTTTTTAAATAAATTTTAGTAGGGGCCCACACATTTTCTGCATAGGAGCCAGAAATTTATGTAAGGTGGTACTGCCTAGGATATGAAAAAATGCAATCCAAAGGCGTCCAAATCAAAATTTTCGGCTAGATTACTATCTCCATTTATAAACAACATCCCAATTGTTGTTCAAAAACAGCATATTCTGTCACTTTATAACATCTGCCATCGAAGGAATTTTCATTGGAGCTCCTATGTGATAACAAAATGAAAGTACAATGTTTCCGTGACTCAACATCTGCGAAACACCCATTGATAGATTTATCTCCATGACAAATAATCCTGAAATACCTCCGTATTTCCTTCCCATCGCGGATGTTATCACAAACAGCGCGATACAGTTGATTACGGATGCTTTTTTTTATTGGCTCACTTTCCATTATGCCGCATTCCATCGATGCCGTAAGTAATGTTTTTCATGGTGTAATATTCTATTTCGTAGATACAGCATTTATAGATTACTAGCAGACTTCGATCAACTTCAATGAAGCTTTGAGATGTCTCTAGCATGACCGCGGTAGCAACTGTGCAATAACTGTGCAAGTTTTCATTTGTGTGTCTAGCAACTGTGGCTCACATAGGCCACCGCCTGTAGTGTTAAAATAGAAAGTATTGAATTTTAAGCTGATTTCTATTAAATACGTAATTATGATAATATCGTATATTCATTCAACATTCACAGAATTTACTATAGCACTTCACTCAATAAGTCTCCGGTCTGACACATATATGGCAACACTGTTGACAGACCCATATGATTTCTGGATTGTACCAACCTTCAAACGATACATGTCAAAATTTCATGACATTCTGACAATTAGTTTATAGGTTACAGTGGTTTTAGTGACCCCAGTTTTGTAATTTCCAAAACAATGGATAAAAAAGAATTTCGTGTGTTGATTAAACATTGTTTTATAAAGGGGAAAAATACTGTTGAAGCCAAACAGTGGCTTGATAAGCGTTATGGAGACTCTGCACCAGAGAAATCAACTATTATTGACCGGTATGCTGAATTTAAACGCGGTCGTACAAACACCGATGATGCTGAACGCTCTGGTCGCCCAAAATCGGCAGTTGTTCCGGAAAACATAAATTTCTTCATTAACATATCCATCCGGATCATTCCAAAAAAAATTAGGAATAATATAGTACTTTTCCAATACTTACATTTAAAGGGTGCTACACAGAAAAATTTTTTCAATACAGAGTATGAGCAAAACACACTTACTGTTGAGATAGAAAAAGGAAATTTGGTGCATGGCAGATTGATGAAACCAGAGGGAAAAATTCATAATCTTATGAATTTAACAAACAATAAGAAGCGTTTATAAACACTCAAAGTTAAATATGTATATGGATGACTGTTTGGGTTTTACTAATTGTGAAACCGTTCATTTTCAAGGATCATTCCAGCTAGTATATTTTAAATACGAATATTGTACCAATCCGAGCTCATAGTTTAGGCACAAAAACGTTTATCTCCAGAGAAAAAGCTAGTTTTTATGATGAGGAAATCAAAATGGAAAGAATGAACCGAAGGTCAATACAAAAAAGTAAGTTACCAAGTAACTTACCACAAACATAAAACCGGTAACTTTTATCCTACATTTTTTGAAATGACGAAATGCATTGTAGAATGTCAATTTCTTAGTCATGCATCAAAAAGTAATTTGATGCGTAGCCTGCTTAGTTGGCATTATTTGCAAACGGGTTTTCTAAACTATCTGCAATAATGGTAGAAATCCTGAGTTAACAATTGAGTTTTACATATTAATGCTGTTTCAGCTTAACATTTTACACTTCATTATAATAACTGCATTTAGATGTAACCACAATTTTGATACGATTAAAATGTGTCGAAGGGTTAATTAGTTAATAACGTTAAAAATAATAGTATGTTTCAAATTAAATTTTTAAAAATATATCACATTTTTAGAATTATTTTAAAGGAAACCGCACCTAAATCGGGGGCAAATTAAGCATACAGCAAAAAAACAGTGCATTTGTGTATATTGCAATTTCCCCCAGCTTTAAATCATTTTTCTCAGTTTTACATTATTACTTTCCTTATATACATAATGTATAAGGAAAGTATTGTGACGGGGTCGAAAATTCGAATTCGAGTTTTCGACGGGAGAGCACGTTTCAAGCATCCCTGATCACGAATCGAACATTTTTGAGGTGATGACTGTGTGTGTGTGTGTGTCAGTGAGACTGTGGACACGATATATCACGAACGAATAGAGCGATTCGAATGAAATTTGGTACCAAAATTACAATCCGCGAATACTGGAAGCCTATTGTTTTAAAACACAATCGAATGTTCAGAACTCCCCTAAACGTTCTTGTGAAATTCTGAAAAAATCATCCAAAAATCAAAACCTTTATTAAAGTTCCGCAAATACACATTTCTTATGTAATTTTTCTTCAGAAAAAGATTGACATACACTTTAGAACGCTAGCATGAACCGTTCTCGAGATATTGCACATTTTTCAAATAGATTTATAAAAATAATCCCATAAATTAAAAAAAATATTAACTGTTGAGAAACATGTCCACTTTTATATGTCATATCATGCGATAAATTTGGGGACATCATTCTCGTGAATCTAGCTCATTCCATTCACGAGAAAATATAGAGTAATACTTTTGTGTTACGGCAATCAGCTATAAAAATAACTTATCTCTCCATTCATAACGCTTGGCGAGATTCTGGCGACGAGTTTGGAGGCAAGTCGCCAACTTGGCGATTTTTTAAACGTTGCCAAATTAACGAAAATCTCGCCAAATGGATAAAAATGATGCTAAATCAATGAAAATGACGACTAATTGAAGAAAATTCAATATCTTGGAAAAAATATAAGTATCTACTATAAGAATAACATTTTTCTAACTGTAAAAGTAGCAAATTCATTGTATTATATAAGGAAAGTCATGTGCTGCCCACATCAGATTTTTTTTGTCCGTTCACATGACTACAAAGACAGCTATTTTCCTATTTGCTTAAAAATTAATATGCATATTGAACTCCTAAGTATGCATGCACTAAACCAAAAATTTTTAATTCTTGAAAAATAAATTTGTATAAAGAGTATTTTTTATCCGGTTTTAGAAAAGAAACTTAGCATTTATCATTTTTGAAAAATACATTTTACTTTCTCATAAGTAGTATTAGGAAAGTATTGTTTTCACGGAAATTTTCGATTTCGAAATTTTGCTGCCAATATATGTTTTAGGACCTTTTGAACACATTTTGACTATTATTGGAGTGATGTCTATCTGGTTTTCTTTTGTATACACAATAACTGCCACAAATATTGATGGATTTTCAAGAAACTTTAAATTCTGCTTTGCTAACAATCTAGAACTAGATAGAATATTTTCAAATTCGAGCGAAAACTTCGTTCGAACATTATTCGAAATTTTATATTTACTTAACATGGCAGCATAGGTCGAAATTTCACATAATTATGTCTAGGGCGCGGTAGCCCATTGGTTAGCGCGCTGGAGTTGCACTCGGTTGGCCCGGGTTCGATTCCAGCCGCTGCCAAAACTGCCGCCGTGTTCATGCGGAGTACGATCACGTTAAACATGTGGGTCCGAAAGTCCTTCCGAGAGGTTGGTGGTAGGGGAAGGAGGGTACGGTCCCTGTGGATGCCTCCCCCACTGGGTTCCGGTCTAAATTGGGTGGCACTTCCCGACCGTCCAAACAGTTACCTTACACCTTTCTGGTAGGTCGGACGGTCTGGGTTTCAACATCAACAACATAATTATGTCTAAAAGGTATTATGTATGGCTCAATGATTACAAAACTTAATAGCTTAAATAATTGGAGTGAAAAATAGTCGCGATACAATTTTGCGTTCATAAAGTTATTACCCCCCCCCCCCCCCCCGATAATACGCCTAAGTCCTTGGGGGTGGTTTTTTTTTATCAAACTTGGTATCAAACTTGGATTATTCAAGCCTTTTAAAATGAATAACATGAGTAAATGAGAGCAACATGCTATAACTGTGATCATTTGGGACGATGATACAAATTTTTTTCTTGTAAAATTTAGCGAAAGAAAAAAAAAACTATTAGAAAAAGTTGGTATGAGATAGTTGAGTTACACTCTAGTTAATTTTTATTATTTTAAAATGTTTTAGGTTTAAAGCTTTAAACAGCTAACTTAATGAAAAAGATTATTTTTGATGACTTTAATTCAAATCTTGTGGACAATGAACTAACTATTATTTATATTTTTAGCTATGACTTATGTTCGAAATCATATGTTTAAAAATCAGCCAAAATATCAATAAAAAAAAATTATATTTTCATATTAGTAACATGCAAATGGTGAAATGCATAAATTTCCATTTAAAAATATGAAAAACCTGTTCCTTTAATCGAAATCGACGTTACAGCAAATTATAGTATACAATTTTCCCTCTCGAAAACAACTTTCTGTCTGTAAATAATTTTGTCATCCTAGAATAAGGTTAGTCGTTTATTGAATAAATTTTCGTGTAGGTGTAGGGCATGGATTTTGAATGGTTTAATAGGTTCCAACAAAACTTGACTAAATTGAGTTAAAAATTGTTAAAAAATTCAGAAAGCTGCAATGGCAAAGTTCCTACTTACAAAATCCACTTATAAGGACGTTCCCAAAGTCAAGTATGAACTTGGACATTACAGTCTGATGTAGCCTTGAAGTAATTTGGAGCCGGTTACGCTGTAGTACTGAATTTGTTGGTCCCCCATAGAGATTAATAAAAATGTAACACATATCTAGGTTTCCTATTGCTATTGCAGATACAGTCTATTTCAGGCTGACGAGCACATAATAGGCGCAAAACCGGTCCATAAATGCTGTTATCTACAATAGAAGCGCGATCCTATTTCTAATTAAGTACTACATGTTTTCTATACGGCTTACAAGGGAAGGCTTTGCAATAGTTCTCTGGGATTGCAATCTCTTTCATGTCCTATCTTGTAAAGGACCATGAATAATGATAAAACGCCACGGTTTTCATCTGCTAAGTGATAGGGGGCGCCACAATAACAATCTGAAGTTGTCATGCAAACGTGCTCTACTGACGTGTATTATTTACATTTTAGTGTGAAAATATTATCCTTTTCAGTTATTATTATTATTAAATAATACCTGAAAAAACAACAAAATATGCATACTTAGCCGTTAGACTGTTACTTCTTCAATCCTTATAAGGCATTTGTAAAACGTATCGAAGACTACATAAAAATTCGTGCTGCATGCATTGAAGGGGTCCATATTGAAGACATCTATGAATTTTGAACCAACATTGATGAAGAGGCCAACGGAAAGTTAAATGACAGGTTATTTATTTTAAAAATGCATTCATTTGTGTACAATTAACTTGGCGCTGATATATTTCAAGATATGGTAATATATTCTTGGAAAAAAGCTGGATATTCTGTTGAAAAACACATTACAAAATTTAACAAGGTAATGGCAACTGTATTTAATATTCGTTCAGCAACTTGTTTCATTGTAAATTGCAATGATTATGCATTTGTTAAATGTGCACATTGTAACGTTTTCATTTGTATTGATCATACATTTAATCATTCCCATTCATAATTTCAAACTTACAAAGAATTTAAATCATTCATTATTTTACAAATTTCATTTGCTTTGACTTTCATTGTAATACAATCAATAGCTTTGTTGATTAGTTCAGTTTTGGTTTCCAAAACTTTCAGCCTTTGTCTTTGTTGTGTTTGATCAACCTTTACGACCATGTCTTGGCAGTTGTTTAGCTAATTAATAAGATATAAATTATATTAGTAATAAATTTATCGTTTACTACTTACCATTATTGTCCATTTTATTTCAAAATAATAATAATGATTGAAAGGGATAATATTTTCACACTAAAATGTTAATAATACAAGTCAGTAGAGCACGTTTGCATGACAATTTCAGATTGTTATTGTGGCGCCCCCTATCACTTAGCAGATGAAAGCCGTGGCGTTTTATCAGTATTCATTGAGAACTATTGCAGAGCCTTCCCTTGTTAGTAGTGAACTGAAATTTGATACGCAGATCAATCGTTCGAAAAAAAATTCATTCTGCCAGGAAAATATTTTTTATTTATATTTGAGAAGTGCGGGGGGGGGGGGGGGGGGGGGGGCTCCACACTAAAATTTTCGAAAGGTTAACTGTTTGGGAAAAATCTTTAGATAGAACTAAAACTAGATGCAATGATGATTTTCCCGTATTTGTTACTTTAGGGGATCTACACACTGAAATATTCGATCCCTCATGTCGATGAAAAATTCCCTCTACCAAGTAAGATGGAGATATTCAGTAAACTGATTTTCTTCATTTTCATTAATTTCTCCATCCGTATCTTAATATATATATATATATATATATATATGTATGTGTGTGTGTGTGTGTGTGTGTGTGTGCAATACAGTTGTTTTCTAATACTAGCATTTAATAGGTGTTGACACAAAAATGTGGATAATCAGCTGTTACCTACAATAGAAAGGAGATCCCATTTCTAATTAAACACTACATTTTTTATCAATTATGTAACATACATACGTACCAACGAGTTAGATACGTACTCATTATACTCGCATTCAATAGAAGCATGATTCATTCCAATGTATAATCACCTGCTTGTGAACGGAAAATGACTTGTATAGCTAACGATCCCAACTAGAGAGAACATCTATCTCTCTTTGTGGTCCAGATGTGGAACAGAACCGTTGTTAGAGCTGATCGATTTTATACTTTCCACGCAAAAGAAAATTGCTTGGCCCACTTCTTTTCTGCTCGCGCAGCGGGCGCAAAACGTATCAAAAAATCTGATGTGGGTAGCACATGACTTTCCCTGCAGACTTATATTCACGTTCTCTTTATTTTAATTAAATTTAATTCACTTTTAATTCAATTTTCGTTCTCATTTGATAATTGGACTTATTTTCAAAGATGGCGTAGAGAAAATACGAAAAAACTAAAATATCTCGAGAAAGGCTAGTCCTAGTGTAATGGGGTTGGTATTATTCTTTTCTTCGTTAAAAATTACGTATTAAACGAGCATTTAATGGATATATTTGAGCATACGTAGTTCTTTATTTTAAATTTTGGCGATTTTTGCGGGCCATTTTGTAAAAAAGGCAGTTTATTTTTTTCCGAATCGTACCAAAATCTAATCAGCACCAGCGTGACCCACAAGCGACTTATCTACCAAATTTTGTGAAATTCGGTCCATTAGACTTTTAGCTAGAGTGGATACAAGCCTTTGCGGGCCATTTCGCAAAAAAAGGCGGCTTCTTTTATCCCGAATCGTACCCAAAACTAATCAGCACCAGATCCGTCCACAAGTGACATACCTACTAAATTTTATGAAATTCGGTCAATTAGTATTTTAGTTAGAGTGGATACAATATCTACACGGACAGACAGACAGACAAACACACACACAGACGTCACGCTAAAAATAGTTTTTCGTATTCTAGAGGTCTCGAAACGTGTAGATTCGTCGAAAACTCGAGTTGAGATTTTCGACATGATTCCAATACTTTCCCTATACATTACCATGTATTGCAGGGAAAGTAAAAACTAATTGCTATAAGAACTGGTTGCAATATTTAGTGACCGCTGCCAGCCAAGCCCACTAGTTATATGTATTACATTTTATATATTTACTATCCATGGGCGTATATGCAGAATTCTTTCCAGAGGGGTGCTAAAATTGATTGCATTCAAAATGCACAAATTACTATCAACAATTGAAATATGTATTGTTACAAAGTACATTTGAATAGATGGTATGAACATCACATTTTAATGTGTACAGCACTTTTAAGAATTAGTGTGCACTAATTTTTAAAAATTAGTGTGTACCACCCTTAAAAAATAGTCTCCCTTTCATAACAGAGTTCTAATCTTCATGGAAACAGAGCAACTAAACTAACAAATTGCACATTCATAAACATACCAAATGAAATAGTCCTAAGTTTTCCCATTTAGGTCAAACATTAAATCGTTTCTATTAATATACACATAGGAGAAAACACACATTTGTGGTTGAATATTCTAATTCCAAAATGCATTTTTCTTAATTTTTTTTTTCTCATATTGGCTTTTAATTAAATTAACAATTCGTCCCCCCCCCCCAACTAAATACGCCCATGTTACTATCATTATCACAACAATTGCTGTTTTCTTTCAAAATGAATATTGAAGTACGATGATGTTATATCTCGACATTTAGTACTACCATAATTTGTGGGTTTATATTTTAACGCTTTAAATAAACATAAATGTACAATATTTCATATCTGTACTTTTCCGGTTTGGGTTTTTCAAGGGGGGAAAAAATCCATTTTTTCACAATTCTAATTTGGATATCAAATGGACTCAATGTAACTTGTACTCACAAAAACTGTCTTGGGAAGCATGCTCGCCGCCATCAGAGATATCAAGAACGATATGAGCATCAGAAAAGTGGTGACTAAGAAGGCGAAGCTGACGATGAAGAAGAGCGTGTGTTCGGGGTTTCCAATGAAACCCCTGCTTTCGGCGCAATAGTAGGCTATCAGACCCAGGCATATTGCTCCAATGATCTATATAAAAAAAAAATTCAAAACATAACAATAAATATAACGAAATACAAACAGACTATTAGGAAATTGAGATACAGTGGGACACATTTCATTCTATTTTTACTTTCCTTACATAAGTGCATAGTATAATCGTATAAGGAAAGTAGTGACAGGTTTGAAAATTTGGATTCAGACTTTCGACAGATAAGCACGTTTAAAGCATTCCTGAACTGGAATCGAACGTTTTTTGAGGTGATGTCATATACAAGGTAGGATGAAAAAGTTTGGAGACTGCTGATATCTTCAACCCTGATTGGAGGAGAGGGGAACTATTTTACCGTGGCATAAAGGCACATGTGACGCGAGATGTCAAAAAGAAGAAGCAGGTTCGCAGTGCACTGTTTTCCCAGACAATGCATGTCAGTGAACTGCTGTCGTTCGGAATGGAAATAGCGTTTGAAGAACAACGTACGAATATCAAATTCTGCCAGCGCTTGGGAACATTGCACCTGCTGCAGAAGGTGCAATGCTTCTGTCGGCTATTTCCCCAAACGCTGGCAGAATTTGATATTCGCACGATGTCCTTCAAACGCCATTTCCATTTTCGACGAACGCAAACGACTACAGTTTACTGACACGCATTATATGGAGAAACACCTGCTTCTTCCTTTTCACATCTTTTTTGCTATAAACCACTTATGGAACTGTAGCGGAACTTCAAGTTCGAACCTCACCACTAGCGCTTTCAATTTCCATTTTATTAATATTTTAATGTAAAGCAATATTCTAAATTGTGAGAATTTACAAGAAATGTGCAAGACTTCTTAAAATGTATAATAGAATATAGGATATGCTAAATCCCTTCGAAATGGGGCTATTAGATTATTACAATACTATAATTTAACAAAAATATAGAATAATATCTTCGCATTGTAACAATATAAATATATATATATATATATAATAATACTTTAATTTCCGACAGTTTGCGATTCTATTCTTTCTCCACTTGGCGGTTGAACATGGGCGTTGTTATGCAGAGCAGTGGACGTTTGTGCGCACGCATGACAAACTGTTGCACGAGACTGTCTATACGTGCGTTGAAAATAAAGAATTCTATCTCATGTGCGGTTTGCACAGCAGTTAATTTTATGAAAAATTGAATGATTGAATTCAGCTTATCTCTGCTTTAAATCTCGAGCAACGTTGGGTACATTTTAGTTTTCTAAATACATCTAAACGATCCCTAAATATATTTCTAAATTATTACTTATAACTAAATTATTGCTAAATTGATATTTATAAGCGAAAACTATGCATAAACTACTTCAAAACAAGTACAAAAACCCATTTCTAGCACATCCGTTTATATATATATATATATATGTATATATATATATATATATATATATATATATATATATATATATATATATAGTAAATATATATGAAATTCCAATGATACATTAAAGTTATATATATATATATATATATATATATATTCCATAAATCACTAATTACTTTCAGAACAGTTACCACTGGAATTAATCCATATACAAATGCAGCAGATAAAAACTTCTCTCTATTCTTAATCAAATATATGCACATTTTACTAACACAGCGAACACATATTATAAAAAATAGCTTAGAGGTGGTGGAAAACTTGAAACAACTTTAAGATATTTAAAAAATTAAAACTTTTGATTTTAAAGACCTATTTAATAACATAGATATACATGATTTATATAAAGTAATAATAATTTTATATGAAACATATGCTAAATCTAAAAATAACACTATTCCAAAATTTAAAACTTTATTAAAATTCATTCTATACAACCAGTATTTATCTCAAGGTACTTGCATTTACAAATTAAAACAGGGAATTCCGCAGGAAGGAATCTCATCCGCCATTCTGGCCAAGTTATCTATTATGAAATTAAGCATAATTTCTATAGTCATATCATATATGCGTTTCATTGATGATCTCATTATTATACAGATTTCTAAAGATGCGCGCAAGTTAACATTTCAAATTTATCTTCCTAATCTACAATTTATTGAAAATGTTTATTCTTCACCATGGATCAACTACCTTGAAGTTAGTTTACTACTACAATCTGAAGATTATCTGAAATTTAAGATTTATGACAAAACCGCTTCATACACTTTCAAAGTGAACAAACTTCAATATTTTTCATTAAACCAATCAGTGTTTAAAATTATCGTCAATAATCAATTAATACGAATCAAAAAGTTAAGTTCACCAAGTTTTTATGAAGAACATCTTCAAAAGTTAATAACCACTGCCATAAAAATATAAATACCCTCCACGTCTTATTTATTCCTTAATCTCAAATTACGGAAACTTATTGATCTCATTAGCTTTTGAATAAATGAAAGCAATATTCATCAAGAAGTTACCACTACATGAATAAACGCATCATCTACCAGTAAATATTTTTATTTGGGTTTAAATAAATTAAAATAATTAAAATCCAATTTACATAGTTAAGTACTGTGCTTAAATATTATTTGAAGTACCATTACCACCCTTATACATGACACTGAATCTTCATACCTTCATACATTGAATCATTTTGTTGATTTAGCTTATTTCTTTTCTCCATGTTGAATTCTTTGACTATGACTTTCACCATTTTTTTAGAAATTTCAATGACTGAATGTAGAGCACAGTTTTGTGACTACACACTAAAGATTTCATAAGAAAATGGTAATATGTTTTATTATATACTTATTCTACATTCTGTCTGGATTTTATCAATATGCATAATTTCTGTAATAAATGCTACAATTGTGCAGACAGAAATGTAGATTTTCGGTATCTCCGAACCAAGGATGGCCCTTGAGAACGTCCCTGGTTTCGGAAATAATTATTTTATTTTATTTCCATTCTTAAGTGTGATTTTATCACAATTTTATTTGGGTGCCGATAAAAGGCTTAACTCTATGTGTTGAACTTTCTGTTTGATGTTAATCTACTCTTTACCATTTCTTCTACATTCACCATGTGTGTTAATACAGGGAAAAAGGGATTTAGTACCTGTATTACATATCATAATTTTCGTTGGATTTTAATATTTCATTTGGATGCAGTTACAAGCTTAACTGCTATCGTGGCTATATATACTTGATACTTTACTTATCTTGCACTTATCTTATGTAAAACAGGGAACGAAAGGTTTAGTACCTGTTTAATGTATAACAGACTTTTTCCTTATGCAATTCAAATTATTACAATATATATATATATATATATATATATATATATATATTGTATTTAGAGATTGACTATTTTCAAACTGAGATGTAGCTGTAATCCAATTTGCAATATTTTAGAATGACACCCCCCCCCCCCATTTAGCTGGCGAAAATGTATTCTTAAAATGTTAGTATAAGTAATTACTATATTGTAATTACTTCAAAAGTAATTACTATATTGTAATTACTTCTATGTATACAAATATAGAAGTTAAAATTATATTAGAAAACTTTCCACCTCTAAGATCCCCCCCACACACACACACACCGGTCAAAACGCCCTAAAGAAACACAGAGTATGAGCATAAAAAAAGCCTGAATAAGAAATATTGTTTCCCCGTTACCACTCCTACACATCAAGCACGTGCAGCTAGACCGATAAAAAACGAAAGTAGCTGACCCACTAACACACACACGTCATTTCCGGTGAGCAGAAGCATGTCCTACTTTCACCGCCTCCGAAAACCCAAATAAAGCGATAACTCATTCCGTTTAAATATGTAAATATGCAAGATTCATTCACCAGGTCAAGTCACCGGTACCAAGGTCAATAAGATGACCGCGATTGAAAATTTTGTTCTCTTGAATTGCTTTCTAATCGCATGCATCAAGCAAGAACGCAAATGGAATTCAAACTCTATATATAGCGACTGGGTGGTTAACCAACGCTAACCGGTTACTACACTCTATACTTTTGTTACCCTAATATTTTGTTTTTAATTTTTCCAAATTTCATTTCTTCAAAATTCAATAGATTTGATAGGTTCCTGGGAGGTTGTAACCCTCAAACCCCTCCTTGGCGACGCCACTGCAATAGTGGTTCTACCCCCAAAAATATGTATTCAAGAAAAGCCTAATAAAAAAAACTTACAAAATTTTAACTAGCCCAGTCGCTTTTTTAAAAAGATCTTAACATGGACGCCCATAGGGAGGGCAGGAGATGGGCAAGCCTTCACCTTCCCAGGACGTTCAAGGTCACAAAAGTAGGCATCAAGCTAGCCGATCTTATATGTCTATCCTTGAGTTAGCTTTATACAAGGAAGTTGTGTTAAGTTCTTGTCTTACAAGCAACAGTTTATTTTCGTGCAATAATGATGGTTCATAGTCACAAAACCGACATATAAGGGTGGCGTTTTAAATATTTGTCTTGTACACTAAAGGTTGTTGGAAACTAAAGAGCGTATTAATATTTATTGACTTAATTTCATTAAAATTCTAGTGAAAAAATTAAAACCGAATTTAAAACGCTTTTAGTTCACATCCAATAAGATTGTAAGTAGGAGCAGTGGTGAATTTTCTTACTTTGAGGAGCCTCCGCCCCGAAAATCATTCAACCATTTAAAATGTCCCACAAATAAATTTGGCTATTTACAATTATTTTTTACGTAGCTTTCTTTAAAATTGCACATAAATGGGCTTTAACAAAATCACTGAAAGGAAAACCAAAATATTCAATATTTAAATTGTTATATATAAATATTTATAATATTCAATATTAATATATTAATTGTACTATATTTAAAAAAAGTAATTACAATTCAATTGCAATAATGTTTACTGTGAAAATAGAATAAAATTTGTAAAATATTTCACTTTATTAAAGTTTTTAAATTCAACTTGACTTGCTTCAAGGCGCATTTTAATACTCTTTATATAACATTTTTACTAGTTTATATTAATTTTTATTACTCTATATCATTTTTATTACATATTTTATTAATTAATTCTTTAATTTTAAAACCAAGTTTTAAGACAAAGTTCAGCATTTACTAGGCCAGCGTCTGCTTTCCCCCCCCCCCCCCCCCCAAGCGGCCTCTACAACCCTACATCTTAGGCCACGGTCTAGGTTGGCCTAGTGGTTTTGATTGTTATCGTACAAGGAAAGAATAGAACGTTTCAAAACTGTGTTAATTCATTGAAATTGCTATCATTGAAATTTTAAAAAAAATTCGAAATTAAAAGTATAAAGACAGAATTACGAAAATGTATGTTTGCTCTATATATCACCAATTTATTCTATACATCATTGCCCTGAATAATGCTTTTTAGTAATATAAAAAATATTTAATGTGTATGAGCCACATAAAACATAACAACGTCATGGCTATCTAAAACCTTTTCAAAAAGTTTTATCCATTTGAAATACACGTCATTAAATTAATTGAAATCTTGAACCTATTCTAATATATTTTACACTTAAAATCAAATACAAATTTAAAAAATACCAGCTTACTGTTTCAAATAATTTCAATAATCCCGATGCTGTCTTCAGGATCCCAGTATTTAAAATGATGGCAGTGGCTGACGTCGTTGTCGTAGTCCGCGTTACAGTAATCGCGTGAGACATTTTTGCGATTATTCTCCACCTGACTTCCAGAAAAACTTTAAAGTCGAAAAACTGCTGTCAAAAGATGAGTCTGCGAAGAAGCTGTGGGCGCACCTCTGTTTACATCCGAGGGAAGGAAATAGAATCGCCCAGCTGAATCGTTCCGGTTGGCTCTATTTTCAGCCGACTGGAAATAAATCGCGCCAAAGGGACTCGCCAAACAAAATGTTCGAAATGAGGATCTAGTTGTACGCAGTTTGTTTATGTTTTGGATTTCAAAAGTTGATCTCATAAAATGACAATTCTTTGAACTCATAAATTTATGGATTCAAAATGATGAATTTGTCTGTCTGAAATTAGGATTGCGATGTTGAGCCGATATCGCTAAAGAAGACCAAAATTATTTATTATTTTTTCAATTACAGTTAAACTTACTGAAATAGTCATTCAGGTCCGTCCATAGGAGGAAGGGGAATGAGAAGATAAGAAAGTCACAATGATAAAATCGCATATAGAAAAGATTTGGACAAATGTTTTGGATTTAAAAGATGCACACACAGATCCGCAACAATTCTATTTGACGCCTGGTGCGAAATAATTTTGACTGCGCCTCTTTTCCTATATGTCATTTCGATACGGCACCTGGTGCAGGATCCCCCAAGGACCCTAGACCTAGTGCACTAACCCTTGCTGCGGCGCTCGTATCGATACCTTCTAAATCTACAACATTGTAACTATAGTGTAGGCACTGTAATTATAACCGTGCATAGAAAATTTCTCTCAGGATATAGAATAAAATCATTTGTTTTGTTAGTAACCAAATGAATGTGTTTTTATTCCCCTTACTTATTTCTCTCTTTAAGAAAAAAAAAAATCCCACGATTTTTTGACATTGCATTACGAACAGGTGGTAAAACGCACAGTTCTGGCATTTTACATATACGACTAATATGAAGTTTATATTCAAAGCAATACAAAAATAAATACTTCGTTAGTTTTAAAGCATACAAAGTTGATTAAATTATTAACTGATTCCGGACGCAAAGAACAACCTCCTTCTTCAGGATAAAAAAAACCCCCAAAACAGATACGTTCTTACCTTTGTTGGTGTTGGTGCTTTATCTTTTTAGCCCCAATAAGGATATTGTTCTTTACCTCCGAAACTGGTTGACAATAGTTAAACAAACTTCCATTCACTAAACTAACAAGTATTTATTTTTGCAGATCTCTATGCTTTACTTAAGCAAAATTACGTCACCATTTTGACTTGTGACACTTTTGATGTTTTGTCCTTAAATTGAACTTATTTTATTCGAATTATGGCATATTTTATAGAACAGTAACACTTTTGAGGACCATACTTATCGTTTTCTGAAAATCTTCATGAAATTTTTTATACACCATCAACTGCAATCTGGCGGTCTAATTATAAAGAGAGGTAATACGTTGGTGGGTGATATTATTTACATAACATAACCATAATGATAGAAATCTAACGTGGACCGCATATAAATTTCCCTACATAATGCCATGACTTTATTTCTTTTAAAACGAAATAATAATATGCAAGACACACGATGCTTTTGGCACTAAATTAACATCACGTAAATTAAAAATTGGTGCTTTTGATAACTTATTAGTCTATTTAAATTCACGTGCAAAACACAATTGACATTTAATACTCAAAAATTAGATCCATGAAAATGGTGTTAGCAGATGTTTTACTTAATATTGTATATGAAAAATGAACGTATTTGTTGATACAGTAGAACCTGTTTGAATCAAATCTGTAGGAAACGGAATACTGTAATAAGCGGAAGATATTTTTAGCTCCGGCCAAAAATATAGGAAATTCGTGTTATTTTCCCCTGTGTGTAACGGAACCTGCACAATGCGGAAACGAAAGGCCAATTTAAAACATTTTATTAATAAAAGCACCTTCTGTAATGAACAGAAGATGGAAAAATCATCCAACTATTTTAGCCATTTATTTTCCATGAGAATTATTTTTTTACAGAACTTTCTATTAAATTATATCGCAATTTTCGGAAAGCTACTTGAGAACTTCAAGAATTTTCCGTTCATCAGGAAGACTCTGAAATGCTAGAAATATTAATCAATGCACGATTTTTAACTGAAAGTCACATTAGTAAGACATATGCCCGAGAAACCATGTTGGATTACTTTGAAAGTTCTTTTTTTTTTATGGTAAGCAATAATATTTTATGGTAATAAGCTAACAGTTAAGGAAATGGGGTACACTATATTTTTATTTACATAGACTCCTGTACATACATACATATAAAATACGTATATACATATAAAAATGTACGTATATACATATTTAAAATAATTAAACTAGCTATTATGGTATAATATAGTATTAATATTTATCTAAATACACTTTTCAGATTTTTAAAAGTACGATGTTATAGGTGAACAATTACATATGGACTATCAGCATTTCCAGCTAAATTTTTAAACTTAGCTTTTCTTGAAATGCCCTGCATGAAACGGAAATCTTTTCAGGACGGAAAATTCTTCTGATTCCCTGAATTCCGTTTAAAGCAGGTTCAACTGTAGTATTTACTTTTTTTTATTTTTGTGTAATTATTTTGATGAATTTCTTTAAAAAGTGCAACATCTCGAGAACGATTGGTGCTAACGTTCTCAAGATAAGAGTCATTTGTTTTGTAAAATTACGTATAAAATTATTATTTATTTAACAGTATTAAAAGTAATGATTTTTTTTATGATTTTTTCAATAATTCATTCGAGAATCGTTCAATACCTCAAGAATGGTTCATGCAAAGGTAGCATTCTAAAGTTTGTATCATTCGTTTTCTAATGAGACATTATGTATGAAATGGTAATTTTTATCATTATTGAAGATCCTGTTTTTTATTGATTTTTTTTTTTTCAAAAATTCATTCGAAAATTGGATAAAGGGGACTTCTGAACATGTGATTACGCTTAAAATCTATACGACTTCAGTGTTCACCAATTGTAATAATCGTACCAAATTGATTTTGAAACGCTTCATTCGTTCGTGAAATATTGCGTCCACAGACTCATGGACACACACTAACATAATACACACACTAACATCACAGGAATATACACACAAGACATCATTTCAAAAATGTTCGAGCCGAGTTTTAGGATGCTTGAAAAGTGCTTGCTCTTCCGTCGAAAATTTGAATTCGAATTTTCGACCCCGTCACAAAAAATATACATTATACTATGTAGCAGAAGAAAAGTAATGGAAGTTTTTAAATTTCTACTTTTGAAACAAAGGTACTTTTGATTGATAAGTAGGAAAAAATGTACACTCATATTTAAAAGTCATTAAAGATATGAGCTAAAATATGATGAAAAAGTGTAGTAGTTTCAAATTGGTTAAGGGGGCTCAGGACTTTTAAAAGTGCTATAAACAGAGTCAATTTCCATGTTTCACGTTTTATTTTGAATCTCTTCTCCTATACGTCGATAATACCTAAAAATTTTACGGCAAATAAGTAAATTCCTGTAGCATATATATAATGTTTTCAATAAGGTGAATATGATAATAATATTTTTAAAAATTGTATAATGTTCATGTATTTGTTAACATTTTATTTTGATATAGGTTGCTTGTGCGCATGATTACAACAAAACTATTGCTTCCAGAAACAAAAATATTGCTTATTATAATGCTAAAGTATCCATTCGAGAAAGACTCAGATCAAATTCAAAACATTTGCATAATTTAAGTTTTTTTAAAATTAAATTTAAAATTTAATTACACTTTTAATTTTTAATATTTTTTTTTTTTTTTAAACTTAAAATTATGCAAATGTTCTGATTTTTATCTAAGTCTTCTTGACTGGATACTTTTGCATCATAATCAGCAATATTTCTATTTCTGGAAGCAATCGTTTTGTTGCAATCATGAGTGCAAGCAACATATATCAGAATAAAATTTTAACTAAATACATGACCATTATATAATTTAAAAAAAATATTATTATCAGATTCACCTTATTGAAAAAATTATCATATATGCTACAGGAATTCACTTATTAGCTGTAAAATTTTTAGGTATTATCGATGTATGGGAGAAGACATACAAAATAAAATGTGAAACATGGAAATTCACTCTGTTTATTGCACTTTTAAGAGTTCTGAGTCCCTGGAAAAAATAGTTTGGGCGAGACAACATATTACTTTCCCTGCAATACATGGTAATGTATAGGGAAAGTAGTGGAATCATGCCAAAAATCGCAACTCGAGTTTTCGACGAATCTACACGTTTCGAGACCTCTAGAATACGAAAAACTATTTTTAGCGTGACGTTTGTGCGTGTGTCTGTCCGTCTGTCTGTCTAGATTTTGTATCCACTCTAACTAAAAAAACTAATTGACCGAATTTCATAAAATTTGGCAGGTAAGTCACTTGTGGGCGAATCTGGTGCTGATTAGTTTTGGGTACGATTCGGGATAAAAGAACCCGCTTATTTTTGCGAAATGGCCCGCAAAAGCCTGTATCCACTCTCGCTGAAAAACTAATGGACCGAATTTCACAAAATTGGGACGTATCTACCGAATTTCACAAAATTCGGTAGATACGTCGCTTGTGGGTTACCCTGGTGCTGATTAAATTTTGGTACGATTCGAAAAAATAACCTGCCTTTTTTGCAAAATGGCCCTCAAAAATCGTCAAAATCTAAAATAAAAACTACGTATGCTCAAATATATCCATTAAATGCTTGTTTTATACGTAATTTTTAACGAAGAAAAAATAAGTTCAACTCCATTACATAGGACTAGACGTTCTCGAGATATTTAAGTTTTTTCGTATTTTCTCAACGCCACCTTTGAAAATAAGTCCAGTTACCAAATGAGAACGAAAATTGAATTAAAAGTGAATTTAATTTAATTAAAATAAAGAGAACGTTAATATAAGTCTGCAGTGAAAGTCATGTGCTGCCCACATCAGATTTTTTTCATTGAGTAATCGTTTTTGACTGAATGTATTTGAGTGACTGTTTATTGTTTAGGAAAGAAGGTGTTTCGAAGCATTACTCCATTCTGATTGCATGTTTTTCAGGGAACCATGTAAAAGGAAAGGTTATGCAGGGAAAGGTTTTTTACTTTCCCTGCAATACATGGTAATGTATAGGGAAAGTATTGGAATCATGTCGAAAATCGCAACTCGAGTTTTCAGCGGATCTACACGTTTCGAGACCTCTAGAATACGAAAAAACAATTTTCAGCGTGACGTCTGTGTGTCTGTGCAATGTATGTATCCACTCTAACTCAAAAACTAATGGACCGAACTTCATAAAATTTGGTAGGTAGGTAAGTCACTTGGATGTGACCCTGGTGCTGATTAGTTTTAGGTACGATTCGTAAAAACAGAACCCGCCTTTTTTTGCGAAATGGCCCGTAAAAATGTCATGTATCCGCTCTAGCTAAAATACTAATTTACCAAATTTCACAAAATTTGGTAGATAAGTTACTTGTTGGATATTCTGGTGCTGATTAGAATTTGGTACAATTCGGAAAATAACAACATGCCATTTTTTACTAAATGGCCCGCAAAACTAGCCAAAATCTAAAAGAAAGAAAAAAAAGACTACGTATGATGAAATGTGTCAATTAAATTCTTGTTTTATACGCAATTTTTGACGAGTAAAAGAATATAACACACTCCATTATACTTTAGGATTAACCGTTTTCAAGATATTTGAGATTTCTTGAATTTTTGTTACGCCGCTGTCGGAAAAATGTCCAATTACCAAACAAAAACAAAAATTGAATTAAAAATGCAAATTTAGTGTTATTTGGTGCAATTAAAACTCAATCTAATGAATTATTAAAGAAATAAATAAAATATGAATTTGAGTTTACAGGGAAAGTCATGTGCTGCTCACATCAGATTTTGTGTGTGTGTGTGTGTGTGTGTGTGTGTGTGTGTGTTTTAGACATGCATAAAAGCGTATTTCATAAAAATCTTAACAGACAGAATCACTACAATGTTTGTTTTAAATATTGCTACTAATACATTATATCAGTGATTCCCAAACTTTTACAATTTAAAGACCCCTTAGTAGTTAAAAATTGCGGACCCCCTTGACATCACAATTTAGCGAAATTTTCCTTGGAAAATAAGATTTAACAAAATGTTATTAGTAGATTTTACAAAATGTATGTCACTGACCCTACGTAGTCCGTGAACCCTACTCTTCGAACCACTGTACTATATATTCATCAATGTCATAAAATGTGTTAACACAAAATTTAGCAAAAGCATATAGGCAGTACATCATGCTATGTTAAACTACTGCGAAATGTTATGACCTCTTCAGATATCTTCAAATAAATGGATAAAGAGTTCTAACAAAATACTTTTTATGGTTCTAACAAGATACTTTTTAAGTAAAAACACTTAGTAACAGCATAAATAGTTGATTTAAAGTATCAATCGATTCCAAAGGCAAAAAGAACACTTATCAGGATAAAGAAGACAAAACAGCTACAGTAAAGGTAAGGAAATTTCTGTCTAACTTCTAATCAACTGTTTATGTAGTTATTAACAAAACATTTTTGCTTCCAGATTATTTTAGACAGAAGTTTAAACGAATTATTTTTATAAGAATTTTTTTTTCTTTTTCTCATACATATATGTATATGAAAAGCATGTGTGCAATCCCAGAGTTTAATATAAGGAGGCCAAATATTAAACTCTGGGATTTTGATTGGCATTTACGCTTTTTTGGTAAACACTAAATACAAATCAACCACTTTCAATTATGTTTGTCTGTCTGTTGGGCAATGGCGTCTAAACACATTACAAGATCAAGATGACATTTTGATAAGAGTATTTCTAAAGGTAAACATAACAGGTCTACCTATTTTCAATGTGTTTGGACTAGAAAAAAAAATCCTCAAATTTTTTAACATTTTTTTTTCTCAAAAACTGAAAAGCAAAATCCAAAAACATAAATAACATTTAATGGTAATGAATAGTCGTTCACTTTATATGCAATCTTTAAAATTATATTTTTTAATTTATAATTTAATTATTGGTATCTATTATTTAAAAGTAATTGACAACATTTATAAGATGCTAGTGCGCACAGTCCAAGATAAAAAGGCAAATATTATTGATATTATCGAATTTGTCTTACAGCAAGCAGTTATAATCAGAAATGAATTGACAATATGACTTGAACAAGTTATTCAAGTCATTCGTGAGACCACAATACAGTAGATCTTACAGCGAGCTTGGGTGTAACGAAGTATTAGTTATTATGACTTTTTACTTTCCATATGTATAATAATGTATAAGGAAAGTATTGTGACGCGGTCGAAAATTCAAATTCGAGTTTTCGACGGGAGAGCACGTTTCAAGCATCCCTGATCACAAATCGGCCATTTTTGAAGTGATGCCTGTGTGTGTGTGTATGTGTGTGTGTGTCAGTGAGTCTGTGGAGACGATAACTGACGAACAAATGGACCGATTCGAATGAAATTTGGTACAAAAATTACAATCCGTAAACACTGGAAACCTATTGTTTTTATACGCAATCGAATGTTCAAAACCCTCCTAAATTTTCGAGTGAGATTTTGATAAAATCGTCAAAAAATCAAAACCTCTAATAAACTTACGCAGACATTTCTTATGTAATTTTTCATTAGAAAACGATCGACATAAATTTTAGAACGCTAACATGAACCGTTCTCGAGATATTATACATTTTTCAAAAAAAATTATCAAAAAATCATATAAAATAAAAAAATATATATTTCCTATTGAGAAACATGTTCACTTATCAAAATACCA